>OZ020604.1:67257787-67857787 GCA_963971545.1 Philophylla caesio | reverse complement strand
TACGCAAATATTTCAAATTTCTTAAATAAAATTTAATACTATAAATATAAATGGGAAGTATGCGCAGACTTCAAAATGATTGCAATATTGACTGGAATGCAAACAGGATACACAAAATATATGTGCTTTCTTTGTAAATGGGATTCACGTGCTACCAGCAGCCATTATCATATTAAATATTTCGAAGAACGTAAAGAAAATATTATTGGTGACTTAAATGTAATCCATGAATCCCTTGTCCCAAAAGATAAGGTCATACTTCCACCGCTGCATATTAAGTTGGGCGTGGTGGAAAATTGTATTAAAAGCTTAAATACACAAAGAAATGCTTTCAAACGCATTCAAACAATTTTCCCCAGATTATCTGCAGCAAAATTAAAAGAACGTAAAATACGGTTTTAAGAAATTATTTATTTCATTTAATGTAAATTACCTTTTATCGAAGACCAAAGCCGAAACGTTACCTCAAATTGTTCTGATATTGCCTCTTTGTTTGTCGAAGCATGGTCGACAGCATCCGATGATACCAATTTTTCATCCCTATTTTTAAGTTGTAAAAATGACATGAGTACTAACATTGCTTACACCCCTCACCCAACTGCCAAATTTATAGAATCGGAAATAACGTTAATTGAACTTAACTATGCACTTTCAAATGTAAAAGGGAAAACCCCTGGTGCCGATAGAATCAGTTATCCAATGTTAAAGCACCTCCCACCATCGGCAAAAAGTTTTCTGCTTCACCTATACAATAACATCTTCACATCTGGCATCATTCCACAAGAATGGAAGACCAGCACGGTAATACCAATTCCGAAACCAGGAAAGCCCAAAAACAGAATCGATGGTTACCGACCGATTTCCCTTATTTCGTGCAGCAGCAAAATACTTGAAAAAATAATATCCAATCGGATCAACTGGTTCTTTGTAAGAAACAGCCTAATAAACCCGAAGCAAGTAGCATTTAAAAGAAGAAAAGGAACAACAGACGCCATGCTCTTTTTGGACCATCAAATTGTAAAAAATCTGAGTTCAAAGAACCATATTTCTATTCTCTCCATAGACTTTGAAAAGGCATTCGATCGCATCGGTGCCCATGCAATCATCGAACAACTTAAGGAATGGAAACTTGGTCCAAAAATAATTAACTTCATTGCAGCATTTTTGTCAAAACGAAAATTCAAAGTTAGAGTTAACCAACATTACTCAAAAACTATGCCACTAGAAAATGGGATCCCACAGGGTTCACCCTTATCGGTTTCACTATTTTTAATTGCCTTTGAAAAACTAAATAATATACTCACAAATCACCCAACATTTCCACACTGCATCTACGCTGACGACCTGTATATAGTAAAATTAACCTTCTCTTTGAAGATATAAGCAGATGGTGCAACATCACGGGCGCTAAATTGTCCCCAACAAAAACGAAAGCTTTGCACATATGCCGCAAAAAACAGTGTACACCAGTAGAAATATATATCAATTGCAACAAAATTGAGTACCTACCTGAACTTAGAGTTCTAGGAATTATTCTAAGCAACAAATACCTATTCACCGCACACATAGACCATCTTAAAAACACCTTAACTAAAAGACTCACTCTAGTCAAATGCATAAGCAGCTACCATAGCAACGCCCACCCTAATGTAATACTAAACATAATAAAATCTCTCATAGTTACCAAAATTGAATACGGCTTATTTATCTATGGGCACACTTCTAAAGCAAACCTTAGGAAAATCGAATCCGTATACAATGCTGCTATTCGTTACGGCCTCGGAGGCTTTCGTACAACACCATTAATTATCTTGCAAACCGAAAGTGGGCTTGGATCTCTGGACTCAAGAATCAATATTAGCATAGCAAAACTGACCACAAAAATACTAATGCCTTCAGAGCGCCAACTACTGTCTTACAACCAAAATATGATGAAAAAACAACAACAACAAAATAAAAAGTACACATCAGCTCTGGATAGAGTTATCCAAAGCATCCACAATATGGGGCTCAATCCAATGCCTCGGCGTAGGTTTATTCCATACCGCCCTGCTTGGTATTTCCGTAACAGTAGCATAATATCATCACTAATGCATCTTCCCAAAAAAACTACATGCGCTGCCACTTACGTTACACACTTTTACAACACAGCAGAAAAGTTTAAAGCGGCTGGGTGGTCCTTTAACTATACCGATGGATCCAAAACGACAGCAGGAGTTGGCTACGCTATTATAAACGAAAAATTAGATATCGCACAACTATCCCAACTAGAAACGAACTGCTCCATATTCACTGCTGAAGCGGAAGCGATTGTCGATGCACTTAAACAATGCAAATGCCAAAGAGGAAAGCATATTATCTGCTCCGATTCCCAATCTTGCATAAAAGCTGTTATGAACATTTCGCACAAAAATGATACCATCTGTGAAATTAGAGACCTACTCATACGCCATGAAAACAAGACCAAATTGATGTGGATCCCCGGCCATGTCGGTATCCAAGGAAATTTTGTAGCAGACGAAGCAGCTAAATTCAGCACACTTGCACCTATTGTAAAAAAATCAACACAACACAAAACCGATATATTAAGAACCATAACCGAACATCATTCACGCAACACACATCTATTCTGGAACCACTACCAACACCATTACAAAAACATCAACCCATCGGGAAAACCACCCATCTACCCCTCAAACGTCTTAAGAACTCACTTGCAGCGATATATCCGCTTTCGAACAGGACATACACATCTAACTCACGCACACTTATTCACCGACAGTCCTGCACCAACATGTCCTATATGCCACCAAGCTACTATTTCAATCCACCACCTAACGTTAGAATGTGAAAGAATCAATAGTATTTGTAAGAATCACAACAAGACGATGATTCAGTTGCTGGAAAACATATCAGATGAACACATCTCCATCCTTATAAAAATTCTTAGATTATGCAATATTTACTTTGACATCTAATACCTTATAAATTTTATTTGAAACCAGTCATCGCTATAATTCCAAAACCAATTAATTTTAGGGCGATCTTGTCTATCTTCACTGTTAGAACCTGGTAATTTATTGTTCCCTCCTCTTCCTCTTCCATTTCCATCGTAAACTTTATACATCCATGTTTCTTGTTCATATAATCCAGTATCCGCTTTTCATTGTCCTTGGTGATCACACAGATAATGTGATTCACTTACCTTGCGTAGAATACTACGCCTAACTCGGATTTTAGTTCTATCATGTATTTGCTTTTGTGTTCTTGCATAGATCCCTCCTTGAGAATGGCCAAGGCTTTGTTACCAATTCCGAGCCCGTTCGTTTGTCGATATTTTTTGTTATTGAACTTTAAATAGTTTTGTCATAGTGGAATTCTTAATGTGTTGGTGATTGGGGATATTTTTATCTGGTTCTTTGTTTTCTCAAGAAACGTTTTTCGTATCATATCTATTGTTTCTGTTTGTGGGAACAACAGGTACAAATCCTTGCTATCAAATGATACAAGTCTGCTGTTACAAAACACAGTCAGCCCAATTAGAGCAGCTCTTTCTTAAAAGTGCCGCAAGAGGCGCGATGAATGACTGTTACCAAAAGAGTTTGTGGACTATTTCGCGGGCTGGGTCAAGCCACGTCAAGTGTGCACAAAAAGTTTTCACCAAACTTTCGATTTGCGGAAAAATAACTTTTTTGCAAAGGGAAAAATTAATAACTCTTGAACGAAAAAAGATATTCGCATGAAATTTTAAACACGCACAGAAAAACGTATGCGGTCCTTTTCTCTTCCAAATTGTTTAAAAAAATTACTTTTGCAATAATTTTTAAAAAACAATTGAAAACTTGTACGTGTTCCTCACGATGTAATTAAATAATTATCATATCAAGTTATCCGGAAAATACTCACCTTCAGAAGCTGTCGTGCCTTGCATGCATCAGACGCGCACCGACTCGCTCTGGACGTCAACCAAGCACAATGCAAATTACAAAAAATTCAATATCTTTTGAAAGGTAAGAGTTATCAAAAATTTGCGATAGTTGTGCGAAGTATGCATAATCAGCGCTTAAGCTGTATTCTGTGTTTTGTTATTGAGGATGGTATGATGCTTTATATATTTTGATGCCTATAGCTGTCGGCTTTCTCTAAATCACCTGCAGCGGACACTAACCAATTTTTTTTGTGGCATCATGTCTAATTGTTTTATGAGAAGAAAGAAAGTCAGAACATGGAAGAAAGAAAAGGTCCGTCCTGGTTAGGTGGAGTCACCCACCCCTCTTACATCTTTTTTTTTTGTAGCCTTGAACCTTGCCGCGACTCCTTTACTTGGCAAGGTCCCCTGAGCCTGACCTTTTGTGTCCGTCTAATGTCCCGTCATTAGTCCTGTACTGTCATTGCAACGCCCACACCAAACCACAAAGAACTAGCAACTCATGTTTTCCATCTTCGTCTTACAAACAAATTTACATTATTGAGTTTATTGATTAAAAAAACTTACACTAAATATTATTAGCAAATAGACTTCATTTTTTTTTCTTCTTTGTGAACAAATAAACAGAAAATCTTATGCTATATACTCTAATGGTAAAAATTAAATTCAGCGCAAAATAATTTATTTGAAGTTATATTTTTTTTTTGTTTTAACGTGATTGAGAGAAAAATGCAGACTAACTAGACGAAATCGAAACAAAATCCATAATAACAAGTAAGAAAAGCTAAATATGGGTGAAACCGATTTTTATATACGCTCGCGACGTGGTTATGGTCCGATTTCAAAAATTATTGACGGTGATGCTATTGATATCAAGGACAAATTTTGTGACGATATATTACATCGTTATTGAGAAACCTGCAGACGTTTTTTTATAAGTGGGCGTGGTAAAGCCCATTTTTTAAAATTTCATAAAAATCGAGTTTCTTTATTAACTATATCTCTAAATATCAAATTTTAATTACAATCTATGTTCCAATAGATAAAGAAAAAAAAAAATTAGCATTTCTCAAAATTTCCGTTATATGGGAGGTGGGCGAGGTTATGGTCCGATTTCAAAAATTTTTGACGATGATATTGAGGAAAAATTTTTCACCAATTTTTGTATGGTATGATACCTTATACCGTTATTGAGATACAGACATTTATTCCTAAGTGGGCGTGGCAATTCGTTTTAATAGATACCGAAAAAATGAAGTTTTTGTATTTTCCAATTTGAAAAATTGTCTACGGTAATAATAACGATATCCAGGCCAATATGTCCACCAAATTTTCTGACGATAACTTATACCGTTATTGAGATACAGAAAATTTGTCATAAGTTGGAGTGGCAACGCCCATTTTTCAAATTAAGTAAATACCTAATTTCTTAGTTCAAGATCGCTCCAAATAACAAATTTCACTCAATTTGCTTTAATAGATACCGAATAAATGAAGTTTATGCATTTTTCAAAAACATCCATTATATAGGAGGTGGGCGTGGTTATTGGCCGATCTTGTCCATATTCAATACCAACCTAGCCTGTCCAGAGAGCAATCTATGTGCCAAATTTCATTGAGATATCTTAACTTTTACTAAAGTTATCGTCTGCACGGATGGACGGACGGACAGACAGACAACGCTAAATCGACTTCTCTTTTCATTCTGAGCATTTTGGTATATATATGTCTATATCTATCTGGATTATTTTTTGCTGTTACAAGCAACCGTTATGTGATAATACTTTTGGGTATAAAAATTATTAGCTTTTCGTCAGTAAGTTAGCATCGTTTCGCGCGCCACTGTACGAATTCCTCTACTTCTCCAACTCAATCTTTTCTCCACTATCTTCAACTTTAATGCCCTTTGTAATTTTTTATACATGGACATATATGAATATATACGTATATTGGTATGATTGTACTAATTAAAACCTGCACATACTTCTGTACTAGCACTTACCGCTCTCGCATGTGATGTAGACGCCTGCATACAGGAGATGCTATGCGGAAAACCAAAGTACAAAGCACAGGCAAATGTCAAAAAAAAAACAAAGCTTCCTATGCATACATGCATACATATGTTTTTTGGCTATCTCTATTGAGAGTAACTGAGTGGGAGCAATTTTGGGGTTCACAACACATGGGACGAAAAAACGATGAATTCAATTTCGATTCCTGCCTCTTATCAACGCCAAGCTTTTTCTTGCTCAAGAAAAGGTTCAGAATTTACGCAGAAATTAAAAATAAAAGTGGGGGTTTAACCACTGTTGGTTAAGAACAAAAAAAAAACAAGAAAAATCTAAGGAGAGAAAAACAAAAGGCAGAAAGATAAAAATATGATTTACGAAAAATTTAATTGAACCAAGCAACACTAATTCTACCAAAATCACGAAAGTGAGGTAGCTGTTAACTATAATAATTAGTAAAGGAAAGGATACAATAAAAGCAAAAAATTAAAAAGAGATGAATACTTGATGAAATGTAAAAATAAAGTATAGATGTTGATGGTTTCTTCTCTTTGCTTTCTTCCACTTGTTTTCTTGGTGTCTCTGGACTTCCAATTACAATTTGTTTCGATTATTCCACCTCTCATTTGCTCATTTGCGTCCTATCTATTTCCGATCAGTTATCTTGTCGTAAAACGACAAATGTTGGTATTGTCAACTTTCAAGCCCCTCGGATCTTCCTGCCAGATGACAATCTGAAAATTTTAATATTTTGTTACGTTGTCTGTGGTTGTTTGTAGAGTTTTATTTTGTTCATCATGTATGTATTATGTATGTTACTCTGTGTACACATAGTATATCATTTGTCGACGTTCATATATTTATGTACAAGTAGTCAAGCATATGTGTACACAGGCATATACGTGCATATAGCATTACTTCGACACTTTTTCCAAAAATTTATTTTTTATTTTTTTTATTCAACAAGTTTTAATTAATTATTTTATTTTAAATGAGCTAAAGGCCAATTTTTGTTGGAAAAATTAGAGAAAAAAAAACAACACCAAAGCGGTAGAAGTTATAGTACTATTTCGGAAATCACCACATTTCCTCATCAGACTTCTTTCTTCACGGCTTCCGCAGGAGTCGAACCCGCACCACCACGCAACACATAAGCCAGCATCTCAACAGGCTGAGCTAAGCTTACGCTGTGTGAGCTGTTGTTATTCTCTCCTTTTCTTTTACAACTCTCTACAATCAAGTGCTAATCTAATTTTTCCAAGAAAAATTGGCCTTTAGATCATTTAAAAATAAAATAATGAAATTAAACAGGTCAAACCCAACAAAAAAAAACGGTTTTAATTAAGTTTACTTAACTGGTGCCTTATATCACTTTACTTTTAATTATTTGTATTTGCTTTAACTCTCATTTATACTTTCAACTTTAATTTATATATTATGCAAGGTTATTTATTATTTTTGATCATTTGAAGAATTCTTTACCATTTTAAAACAGGTTGAAGCGTGCTTGAATTCCAGACCGATTTCGGCATTATCTGATGACCCTCAAGACTTATCGGCGCTCACACCAGGGCATTTCCTGATTGGAAGAGCATTGACGTCACTACCTAAGCGAAATATTCTGGACGAAAATACTGGCTTAATGAAGCGTTGGTAATTGCTGAACAGATGCTCTAAAGTTTCTGGCACCGATGGTCCTGTGAATATCTACACAACCTTCAAACTCGAAATAAATGGCGCACTCAAGAACCAAATGCTACCACTGGTGAACTCGTTTTAGTCCGCGGCGACCGCCTGCCAACCAAGAGCTGTATTTTTGGTCGGATAGTCGATACTCATTCAGGAGAAGACTTATTGATTCGGGTGGTCACCGTAAAGACGCAAGCTAAGGTTCTTAAACGTCCTCTTTCAAATATATGTACATATCTGTATGTATGAACTCAATAGGGGTTCAGGATGGCTCGTCTATTTTCACGTCCGAGACGGTGGGTGGTGCATTACGGTCACGGTTGACATAAATCTTACTAACAACATCAGTTTTACTTTGGTACATCTTTTGGCGGACTAATAAGATTATGGTAAGCAATATATATAGATATAGTTCCTTCACAATTCTGACGGAGCTGGTATAGTTGCTCAACGTTTCACAATTCATTTAAAATGTGAATTCTCTCATTACTTGCTTTGGAATATCTCATGGTGTGCTCCAAAACGATTAATAGAGGGTACAGTTTATGCTCCAAAAAGTATGATAATTTACATATGGACTTTATGTTTGTGAGTGTTTATGTCTGTCTGTGTGTGAGTGTGTGTCTACGATTTTTAAATTTTTTTTTATAACTATATGTATATATTGTATATATGTATGCTAGAATGTATATATGTGTATATATATAACGACCATTGAAATATTTATTTTATGTCTGCAAGTACATATGTATATATGTATACATAGTAAGTATAAAGAACTTATATACGCATGTATTTGTTCGCCACTATTTACTCATTGCGAGCATTTTAACTTCATTAAAATCTTAAATATGCCTGAACATTTGCTCTTATTATGATATTTTCACTAAAATTTTCACATATTCTGCATATATGTATTTAATTACATTTAAAACTCTGCAAGCGGTTCGTGTTTTTTCTATTTTTTCATTTTGCATTTAATTACAATTTACTGATGACCTTTTTCTGTGGTCTTAAGTTGAATGTTTTTTTTCGCAAATATTGAAAGGGTTTTCATCAAAACTTGATCTCTTTACAACATTATATTTAAATCAAAAGTATTTATGTATATGTATGTATATATGTGTGCATAGCATGAGCTTCTACATATGTATGCATGCATGTATGTATGTATGTATATACGAAGCAGTTAGTATGTATATAAAAGTATATACATATGTACAATAAATTTAAGAATTCTTTATAAAAAGAAATACCATCATTGCATTCTAGAAATTTACATATTTGGCGAAAATGAGAACTAGTGTGTCTAAACTCAGCCCAAACGACAAACAGAGTTCAACCTGCACCGAAAAACTGGCCCTAAAAAAAAAAGCCAATAATTTACCAATTTTAAGAATCCAGCTGCATTATATACAACAAAAAATAAGTATCCAGCAGTGGAGTCGTGGAGTGGGAAATTACGTAAAGGTTTTCGTTTTCCCTTTTTTTTTTTAATGCATAAATTAGTATCTGTTTTGCTTGCTGAGTTGTTTTATCTCCTGGTGGCTTATATGATTATATAAAATGCACCAAGCGTGACCCCTCCCATACATTTTTATGTTGAATATCTCTTAAAAATTTGGGGTAGACTGCTTTAAACTTATGTGTATTGCATAAATTCCAGGGTCACAAAGAAAAAACGAGTGGGAAATTTTACGGTATTGGGAAAGGGGTGTGGATTGTAGATCCATGTTTTAACGTAAAGGGACTGATATATTAAACTATAATCCATGCTGGCACCTCAGCGTTATAATGCCTTTTCTGAATCACTTCAAAAATGGTAGTGGTAGTTACTAATACGACCTTTATTCAAGCGAACCATTTTCCGGTTCGAATATTCCTCTTAAAATTAAATTTCAAATTTGAATTGCAAATTCGCGATGTGGAATTGGGTGGGAGTTACGAAGTGGAATCCGCGTTGGGTTTTACGATCGATGTAGGTGTTGCAAGAGGGGAATCGGTTTCGTCGGAAGGTCGTTGCTCCTCCTCCTGTTCTGTAATAGGACTAATTTCACTAATGGCCTGGTGACTTGTCCTCTTTCGGTTTTAACATCCACTACTCTTACCTTACTATCCGAGCCTAGGTGCAGTTTGGCGACCCTGCCTAATCTCCACTCATTAGGTGGCAGGTTGTCTTCTTTGATAACGACGAGGTCAACTTTCTTTATGTTAGATTGTTGATATTTCCACTTATTGCGTTTTTGAAGTTCAGGCAGGTATTCTGTCTTCCACCTCTTGCAAAATTTGTGGTGTAAAGCCTTCAGTCTTTGCCACCGATTTACAATCGAGGCGCGGTTTTCGTCAGCGTCTACTTCAGGCTGAGCAAGAAGGTGTCCGCCCACTAAAAGATGACCTGGTGTCAATGGTTCCAAGTCCGTTGGTTCATTTGATGAGGGACTCAGTGGTCGAGAGTTGAGACAGGACTCAACTCTGCAAAGTAAGGTCGTAAACTCTTCAAGCGTGTATCTGTGGTTGGAAGCGATTTTTGTAAAGTGGCTTTTATAACTTTTAACTCCCGCATCCCACAGTTCACCCATATGGGGTGCTGCGGCGGGGATAAAATTCCACGTAAGCGTTTGTAGGGTATTTTTTGACAAAGTTCTATTGCGAGAATCAGATATAAAAGCTTTTATTTCTGTTTTTAATGTTCGAGAGGCGCCGACGAAGTTCGTTCCATTATCGGAATACATGTTCATCGGGCAGCCTCGTCTTCCTATAAATCTTGCAAATGCAGCCAGAAATGATTGTGTGATTAAATCGGAGGTGGGGTCCAAATGGATTGCCTTCGCTGTAAAACACACAAACAGGCAGACGTAGCCCTTGGATACTCGACAACTTCGTCCATTGTAGTTCTTTACATCGAACGGACCTGTGAAGTCAACCCCCGTATTAGTAAATGCGCGTGAGAATGTGGTACGTTCATATTCTGGACTCGAGGTATCCAATATTGCGTTCGAATCAAACCCAACATTAGCTGATTCTCACCGTGCAGTGACACTTTGTGGACGAACTGGACTATGAGACGAGACAAGCTGCAGTTATACGGAAGAATAATTGGATGGCGTTCATTAAAGGAAATATCCAGAGATTTACCTAGGCGACCACCCGTCCTAATCATGTTCTCTTTGTCGATGTAGGGGTTAAGGGGCAAGATTTCACTTTTTGAATTTATTGTTTTTCCGGATTCCAATGCCGAATATTCCCGACTGTAATGCTTCTTCTGACAAACTATTATTAAGCGCAGTGTCGTTGCTTTAATTTCATCAGATGAAATTAAGCAAGACTTCGCTTTAAACGAAGCTCTAGTGATTGGACGAGTTCCCTGAGAAAATCTTAACACATATGATAAAACTCTCAAAGCTTTCGATAGATCAGAAAACCTACCAAGAATATCCACATTAGTATCGAGTGTAGTTGATGCACAGACCTGAACCCTTTTCTGTTCTAACTCAATGTCATAGTTGTCATTCTGTTTGGGCCAGTTTCCTTTTTCTTCTTGTATCCAATAAGGGCCAGTGAAAATGCTGATGCTGGAGTGTTTAACTCGAATGGCACCAGTGTTTATATGATATAAAAATATAATAAAAGGACAAATGTTAAGTTTTGTGTATAAAGGAGTTCGGTTTATTGGCAATGATATTTTTCCTGGGTGAACAATAATTTACCTGACGGATATGTGGTGGCTGAAACAACGGCTGTGTTCTGCGGTGATTCAAAAACGGGAGTGCCCCAGTGAAAAATCTAAATGTTATTCCAACCTCTCAAAAGCAGTTTTTTTTTTAAACTGTTTTGAGGGGAAATCGCTTAAATTAATAGCTGGAAAAACTTTCGTTCTTCCAGTACCGTGTGTGTATGTGTGTGTCAAAGGAAAACACATGAAATAAAGGGTGACCCAATATTTTTTAATTGAGTTTAGCACGGAGGTCTAAACATGCCGCTCCCCTTGCGACAAGCAACATCTGTTGAATAATTCAGCCACCACATGTACATGTATTTAAGAAAATTAAAGTTTTGCATTTTAAGGTATTAACGCTAATTTGTCTTCCACCATAATCGAGTCCCGTAATCCTCTGCTCCACACTTGGGGTGACCTAGCTGTTGGGAAAGAAGAAGGTTTAATGAAAAAACGACGTGGTTGAATATTTACTTGCACATTGATAAATATTTCATTTATTTCATAATTTTTTTTTTTTTTTTTTTTATTCATCTTTATATGTATATGTATGTATGTGTAGGTTATATAAGTGATGACTATTTCTTAATATTATGACCGGATTGTGCCGGATAGGATGTAGCCAAAAATACTACTCTGGGCCATAGGGGGCCAAATGGACTAGGGAGGCTTCCGGGTAATAGTAATTCTGGGTACACGTCGGCTCCCAGAACCAAGCGAATCGGAGTGGATACGTAAAATTGGGGATCCGCTAGTCTAATATTCGCATATGGTGTTGAAGTAGCTGGGTCGATGTTGCAGGTGGGACTTAGCCTGTGATAGTTGCGAACAACTGTCGCGTGAACAGCCAGTCGCTTACTCTGCCCGTGCTTCCCTCGTATGCGAATAAAACAGCCTCGTTGCTGGCCAAAGGTGATCTGTTCCAAGCCAAGTGTTTGGGCCAAATCAGCAGAAATTATTGATGTGGGAGAGCAAGAGTCTATTAATGTTCGTATTAAATGTAGGCGCCCTTGCGCCTCCACTTTCACTATAGCTGTTGGTAAGATCGCTGTAATCGGCAGCAAGGTGTGGGCGGGTTGGCCCCTGGTAAGATGGAGCCCAGTGCGGAAGGCGACTGGTAGCTGCCGACGTCGAGACGTTACTCGGGTAGGGTGTGGGTGGAAAGTCCGAGATTTCGCTCCACGCCTCTGATGTGCTGATGGGAGTGGGCGGAAAGGCCGAGATTCCGCTCCGCTCTGACGACGTCTTTCATGCGCTAATAAAGGTCGAAGGGTTCTAGACTCAGAAGATCGTCGATCAACCGCGCGGAAAGTCCGAGGTTCCGCTCCGGAAACCAACTCACCGGAGTCGGACGCGTTGATTGACAATTCATTGTCAGAGTCTATTTCGCTCGCGACCTGCACGCTCCATGGCCTGGTATCAACATGTCGGCGCTCTTTATCCAAATGTAGCAGGGTGTGGTGTTTTTCATTACACCGGTGACATCTTGTCGTACTCGAACACGCCTCAGCTCGATGTGCCACCGATAAGCAATTAGCGCAGAATCTTCTCAGAAGTGCCTTGCGCAGCCTTTCTTCGGGGGTTTTTGACCGAAATACGTGGCAGAGTCTTATGGGGTGGTTGGCCTTGCACAGATGACATGGTTCGGGGAAACGGTGAGCCTGTTGCTCAGCTTTCTTTAACAAAGCGGCGTAGCGGGTCATTTTTCTGCAATTGGCAAGGTTTGTTTTTTTGTTTTTGAAGTTAACCCTACTTGTATAAAATTACTGCAAAAATGTTCTTATTATTGACGAGTTTGGGTGGCAAGTTATTAATTTTGTGACTACTAATTATAATTTTATTTATAATACCCTTTTTTTATAATTATTATAAGTAATTCTTTTGTTACATTATATTTATATTCACATCAAAAACGACATGAAAAATCTCGTCCTGGTGTTTATATTATCACTTCGTCCTTGAGGCTATTCCTGTGGCGCGCAGTATATTTTATATTATTTTTGGTGACTTTGCATTAATATCGTAAAAAAAGAAGGAAGGTGAGAACATAATTGTGATGAGTTTAATAGCTTGGGCTTTCACCACCAGACACACGAAAATTCCCTTTATTACAATTTTGCGGTTTTCAACTTGGCTAAAAACGAAAATGACCTTCCCGCTATAGATATAAGTAATAACACATATATCGATGCACGGTAGGGGTCGCTGTGTAGTACTCATAGAGCGTTAATTACACCTGACGTTCTCATTTGACAATTCATTATTGATACATTGCGACCAATATGAAATTTCCTTAATGAGAACATTCCGATTTACGGAAGGTCGTGCTATGTTGCGATCAAAGAACGCAAATTGCAATTTACGTTCTTAGTTGACATTTCTTTGATGCAAAATTGCGACCAATGGACAATTTCCTGAATGAAACGTCATTCAACACGAGGCGAACGGAGTAAGTTGTACTATTTATTAGTTTCTAAGAAATTCAGTAATTTTTCTGTAGTTTTATAATTTTAGGTCTACATTTCTGGGTGAATCATGAAAAAGGCTTCTACGATCATCGTACTTATCATGTTGTTGGCATTCAGCTTTAGTTGCCGCGATAGTAAGCATAAAATATGATGGAGTCTTTCTACCAGATATCGGCGAATTCGTGTGCATTACCGATTCGTATAATGAAGCCCAGGTTTTGCGAAGGGAACAGGTTATACCAAAATTATTATCATGCTACCTGCGTCCACCGAATATCCTCGTATTTATTGAAACTAGGCCGTGTTATAGACATAACGATCAGTGTCAAATTTTCAACCGAGAGCACTGGTTAGCTGTCTCGCTTGGAAGCCGACCCTTACCTGCGTTTTCCATCATCGGTCATTTCGGCTGCAGCGCTTACATTGGCAAGACATTTCCAAAATGATGATTGACACAGCAGTCAAGCGAGCAGAATTGGATAATGAGGCATTAGAGGAGCCGTTACGCAGAAATAATGCTTTGGCCTACAGTGAAGCACGCACAGCTGGTACAAATCTTGAACATGTATGACGGGCGGTCTCTCTGATGCGCGGTTCGAAAGCCTTAAATATAAGTTCTAGTTTGTGTTTTGAGTTTGAGTCTGCAAATTTAATTTTGTACTGAAAATATCTCTATTTAGGCAGATATTTAGCAATGCTGCTGGTAGCTATTTGATACATGGATTTGTTTTTCGATGTTCGAAGCATCTTTTGGCATCTTGAATGACGTTAAGGTCGTCGTAAAGGGAATTAATTTAACGCTCGATTGGCCACCACCCAATAAGTCAGCATCGATAGGATACCACGCAATCGGAAGAACCGAAAGATGCAATGGGTCAGCCGTTCGATGCTACCAAAGCTGGAGGCGGGTGAGTTTTACTATTTAGTAACGTAGATTTTCTTCTCTTTTAATGTATATTCCCATAAAATTCCCCTTTTGTTTTTGATAATACAAAAGATGTTAACGTATTGAAAAGGTGAATATGAGCCTATTTACATGACGTACCTTCTATAAACTTCCTGTCCATAGATTTGAAACCCATAGCCTTAAATGCAGGGTTGAAATTCATAGTGTGAAACGGGTCTATGTATATGCAAACCCTTTTGTTTTAATCCATTTAGAATGCATACAAACATATGTATGATCCTTCAACCTAGCTATTATTTAATTGTTCTGAAATATGTGACTAAGGGCCAGCTTCTCAGTGCTGGCTTCAACCCAGTTTAAACCAAGCCCAGTTAGACCCAGTTTAAATCCAAACATAGTTTCCCTGTGCTCAATTAAATTTGTTGCAATCAAAACGAAGTAGTCAGCAAGCAGCTGATAAGTTAAACCAAGTTTAACCGTGCGTAATCGACCGCCCAAACCCAGCCCAAACTCCGCTTAAAGCTGACCGAAAAACAGCATACTGAGTCTAAACTCAGCCCAAACGACAAACAGAGTTCAACCTGCACCGAAAAACTGGCCCTAAGAAAATAGGCAAATTTACCAATTTTAAGAATCTAGCTGCATTCTATACAACAAAAAATAAGTATCCAGTTTGTATGTCTGTATGCTGGGTTTCAATGATCGTAAACACTTCACGAGCAATGAGCGATTGAGGGGTAAGAGAAGGTAAATTGAATTGGAAAGTGGGCGTGGCACCGCTACAAAAAGTTTAAATGCTTATTCATTATGTTTTGCAACTAATTGATCTTTGAACCAATCGAGTCCAAATACAGCGGATAGTTAAATGGCACATGTTGTGCATGGATGATAGAAAAGGCCGGCAGGTGGCAGTGGAGACGAGACACTTCAATCCCGCACTTACGGTCCGATTTGACTGTAATTTAAAATTTATATTAAATGGCTATATACAAGTACTTCGTGCAGATATTGAAAATAAAAAATCTCGACTCAAGCGCCATCAGGTCAGTCTCCACACGAAAGCCATATTTGCTTTGGATTCAATTATATTTCGCAGATTGATGAAAAGAAAAATAAATTTAAATTCATTTATTATAATTGGGAAATTACGTAAAGGTTTTCGTTTTCCCTTTTTTTTTTTAATGCATAAATTAGTATCTGTTTTGCTTGCTGAGTTGTTTTATCTCCTGGTGGCTTATATGATTATATAAAATGCACCAAGCGTGACCCCTCCCATACATTTTTATGTTGAATATCTCTTAAAAATTTGGGGTAGACTGCTTTAAACTTATGTGTATTATATAAATTCCAGGGTCACAAAGAAAAAACGAGTGGGAAATTTTACGGTATTGGGAAAGGGGTGTGGATTGTAGATCCATGTTTTAACGTAAAGGGACTGATATATTAAACTATAATCCATGCTGGCACCTCAGCGTTATAATGCCTTTTCTGAATCACTTCAAAAATGGTAGTGGTAGTTACTAATACGACCTTTATTCAAGCGAACCATTTTCCGGTTCGAATATTCCTCTTAAAATTAAATTTCAAATTTGAATTGCAAATTCGCGATGTGGAATTGGGTGGGAGTTACGAAGTGGAATCCGCGTTGGGTTTTACGATCGATGTAGGTGTTGCAAGAGGGGAATCGGTTTCGTCGGAAGGTCGTTGCTCCTCCTCCTGTTCTGTAATAGGACTAATTTCACTAATGGCCTGGTGACTTGTCCTCTTTCGGTTTTAACATCCACTACTCTTACCTTACTATCCGAGCCTAGGTGCAGTTTGGCGACCCTGCCTAATCTCCACTCATTAGGTGGCAGGTTGTCTTCTTTGATAACGACGAGGTCAACTTTCTTTATGTTAGATTGTTGATATTTCCACTTATTGCGTTTTTAAGGTTCAGGCAGGTATTCTGTCTTCCACCTCTTGCAAAATTTGTGGTGTAAAGCCTTCAGTCTTTGCCACCGATTTACAATCGAGGCGCGGTTTTTGTCAGCGTCTACTTCAGGCTGAGCAAGAAGGTGTCCGCCCACTAAAAGATGACCTGGTGTCAATGGTTCCAAGTCCGTTGGTTCATTTGATGAGGGACTCAGTGGTCGAGAGTTGAGACAGGACTCAACTCAGCAAAGTAAGGTCGTAAACTCTTCAAGCGTGTATCTGTGGTTGGAAGCGATTTTTGTAAATTGGCTTTTATAACTTTTAACTCCCGCCTCCCACAGTTCACCCATATGGGGTGCTGCGGCGGGGATAAAATGCCACGTAAGCGTTTGTTTGGTATATTTTGACAAAGTTCTATTGCGAGAATCAGATATAAAAGCTTTTATTTCTGTTTTTAATGTTCGAGAGGCGCCGACGAAGTTCGTTCCATTATCGGAATACATGTTCATCGGGCAGCCTCGTCTTCCTACAAATCTTGCAAATGCTGCCAGAAATGATTGTGTGCTTAAATCGGAGGTGGCTTCCAAATGGATTGCCTTCGTTGCAAAACACACAAACAGGCAGACGTAGCCCTTGGATACTCGACAACCTCGTCCATTGTAGTTCTTTATATCGAACGGACCTGTGAAGTCAACCCCCGTATTAGTAAATGCGCGTGAGAATGTGGTACGTTCATATTCTGGACTCGAGGTATCCAATATTGCGTTCGAATCAAACCCAACATTAGCTGATTCTCACCGTGCAGTGACACTTTGTGGACGAACTGGACTATTAGACGAGACAAGCTGCAGTTATACGGAAGAATAATTGGATGGCGTTCATTAAAGGAAATATCCAGAGATTTACCTAGGCGACCACCCGTCCTAATCATGTTCTCTTTGTCGATGTAGGGGTTAAGGGGCAAGATTTCACTTTTTGAATTTATTGTTTTTCCGGATTCCAATGCCGAATATTCCCGACTGTAATGCTTCTTCTGACAAACTATTATTAAGCGCAGTGTCGTTGCTTTAATTTCATCAGATGAAATTAAGCAAGACTTCGCTTTAAACGAAGCTCTAGTGATTGGACGAGTTCCCTGAGAAAATCTTAACACATATGATAAAACTCTCAAAGCTCTCGATAGATCAGAAAACCTACCAAGAATATCCACATTAGTATCGAGTGTAGTTGATGCACAGACCTGAACCCTTTTCTGTTCTAACTCAATGTCATAGTTGTCATTCTGTTTGGGCCAGTTTCCTTTTTCTTCTTGTATCCAATAAGGGCCAGTGAAAATGCTGATGCTGGAGTGTTTAACTCGAATGGCACCAGTGTTTATATGATATAAAAATATAATAAAAGGACAAATGTTAAGTTTTGTGTATAAAGGAGTTCGGTTTATTGGCAATGATATTTTTCCTGGGTGAACAATAATTTACCTGACGGATATGTGGTGGCTGAAACAACGGCTGTGTTCTGCGGTGATTCAAAAACGGGAGTGCCCCAGTAAAAATCTAAATGTTATTCCAACCTCTCAAAAGCAGTTTTTTTTTTAAACTGTTTTGAGGGGAAATCGCTTAAATTACTAGCTGGAAAAACTTTCGTTCTTCCAGTACCGTGTGTGTATGTGTGTGTCAAAGGAAAACACATGAAATAAAGGGTGACCCAATATTTTTTAATTGAGTTTAGCACGGAGGTCTAAACATGCCGCTCCCCTTGCGACAAGCAACATCTGTTGAATAATTCAGCCGCTAATTTGTCTTCCACCATAATCGAGTCCCGTAATCCTCTGCTCCACACATGGGGTGACCTAGCTGTTGGGAAAGAAGAAGGTTTAATGAAAAAACGACGTGGTTGAATATTAACTTGCACATTGATAAATATTTCATTTACTTCATAATTTTTTTTTTTTTTTTTTTTATTCATCTTTATATGTATATGTATGTGAGTGTAGGTTATATAAGTGATGACTATTTCTTAATATTATGACCGGGCCATAGGGGGCCAAATGGACTAGGGAGGCTTCCAGGTAATAGTAATTCTGGGTACACGTCGGCTCACAGAACCAAGCGAATCGGAGTGGATACGTAAAATTGGGGATCCGCTAGTCTAATATTCGCATATGGTGTTGAAGTAGCTGGGTCGATGTTGCAGGTGGGACTTAGCCTGTGATAGTTGCGAACAACTGTCGCGTGAACAGCCAGTCGCTTACTCTGCCCGTGCTTCCCTCGTATGCGAATAAAACAGCCTCGTTGCTGGCCAAAGGTGATCTGTTCCAAGCCAAGTGTTTGGGCCAAATCAGCAGAAATTAGTGATGTGGGAGAGCAAAAGTCTATTAATGTTCGTATTAAATGTAGGCGCCCTTGCGCCTCCACTTTCACTATAGCTGTTGGCAAGATCGCTGTAATCGGCAGCAAGGTGTGGGCGGGTTGGCCCCTGGTAAGATGGAGCACAGTGCGGAAGGCGACTGGTAGCTGCCGACGTCGAGACGTTACTCGGGTAGGGTGTGGGCGGAAAGTCCGAGATTTCGCTCCACGCCTCTGATGTGCTGATGGGAGTGGGCGGAAAGGCCGAGATTCCGCTCCGCTCTGACGACGTCTTTCATGCGCTAATAAAGGTCGAAGGGTTCTAGACTCAGAAGATCGTCGATCAACCGGGCGGAAAGTCCGAGATTCCGCTCCGGAAGCCAACTCACCTTCTTCCCGTTCCGGCTGGATCGACCTCGTCTCCATTCCGGAGTCGGACGCGTTGATTGACAATTCATTGTCAGAGTCTATTTCGCTCGCGACCTGCACGCTCCATGGCCTGGTATCAACATGTTGGCGCTCTTTATCCAAATGTAGCAGGGTGTGGTGTTTTTCATTACACCGGTGACATCTTGTCGTACTCGAACACGCCTCAGCTCGATGTGCCACCGATAAGCAATTAGCGCAGAATCTTCTCAGAAGTGCCTCGCGCAGCCTTTCTTCGGGGGTTTTTGACCGAAATACGTGGCAGAGCCTTATGGGGTGGTTGGCCTTGCACAGATGACATGGTTCGGGGAAACGGTGAGCCTGTTGCTCAGCTTTCTTTAACAAAGCGGCGTAGCGGGTCATTTTTCTGCAATTGGCAAGGTTTTTTTTTTGTTTTTGAAGTTAACCCTACTTGTATAAAATTACTGCAAAAATGTTCTTATTATTGACGAGTTTGGGTGGCAAGTTATTAATTTTGTGACTACTAATTATAATTTTATTTATAATACCCTTTTTTTATAATTATTATAAGTAATTCTTTTGTTACATTATATTTATATTCACATCAAAAGCGACATGAAAAATCTCGTCCTGGTGTTTATATTATCACTTCCTCCTTGAGGCTATTCCTGTGGCGCGAAGTATATTTTATATTATTTTTGGTGACTTTGCATTAATATCGTAAAAAAAGAAGGAAGGTGAGAACATAATTGTGATGAGTTTAATAGCTTGAGCTTTCACCACCAGACACACTAAAATTCCCTTTATTACAATTTTGCGGTTTTCAACTTGGCTAAAAACGAAAATGACCTTCCCGCTATAGATATAAGTAATAACACATATATCGATGCACGGTAGGGGTCGCTGTGTAGTACTCATAGAGCGTTAATTACACCTGACGTTCTCATTTGACAATTCGTTATTGATACATTGCGACCAATATGAAATTTCCTTAATGATAACATACCGATTTACGGAAGGTCGTGCTATGTTGCGATCAAAGAACGCAAATTGCAATTTACGTTCTTAGTTGACATTTCTTTGATGCAAAATTGCGACCAATGGACAATTTCCTGAATGAAACGTCATTCAACACGAGGCGATCGGAGTAAGTTGTACTATTTATTAGTTTCTAAGAAATTCATTAATTTTTCTGTAGTTTTATAATTTTAGGTCTACATTTCTGGGGGAATCATGAAAAAGGCTACTACGATCATCGTACTTATCATGTTGTTGGCATTCAGCTTTAGTTGCCGCGATAGTAAGCATAAAATATGATGGAGTCTTTCTACCAGATGTCGGCGAATTCGTGTGCATTACCGATTCGTTTAATGAAGCCCAGGTTTTGCGAAGGGAACAGGTTATACCAAAATTATTATCATGCTATCTGCGTCCACCGAATATCCTTGTATTTATTGAAACTAGGCCGTGTTAATAGACATAACGATCAGTGTCAAATTTTCAACCGAGAGCACTGGTTAGCTGTCTCGCTTGGAAGCCGACCCTTACCTGCGTTTTCCATCATCAGTCATTTCGGCTGCAGCGCTTACATTGGCAAGACATTTTCCAAATGATGATTGACACAGCTGGCTATATAATGCAACACAAGGCGGATAAGCACAGCAGTCAAGCGAGCAGAATTTGATAATGAGGCATTAGAGGAGCCGTTACGCAGAAATAATGCTTTGGCCTACAGTGAAGCACGCACAGCTGGTACAAATCTTGAACATGTATGACGGGCGGTCTCTCTGATGTGCGGTTCGAAAGCCTTAAATATAAGTTCTAGTTTGTGTTTTGAGTTTGAGTCTGCAAATTTAATTTTGTACTGAAAATATCTCTATTTAGGCAGATATTTAGCAATGCTGCTGGTAGCTATTTGATACATGGATTTGTTTTTCGATGTTCGAAGCATCTTTTGGCATCTTGAATGACGTTAAGGTCGTCGTAAAGGGAATTAATTTAACGCTCGATTGGCCACCACCCAATAAGTCAGCATCGATAGGATACCACGCAATCGGAAGAACCGAAAGATGCAATGGGTCAGCCGTTCGATGCTACCAAAGCTGGAGGCGGGTGAGTTTTACTATTTAGTAACGTAGATTTTCTTCTCTTTTAATGTATGATCCTTCAACCTAGCTATTATTTAATTGTTCTGAAATATGTGACTAAGGGCCAGCTTCTCAGTGCTGGCTTCAACCCAAGCCCAGTTAGACCCAGTTTAAATCCAAACATAGTTTGCCTGTGCTCAATTAAATTTGTTGCAATCAAAACGAAGTAGTCAGCAAGCAGCTGATAAGTTAAACCAAGTTTAACCGTGCGTAATCGGCCGCCGAAACCCAGCCCAAACTCGGCTTTAAGCTGACCGAAAAACAGCATACTGAGTCTAAACTCAGCCCAAACGACAAACAGAGTTCAACCTGCACCGAAAACTGGCCCTAAGAAAATAGGCAAATTTACCAATTTTAAGAATCTAGCTGCATTCTATACAACAAAAAATAAGTATCCAGTTTGTATGTCTGTATGCTGGGTTTCAATGATCGTAAACACTTCACGAGCAATGAGCGATTGAGGGGTAAGAGAAGGTAAATTGAATTGGAAAGTGGGCGTGGCACCGCTACAAAAAGTTTAAATGCTTATTCATTATGTTTTGCAACTAATTGATCTTTGAACCAATCGAGTCCAAATACAGCGGATAGTTAAATGGCACATGTTGTGCATGGATGATAGAAAAGGCCGGCAGGTGGCAGTGGAGACGAGACACTTCAATCCCGCACTTACGGTCCGATTTGACTGTAATTTAAAATTTCAGTCTCCACACGAAAGCCATATTTGCTTTGGATTCAATTATATTTCGCAGATTGATGAAAAGAAAAAAAAAAGAAAAATTTATTTATTATAATTGGGAAATTACGTAAAGGTTTTCGTTTTCCCTTTTTTTTTTTAATGCATAAATTAGTATCTGTTTTGCTTGCTGAGTTGTTTTATCTCCTGGTGGCTTATATGATTATATAAAATGCACCAAGCGTGACCCCTCCCATACATTTTTATGTTGAATATCTCTTAAAAATTTGGGGTAGACTGCTTTAAACTTATGTGTATTATATAAATTCCAGGGTCACAAAGAAAAAACGAGTGGGAAATTTTACGGTATTGGGAAAGGGGTGTGGATTGTAGATCCATGTTTTAACGTAAAGGGACTGATATATTAAACTATAATCCATGCTGGCGCCTCAGCGTTATAATGCCTTTTCTGAATCACTTCAAAAATGGTAGTGGTAGTTACTAATACGACCGTTATTCAAGCGAACCATTTTCCGGTTCGAATATTCCTCTTAAAATTAAATTTCAAATTTGAATTGCAAATTCGCGATGTGGAATTGGATGGGAGTTACGAAGTGGAATCCGCGTTGGGTTTTACGATCGATGTAGGCGTTGCAAGAGGGGAATCGGTTTCGTCGGAAGGTCGTTGCTCCTCCTCCTGTTCTTCATTGGCGGGTAATAGGACTAATTTCACTAATGGCCTGGTGAATTGTCCTCTTTCGGTTTTAACATCCACTACTCTTACCTTACTATCCGAGCCTAGGTGCAGTTTGGCGACCCTGCCTAATCTCCACTCATTAGGTGGCAGGTTGTCTTCTTTGATAACGACGAGGTCACCTTTCTTTATGTTAGATTGTTGATATTTCCACTTATTGCGTTTTTGAAGTTCAGGCAGGTATTCTGTCTTCCACCTCTTGCAAAATTTGTGGTGTAAAGCCTTCAGTCTTTGCCACCGATTTACAATCGAGGCGCGGTTTTCGTCAGCGTCTACTTCAGGCTGAGCAAGAAGGTGTCCGCCCACTAAAAGATGACCTGGTGTCAATGGTTCCAAGTCCGTTGGTTCATTTGATGAGGGACTCAGTGGTCGAGAGTTGAGACAGGACTCAACTCTGCAAAGTAAGGTCGTAAACTCTTCAAGCGTGTATCTCTGGTTGGAAGCGATTTTTGTAAATTGGCTTTTATAACTTTTAACTCCCGCCTCCCACAGTTAACCCATATGGGGTGCTGCGGCGGGGATAAAATGCCACGTAAGCGTTTGTTGTGTATATTTTGACAAAATGCTATTGCGAGAATCAGATATAAAAGCTTTTATTTCTGTTTTTAATGTTCTAGAGGCGCCGACGAAGTTCGTTCCATTATCGGAATACATGTTCATCGGGCAGCCTCGTCTTCCTACAAATCTTGCAAATGCTGCCAGAAATGATTGTGTGCTTAAATCGGAGGTGGCTTCCAAATGGATTGCCTTCGTTGCAAAACACACAAACAGGCAGACGTAGCCCTTGGATACTCGACAACCTCGTCCATTGTAGTTCTTTATATCGAACGGACCTGTGAAGTCAACCCCCGTATTAGTAAATGCGCGTGAGAATGTGGTACGTTCATATTCTGGACTCGAGGTATCCAATATTGCGTTCGAATCAAACCCAACATTAGCTGATTCTCACCGTGCAGTGACACTTTGTGGACGAACTGGACTATTAGACGAGACAAGCTGCAGTTATACGGAAGAATAATTGGATGGCGTTCATTAAAGGAAATATCCAGAGATTTACCTAGGCGACCACCCGTCCTAATCATGTTCTCTTTGTCGATGTAGGGGTTAAGGGGCAAGATTTCACTTTTTGAATTTATTGTTTTTCCGGATTCCAATGCCGAATATTCCCGACTGTAATGCTTCTTCTGACAAACTATTATTAAGCGCAGTGTCGTTGCTTTAATTTCATCAGATGAAATTAAGCAAGACTTCGCTTTAAACGAAGCTCTAGTGATTGGACGAGTTCCCTGAGAAAATCTTAACATATATGATAAAACTCTCAAAGCTTTCGATAGATCAGAAAACCTACCAAGAATATCCACATTAGTATCGAGTGTAGTTGATGCACAGACCTGAACCCTTTTCTGTTCTAACTCAATGTCATAGTTGTCATTCTGTTTGGGCCAGTTTCCTTTTTCTTCTTGTATCCAATAAGGGCCAGTGAAAATGCTGATGCTGGAGTGTTTAACTCGAATGGCACCAGTGTTTATATGATATAAAAATATAATAAAAGGACAAATGTTAAGTTTTGTGTATAAAGGAGTTCGGTTTATTGGCAATGATATTTTTCCTGGGTGAACAATAATTTACCTGACGGATATGTGGTGGCTGAAACAACGGCTGTGTTCTGCGGTGATTCAAAAACGGGAGTGCCCCAGTGAAAAATCTAAACGTTATTCCAACCTCTCAAAAGCAGTTGTTTTTTAAAACTGTTTTGAGGGGAAATCGCTTAAATTACTAGCTAGAAAAACTTTCGTTCTTCCAGTACCGTGTGTGTATGTGTGTGTCAAAGGAAAACACATGAAATAAAGGGTGACCCAATATTTTTTAATTGAGTTTAGCACGGAGGTCTAAACATGACGCTCCCCTTGCGACAAGCAACATCTGTTGAACAATTCAGCCACCACATGTACATGTATTTAAGAAAATTAAAGTTTTGCATTTTAAGGTATTAACGCTAATTTGTCTTCCACCATAATCGAGTCCCGTAATCCTCTGCTCCACACTTGGGGTGACCTAGCTGTTGGGAAAGAAGAAGGTTTAATGAAAAAACGACGTGGTTGAATATTTATTTGCACATTGATAAATATTTCATTTATTTCATAATTTTTTTTTTTTTTTTTTTTTATTCATCTTTATATGTATATGTATGTATGTGTAGGTTATATAAGTGATGACTATTTCTTAATATTATGACCGGATTGTGCCGGATAGGATGTAGCCAAAAATACTACTCTGGGCCATAGGGGGCCAAATGGACTAGGGAGGCTTCCGGGTAATAGTAATTCTGGGTACACGTCGGCTCCCAGAACCAAGCGAATCGGATTGGATACGTAAAATTGGGGATCCGCTAGTCTAATATTCGCATATGGTGTTGAAGTAGCTGGGTCGATGTTGCAGGTGGGACTTAGCCTGTGATAGTTGCGAACAACTGTCGCGTGAACAGCCAGTCGCTTACTCTGCCCGTGCTTCCCTCGTATGCGAATAAAACAGACTCGTTGCTGGCCAAAGGTGATCTGTTCCAAGCCAAGTGTTTGGGCCAAATCAGCAGAAATTATTGATGTGGGAGAGCAAGAGTCTATTAATGTTCGTATTAAATGTAGGCGCCCTTGCGCCTCCACTTTCACTATAGCTGTTGGTAAGATCGCTGTAATCGGCAGCAAGGTGTGGGCGGGTTGGCCCCTGGTAAGATGGAGCCCAGTGCGGAAGGCGACTGGTAGCTGCCGACGTCGAGACGTTACTCGGGTAGGGTGTGGGCGGAAAGTCCGAGATTTCGCTCCACGCCTCTGATGTGCTGATGGGAGTGGGCGGAAAGGCCGAGATTCCGCTCCGCTCTGACGACGTCTTTCATGCGCTAATAAAGGTCGAAGGGTTCTAGACTCAGAAGATCGTCGATCAACCGGGCGGAAAGTCCGAGATTCCGCTCCGGAAGCCAACTCACCTTCTTCCCGTTCCGGCTGGATCGACCTCGTCTCCATTCCGGAGTCGGACGCGTTGATTGACAATTCATTGTCAGAGTCTATTTCGCTCGCGACCTGCACGCTCCATGGCCTGGTATCAACATGTCGGCGCTCTTTATCCAAATGTAGCAGGGTGTGGTGTTTTTCATTACACCGGTGACATCTTGTCGTACTCGAACACGCCTCAGCACGATGAGCCACCGATAATCAATAAGCGCAGAATCTTCCCAGAAGTGCCTCGCGCAGCCTTTCTTCGGGGGTTTTTGCCCGAAATACGTGGCAGAGCCTTATGGGGTGGTTGTCCTTGCACAGATGACATGGTTCGGGGAAACGGTGAGCCTGTTGCTCAGCTTTCTTTAACAAAGCGGCGTAGCGGGTCATTTTTCTGCAATTGGCAAGGTTTTTTTTTTTTTGTTTTTGAAGTTAACCCTACTTGTATAAAATTACGGCAAAAATGTTCTTATTATTGACGAGTTTGGGTGGCAAGTTATTAATTTTGTGACTACTAATTAGAATTTTATTTATAATACCCTTTTTTTTATTATTATTATAAGTAATTCTTTTGTTACATTATATTTATATTTACATCAAAAGCGACATGAAAAATCTCGTCCTGGTGTTTTTAAGCAATTTATTATATTACCACTTCCTCCTTGAGGCTATTCCTGTGGCGCGCAGTATATTTTATATTATTTTTGCTGACTTTGCATTAATATCGTAAAAAAAGAAGGAAGGTGAGAATATAATTGTGATGAGTTTAATAGCTTGAGCTTTCACCACCAGACACACGAAAATTCCCTTTATTACAATTTTGCGGTTTTCAACTTGGCTAAAAACGAAAATGACCTTCCCGCTATATATATAAGTAATAACACATATATCGATGCACGGTAGGGGTCGCTGTGTAGTACTCATAGAGCGTTAATTACACTTGACAATTCATTATTGATACATTGCGACCAATATGAAATTTCCTTAATGAGAACATACCGATTTACGGAAGGTCGGGCGGTCTCTCTGATGCGCGGTTCGAAAGCCTTAAATATAAGTTCTAGTTTGTGTTTTGAGTTTGAGTCTGCAAATTTAATTTTGTACTGAAAATATCTCTATTTAGGCAGATATTTAGCAATGCTGCTGGTAGCTATTTGATACATGGATTTGTTTTTCGATGTTCGAAGCATCTTTTGGCATCTTGAATGACGTTAAGGTCGTCGTAAAGGGAATTAATTTAACGCTCGATTGGCCACCACCCAATAAGTCAGCATCGATAGGATACCACGCAATCGGAAGAACCGAAAGATGCAATGGGTCAGCCGTTCGATGCTACCAAAGCTGGAGGCGGGTGAGTTTTACTATTTAGTAACGTAGATTTTCTTCTCTTTTAATGTATGATCCTTCAACCTAGCTATTATTTAATTGTTCTGAAATATGTGACTAAGGGCCAGCTTCTCAGTGCTGGCTTCAACCCAGTTCAAACCAAGCCCAGTTAGACCCAGTTTAAATCGAAACATAGTTTGCCTGTGCTCAATTAAATTTGTTGCAATCAAAACGAAGTAGTCAGCAAGCAGCTGATAAGTTAAACCAAGTTTAACCGTGCGTAATCGACCGCCCAAACCCAGCCCAAACTCCGCTTAAAGCTGACCGAAAAACAGCATACTGAGTCTAAACTCAGCCCAAACGACAAACAGAGTTCAACCTGCACCGAAAAACTGGCCCTAAGAAAATAGGCAAATTTACCAATTTTAAGAATCTAGCTGCATTCTATACAACAAAAAATAAGTATCCAGTTTGTATGTCTGTATGCTGGGTTTCAATGATCGTAAACACTTCTCGAGCAATGAGCGATTGAGGGGTAAGAGAAGGTAAATTGAATTGGAAAGTGGGCGTGGCACCGCTACAAAAAGTTTAAATGCCTATTCATTATGTTTTGCAACTAATTGATCTTTGAACCAATCGAGTCCAAATACAGCGGATAGTTAAATGGCACATGTTGTGCATGGATGATAGAAAAGGCCGGCAGGTGGCAGTGGAGTCGAGACACTTCAATCCCGCACTTACGGTCCGATTTGACTGTAATTTAAAATTTATATTAAATGGCTATATACAAGTACTTCGTGCAGATATTGAAAATAAAAAATCTCGACTCAAGCGCCATCAGGTCAGTCTCCACACGAAAGCCATATTTGCTTTGGATTCAATTATATTTCGCAGATTGATGAAAAGAAAAAAAAAAGAAAAATTTATTTATTCTAATTGGGAAATTACGTAAAGGTTTTCGTTTTCCCATTTTTTTTAATGCATAAATTAGTATATGTTTTGCTTGCTGAGCTATCTCCTGGTGGCTTATATCATTATATAAAATGCACCAAGCCTGACCCCCCCTCCCATACATTTTTATGTTGAATATCTCTTAAAAATTTGGGGTAGACTGCTTTAAACTTATGTGTATTGCATAGATTGTAGATCCATGTTTTAACGTAAAGGGACTGATATATTAAACTATAATCCATGCTGGCACCTCAGCGTTATAATGCCTTTTCTGAATCACTTCAAAAATGGTAGTGGTAGTTACTAATACGACCTTTATTCAAGCGAACCATTTTCCGGTTCGAATATTCCTCTTAAAATTAAATTTCAAATTTGAATTGCAAATTCGCGATGTGGAATTGGATGGGAGTTACGAAGTGGAATCCGCGTTGGGTTTTACGATCGATGTAGGTGTTGCAAGAGGGGAATCGGTTTCGTCGGAAGGTCGTTGCTCCTCCTCCTGTTCTTCATTGGCGGGCAATAGGACTAATTTCACTAATGGCCTGGTGAATTGTCCTCTTTCGGTTTTAACATCCACTACTCTTACCTTACTATCCGAGCCTAGGTGCAGTTTGGCGACCCTGCCTAATCTCCACTCATTAGGTGGCAGGTTGTCTTCTTTGATAACGACGAGGTCAACTTTCTTTATGTTAAATTGTTGATATTTCCACTTATTGCGTTTTTAAAGTTCAGGCAGGTATTCTGTCTTCCACCTCTTGCAAAATTTGTGGTGTAAAGCCTTCAGTCTTTGCCACCGATTTACAATCGAGGCGCGGTTTTTGTCAGCGTCTACTTCAGGCTGAGCAAGAAGGTGTCCGCCCACTAAAAGATGACCTGGTGTCAATGGTTCCAAGTCCGTTGGTTCATTTGATGAGGGACTCAGTGGTCGAGAGTTGAGACAGGACTCAACTCTGCAAAGTAAGGTCGTAAACTCTTCAAGCGTGTATCTCTTGTTGGAAGCGATTTTTGTAAATTGGCTTTTATAACTTTTAACTCCCGCCTCCCACAGTTCACCCATATGGGGTGCTGCGGCGGGGATAAAATGCCACGTAAGCGTTTGTTGGGTATATTTTGACAAAGTTCTATTGCGAGAATCAGATATAAAAGCTTTTATTTCTGTTTTTAATGTTCGAGAGGCGCCGACGAAGTTCGTTCCATTATCGGAATACATGTTCATCGGGCAGCCTCGTCTTCCTACAAATCTTGCAAATGCTGCCAGAAATGATTGTGTGCTTAAATCGGAGGTGGCTTCCAAATGGATTGCCTTCGTTGCAAAACACACAAACAGGCAGACGTAGCCCTTGGATACTCGACAACCTCGTCCATTGTAGTTCTTTATATCGAACGGACCTGTGAAGTCAACCCCCGTATTAGTAAATGCGCGTGAGAATGTGGTACGTTCATATTCTGGACTCGAGGTATCCAATATTGCGTTCGAATCAAACGCAACGTTAAGGGGCAAGATTTCACTTTTTGAATTTATTGTTTTTCCGGATTCCAATGCCGAATATTCTCGACTGCAAAGCTTCTTCTGACAAACTATTATTAAGCACAGTGTCGTTGCTTTAATTTCATCAGATGAAATTAAGCAAGACTTCGCTTTAAACGAAGCTCTAGTGCTTGGACGAGTTCCCTGAGAAAATCTTAACACATATGATAAAACTCTCAAAGCTCTCGATAGATCAGAAAACCTACCAAGAATATCCACATTAGTATCGAGTGTAGTTGATGCACAGGCCTGAACACTTTTCTGTTCTAACTCAGTGTCATAGTTGTCATTCTGTTTGGGCCAGTTTCCTTTTTCTTCTTGTAGCCAAGTAGGGCCTACATGGAGCCAATTTTGGTCTTCAACCTTTTCAATTATTTTTGTTACTCGATGGGCACTAAATGTTGACCATGAGCACGGGGGCTTACGAATCCAGGCAAGAACAATAGTAGAGTCTGTCCAAATATACTTTGAGAGCAAGCGATTTTCAGTGACGGAGCTAAGCGAACATTCTTTGGAAAATCTTGTTTGAATGGCAATGATATTTGCCTTCTTTATTTCGCCTTGTCGTTCGTTTATAAAGTTCTTCACAGTAAACTTCATCTTTATTATATATTTTCTTTTTTGGGATTTCCTCTAATTCCCAAAATGACGTTAGGCGCTTGTCTAAAGTAACTTCACTATAGAATGATACGCATTTCTTGGTTGGGGTTGCCGAGTCAGTTTGACCGGTTAAGATCCAACCGAAGATCGTTTCTTGTGCGAGAAGCGTTCCTAAAACGTTCTTCCTAATCCCACTCAGTATTATTTGTGCATAAATATCGCCACCCAGGACTAAATCAATTTGTTCATTTATGAATTGCCTCTTGTCTGCTAATACTAGATCCGGAAATGCTTGCTTAGTTAGCGCATCTATTCGGCTTGTTGGCAGATTTCCGGTTAGTTGAGGCAATACTAGCGCTGTGGTGTTAATATTGATTAAAGGGTCAACTGGTGACCGCAATTGAATAAAACAGGCTTCGGTTACCTGTGCAGAAACCGTGTTATTGATGCCTGATACCTGCGCATGTAACCTCTTTGTCGGTAAATTCACTCTGCGTTTGAGGCGTTCTGTTATAAACTCAGAACCAGAGTCTATTAATGCCCGAGCTGAAAACTCAGTGCCGTTGTGGCATATATTGACGCGGGCTGTACCCAAAAGAATGCCTTTATTTATGTTTGCGAAACAATTAAAGCTATTTACTGCCCTTGCAGAATCGTGTCTCCTACGAGCCTGAGCCGAGGTGGAAGGAACATCATCTGCGGGACTTGATATTTGCGATTGACCAGTTGCTTTTGGCTGAAAACCCTGTATATGTAGGAGCGTATGATGTCTCAGGTGGCAAGTGCTGCAATTAAATGAGCTTGTGCACCGTGAGACCGTATGTCCTGAAGAAAGACAGTTCAAGCAACTGTTATTATTTTTTTAAATTGCGATCCGATCGGCCGTCGTTAATTTAAGAAACCGTGGGCAATGGAATTTATCCATATCCTCCCACCTGGATATCTTCGTCTTGTTTTCAATTGTTTGTTCCCACAATGCTAATGTACTGTCAGGCAATTTAGTTGAGCAGAGATATGTTATTACTGCATCCCAGTTTGATATGTCGATTTGATGACTTTGTAATGACGAGATGCAATTGTTTATATCTCGCTGCAATTTTTTAATGGAGCTACCGCACTCACTCTCTACCGCCTCTAAGCTGAAAAGTATTTTTAGTTAGGAATTCACAAGAATACGTTTATTTTCGTACCTAACGCTAAGGTTTTTCCACGCTGTGGTGAATTCTTTATTTGTTAGAGGACATTTTCTAACCATGTCTTTCGCTTCTCCCTGCGTTTTTTGGATTAAATGGAAAAATTTTCTACGGGAGTGAGGCGCTTATTAAGTATGTATATGGCCGTAAACATATCCCGGAATGTTGGCCATGAAATATAATCGCCTTTAAACACTTCCGTATCACAAGTAGGGAGACGAATGTTGTACTCACGAACTGACTCTTCCTTAATATCTTTTTCTAAACTAGCTAAGTCTTCCGCTTCTGTAGCCATTGCAGACATGCATTTGATGTAACTAGCGAAGCTAATTTTATGTTTTTTCTTGATTGACCTAATGTCTTCTTTAGTTAACCCCTCTGAGTTGTAAAGCCCATCGTAAGCTACCTTTGTCTTTTCCCATAGAGCTTTAATTTAATTGTTACACCAACCACGTGTGAGCCTTCTTCGCAAATAGGCGTATGTATGTGAAACTGTGGGTCATTCGCTTGATATAGAAAATAAAGTATATTTTAAACCCTGACTACCTCCACAAATCACTACAGATTATTATTATTCTAATTTGTGCACTGAATTTCAAGCGAATCATTTTTTTACGCGAATAACGAAGCCTTTGTAAATATATGTGCAATAAATGTCAACCACGTACCTTTCGTGCAGTTTAACTGGAGCTCGATAAGTGATGACGATGCGCGTTGATGTGGCAAGTGCTTTTGTTACTAGTTGTGGCAAGTTGAGTTGCGGCAAGCTGTCTTGTTGCGATAAACAGTGCTGTATCAAAATTGTGATGGTGGTCGACGATGTGTTTTACACGCAGTTTAAAATCCTGTTGGAAAAAGTGGACTGTATTAACGCTGCTACTTAATGTGATGTAGCTATCGCTCCAACTGGTGGACTGGTTCAATAGGTTCTCGGCGCAAAAGGACCATGCAAACGCTGATGCTGGAGTGTTTAACTCGAATGGCACCAGTGTTTATATGATATAGGACAAATGTTAAGTTCTGTGTATAAAGGAGTTCGGTTTATTGGCAATGATATTTTTCCTGGCTGGAAAAACTGTCGTTCTTTCAGTACCGTGTATGTATGTGAATGAAATAAAGGGTGACCCAATATTTTTTAATTGAGTTTAGCACGGAGGTCTAAACAACAAACATGCATAGTATATAGATTAAGTATGTATGTATATATGTATGTATGTTTGCATATGAAATATACCTGTATTTAAAGTTCATTTAATCTATGCACCAGAAGTGTATATGTATGTTTGTATGTATGTACATATGTTTAAAATATATTCCACACATTAGCATCTACATATGTTTCAATGCAGTGAGCTATTTATTTTCGCGAGAGTGTAAAGTTTCTTAGCACTTAACGATACAGATTCCATATCGAAAGCGAAACAGAAATATTTCGCTTTTAATTTTATTTTATTCATTTAGGTGATTCGCAAGGTGTGGTAAAATGCATTGCATTTTGTTAAGTTAAATTTATTGTTGTAATAAAGGAAAAAGAAATGTTTGCCAATGAAACTTGTTTTGATTTAATTTTTTGGTTTTTTTTTTAGAAAATTCCACCTTTGCCTTTCGGAATGGAAATAACGCCCATTAAAAAAGGTAATAAAGCCCGCGGCTGTTATATCCGAATAGGCAATAACGCCCAGGGGCTTTATTTCCTAAAAATAAGGAGGGTGTTAATTCCTTTGGCCTTATTGCACTTCACCGTATTCGAGTACAAGTCTTATATAAGTATGATCTGCCTTATACAAAAATATGCGTCACGTATTTTTAAAGGTAATTAAACAAAATTTTGTCGGAATCGAAATAAATAATGATCCTATATATCGGTGCTTAAGGATTTGTAATGATTTTAAATTGCTTCTAATTCCCAGGAACATTTTCTAAAAAATTTGGTGAAAAAGTTGACAATTCTTATAGCGATTTTTGAAATTAACCTTCCTATGAAGACATAGCGCTTATATAAAAGCTTTATTTTTTTTAGTTTCCGGAATCTCCATCGAAATGGTCCGAAATCGAAAAGGATTTTGATAAAGTTTGGCAATTTCCATTATGTATCGGAGATCCAGACGGGAAGCACATTTATGTCTTTCGCTTCTCCCTGCGTTTTTTGGTTTAAATGGAAAAGTTTTTCTACGGGAGTGAGGCGCTTATTAAGTATGTATATGGCCGTAAACATATCCCGGAATGTTGGCCATGAAATATAATCGCCTTTAAACACTTCCGTATCACAAGTAGGGAGACGAATGTTGTACTCACGAACTGACTCTTCCTTAATATCTTTTTCTAAACTAGCAAAGTCTTCCGCTTGTGTAGCCATTGCAGACATGCATTTGATGTAACTAGCGAAGCTAATTTTATGTTTTTTCTTGATTGACCTAATGTCTTCTTTAGTTAACCCCTCTGAGTTGTAAAGCCCATCGTAAGCTACCTTTGTCTTTTCCCATAGAGCTTTAATTTAATTGTTACACCAACCACGTGTGAGCCTTCTTCGCAAATAGGCGTATGTATGTGAAACTGTGGGTCATTCGCTTGATATAGAAAATAAAGTATATTTTAAACCCTGACTACCTCCACAAATCACTACAGATTATTATTATTCTAATTTGTTCACTGAATTTCAAGCGAATCATTTTTTTACGCGAATAACGAAGCCTTTGTAAATATATGTGCAATAAATGTCAACCACGTACCTTTCGTGCAGTTTAACTGGAGCTCGATAAGTGATGACGATGCGCGTTGATGTGGCAAGTGCTTTTGTTACTAGTTGTGGCAAGTTGAGTTGCGGCAAGCTGTCTTGTTGCGATAAACAGTGCTGTATCAAAATTGTGATGGTGGTCGACGATATGTTTTACACGCAGTTTAAAATCCTGTTGGAAAAAGTGGACTGTATTAACGCTGCTACTTAATGTGATGTAGCTATCGCTCCCACTGGTGGACTGGTTCAATAGGTTCTCGGCGCAAAAGGACCATGCAAACGCTGATGCTGGAGTGTTTAACTCGAATGGCACCAGTGTTTATATGATATAGGACAAATGTTAAGTTCTGTGTATAAAGGAGTTCGGTTTATTGGCAATGATATTTTTCCTGGCTGGAAAAACTGTCGTTCTTTCAGTACCGTGTATGTATGTGAATGAAATAAAGGGTGACCCAATATTTTTTAATTGAGTTTAGCACGGAGGTCTAAACAACAAACATGCATAGTATATAGATTAAGTATGTATGTATATATGTATGTATGTTTGCATATGAAATATACCTGTATTTAAAGTTCATTTAATCTATGCACCAGAAGTGTATATGTATGTTTGTATGTATGTACATATGTTTAAAATATATTCCACACATTAGCATCTACATATGTTTCAATGCAGTGAGCTATTTATTTTCGCGAGAGTGTAAAGTTTCTTAGCACTTAACGATACAGATTCCATATCGAAAGCGAAACTGAAATATTTCGCTTTTAATTTTATTTTATTCATTTAGGTGATTCGCAAGGTGTGGTAAAATGCATTGCATTTTGTTAAGTTAAATTTATTCTTGTAATAAAGGAAAAAGAAATGTTTGCCAATGAAACTTGCTTTGATTTAATTTTTTGGTTTTTTTTTTTAGAAAATTCCACCTTTGCCTTTCGGAATGGAAATAACGCCCATTAAAAAAAGGTAATAAAGCCCGCGGCTTTTATATCCGAATAGGCAATAACGCCCAGGGGCTTTATTTCCTAAAAATAAGGAGGGTGTTAATTCCTTTGGCCTTATTGCACTTCACCGTATTCGAGTACAAGTGTTATATAAGTATGATCTGCCTTATACAAAAATATGCGTCACGTATTTTTAAAGGTAATTAAACAAAATTTGGTCGGAATCGAAATAAATAATGATCCTATATATCGGTGCTTAAGGATTTGTAATGATTTTAAATTGCTTCTAATTCCCAGGAACATTTTCTAAAAAATTTGGTGAAAAAGTTGACAATTTTTATAGCGATTTTTGAAATCTGTTTAGTTTTAACAAATTTTACTTTAATTAACATGGTTTATGTTAGAGATCTATGTAGGTACAGTTTAAATGAAAGTTGATAAAAATAAATAAACATAATTGGCAAACAATATAATTTTGAATTTTGTCCAATATGATATTTGGAAAACTCGCCTAAATTTTGCTTTAAAATTAACCTTCCTATGAAGACATAGCGCTTATATAAAAGCTTTATTTTTTTTAGTTTCCGGAATCTCCATCGAAATGGTCCGAAATCGAAAAGGATTTTGATAAAGTTTGGCAATTTCCATTATGTATCGGAGATCCAGACGGGAAGCACATTGCGATGACGATGACAGAATGCAAATTTGTTTTACAATTATAAAGGTTTTCACAGCATTGTATTACTGGCTTTAATAGATGCATTTGGCAAATTATATTTATTGATGTGGGCTTCAATGGCAGAATTAGTGATGGCGGTGTTTTTTCTCGATCTCTAGATATCAAATCATATATAATGAAAGATTAAGCCGGTCAATGCAAAATATTGAAAGGGCATTTGGTATGCTTTCAAGTATTTCAAAGGAAAATTCCACTTCAAGACGATAAAACTAAAATTATTGTTCAAGCTTGCTGTGTTCTTCACCACTTTTTGATAAAGAAAAGCGAGTGGTAAAGACGAAATATTGAAGAAGTGGAAATTGAAGCGGAAAATAATACAATTTCTTCCAGAAACAACGCAATTGGTAGAAGGCATTTCGAAAGCATTAGGCAGGAAATTAAAGAATTTTTTTGTTTGGAAGGGAAAATATGATCCGAATTTCAACGGAACAATACATTCAAAGTATAGAATTTCTAGTTATAAAGAAATCTAAAAAGCAAAAGGTCTAAAAAATTTGAAGGCATTGAAAGATTTTTAACTTTTTTATGCTACCATATTAAATTATATAGTTTAAAATCAATGTGCGACGCTTTGCGAAACTCCTGTTAAAAAAATAACGCTGAATCAAGGCACATTAAACAGGTAGAAGCATTAAAGAAAATGCTACCCTGGGGTATATTTTGTGAATTGTTGTGGGCCATTACCCTTCAAAATAGACATGATTCAATAATAAAAGGTTCTGCAATAAAGCAGCTTACTCATTCCCGCATGCCATATCGGCTTCTTAACTCATGAAGAATGTTGCTTATTCTACAATTTCCACGTAAAATGGTAGTACATATATTGTAAACTTCTTCATACAAAAGAAAATTTTGGCATCACTGACTCGTTGGTCTAATTTATTATTTTTTCATTAACTGACATTTGATTTTGTGATTGTGGGTAAGTTTTACAAAATATGTATGAATTTCATAATAATATAACAATTCTTCATTTGAAACAAATAATATATCTTATTTGCAGTGTAATTTAACACAACACATAGAAAGCGAACCCTTCTGTGAGATATTTTTTTAATATGTGCACTTTCTGGCCGTGAAGCTGCTGAGTAAATATCAGTTTTGTTTTTATTTGATCACATCAATTATGTATGCATTTATTTTCATAATATCTTTCCCCAGACAGCGTAGCGGGGTATACATATGTATGTAATTGCATATTCATATACATTTCCACCGACGATCGACTGGAGACTTTTTCCTGCAGCACAGATGTGTGTAAACATAGGCACAACATACAAAAGTAAGTAAAATGTAATATAGCAACTGCTTTTATAAAGAGGTATTCTAATAATTGAACCTTCTTATTTATAGGCTCTTCGTACGTTTGGTGTTTCCCTGCCCAACTGCAAAGCCACCGTCTTCGCCTCAGACGCACACACGCACACGTAAGGTTAATGTTATAGCAACTGCAACTATAAGAAGAAATTCAAATAATAGAACCTTTTAGTGTATCCCTATTTACTATTTACCAACCTTCCCAAAGACGATACAAAATTGTTTCAGAACTAGTTTTTAACGATCATGGGCAAATAAAAGAGGGCTTTATCGTTACAGTTTCCAATATAATCATACTGTTTTATTCTTGTTTTTACTTAAAAGAATTTACAGGTCCGCTTTGCATTTGGGGGATAAGAATGTATAAATCCTTTGTCCGCGCTTTGTTGTTAGTTTCTTCAGTTATGTGAGGCTTAGAGACAATACTTTAAAATAAAATAAAAATCCTAGCCTTCGATGTACAAGTTATCGTAAATAAGTTCTCACGATAACATTTTCGTCAACAACAACATCTTGTTGACGCAACCCCACTCAGCGTGGTTGCACCTAACGATTCCACACGCGCAACCATGTCAGCAGAATTGCGCTCACACGGTTTGGCTGCACCGAATATTCTACACGCGCGGCCATGTCAGCAGAATTGCGTTCGCACGGACTGGCTGCACCGAATACTCTACACGCACAGCCATGTCAGCAGAATTGCGTCCGCACGGTAGAACGCTAGTGAACAGCAGCAGCGCAGCGCGAAGCCTTGGGCTAGGTGTAAGCTAGGGCACGATTGTAAGTTTAGTTTGAAAAACTCATTAAAGACAACAACTAGTGCGCTGTAGAAAACAATCGAATAAAATTAAATCGTTTTATTGGCGCCCAACGTGGGGCTCGCCAATATAAAACCGAAAATTAATTAACACCACTACTGGATAAGGAAGAAAGGCGATTACGGGACCAATCCTGGAACGCGAATATAAAACCGAAATTTAATTAACACCACTACTGGATAAGGAAGAAAAGCGATTAACGGGACCAATCCTGGAGCTCGAATATAAAACCGAAAATTAATTAACACCACTACTGGATAAGGAAGAAAGGCGATTAACGGGACCAATCCTGGAATATTATAAGAATATGTTAAGGATGAAAGGGTGAGTGAAGTGCTTGTCTCGTTTAAAAATTACTTGTAGTAATAGTGAAATATAATAAAGTGAAAATACAATTTTTGCGAATAGTTGATGAGTGAATTACTTGAAATAAAATAAAGTTAAAATAGAACAAGAATTTTTAGGGGAAGTAGATGAGTGAAGTGTTAGAGGACTTGTTTAAAAATCTTAAATTAGAAAACACAGAGGAACATATCATGAACGCTGACCAAGTAGGCGAGTTGATTACAGCAGAGGTGAGCAGGGCATTAGCGGCTCAAAAATTAGAATTCGACAGAAAGATAATTGCAATTCAGAATCAGGTCGCTTTGACGAAGCCAAAAATAGAAAAGTTTACAAGGGTTGCTATCATTCCTACAGTAAGTTGCGAGATTACGCTTGACGCTATTAAATCTCTCCCTGAATTCTTTGGCCACCCAGGTACGTATGTGTCCTGGCGTGAGGCTGCACATAAAACATAGGAATTATTTAAAAGATACGATGGCAGCGAACGCCACTATCAAGCAGTTACTATTTTGAGAAATAAGGTACGAGGGGCGGCCTATGCAGTACTTTCGTCCTTTAACACGGTGCTGAATTTTAGCGCAATAATTTCTCGCCTCGACTTTACCTACGCGGACAAGCGACCAATATACCTCATTGAACAGGAACTATCTACACTGAGACAAGGTTCAATGTCATGTCTAGAATTTTACGATGAAGTAGAGAAGAAACTAACTCTGTTAGCAAACAAAACTAGTATGTCCTACGAAAGTGGAGTAGCAGACACCATAAATGAAAAGTACAGGGCCGATGCACTCAGAGTGTTCACATCAGGTTTAAGGAAGCCACTATGTGACATCCTGTTCGCGTCTAGGCCTTCGGACCTTCCATCGGCCCTGGCCTTGGCACAAGAGGTGGACGCTAATAACGAGCGTTACGCATTTGCAACAAATTTTGCAAACAGATCTCATGAAACTTCTTACAACAAGAAAGCCAACGCTATCCAGATCCTCAGTAATCAAAAGAGCTTTAATTCTGACCACAGTGGGGGTCACAAGAATCCACATTATTCAGTTAGTAAACAAAATAGGCAGGCCGGTCATGCACAAAGTTCCACTAATAACTTGAAGCCATATACTAGTAGTAACTATTCAGGTCAAAGGCGTGTCGAGCCTATGGAAGTAGATCCTTCCACATCCCACTTTAAACACCTTCCCAATAGTCCTGGCCAAGATCATAACGGCAGGCAGCAGGGCAACCTGCAGAAGCGCACAGCGAATTCGGGACGGTACACCGGCAATAAGATACAGCGCGTAAATCATCTGAATGACGAGCCTGATTCATCTAACGAACCAACGTATGACAAAGAAGCGGAAGAAGCAGCAGATAACATTGAAAATGATGAGCTCAATTTTTTAGAGCAAAATCCCTCCTTCCCTGGATTTCGAGGTCAGTAGGAGGGAAAGAAGTCAAACTCCTTGTCGATACTGGCGCGTCAAGGAGTTATATCAAACAATTGCCAGACTTAAAGGGAATACAGTCGGTTAGGAATCCATTTTCAGTTAAATCAATTCATGGGGTTACCCCCATTAAGCACAAATGCAAAGTTAAAATTTTTGGAGTAGTGGCAGACTTTTTCATACTACCGAATTTGACATCATTCGATGGTGTAATTGGCCTCGACTTATTGAACAAGGTACACGCGACTATTGATCTAAAGACAAACACAATTAGGCATGACTTTGGCAAGGAGGTTATTTTATTGATCACCAGCCAGGATGTAAGTCATCTGCAACTGCAGTTTAAGTCAATTCCCAATCATTTAGAGGAAGCCGTCGTCAAAATAATTAGTAGTGTAAATGGGGTATTTGCAGATCCCAATCAGGCGCTTCCATATAATACCAATGTCGTGGCAACGATTCGCACAGAGAACGAGGAACCAGTGTACTCAAGGTTATACCCGTACCCACTGGGCGTTTCGGATTTCGTAAATAAGGAAATCCAGGACCTTTTGGCGAATGGCATCATTCGGACCTCTAGGTCCCCATACAACAACCCTATATGGGTAGTTAAGAAGAAAGGTCTTGATGAAGACGGCAGAGAAAAAAAACGATTAGTTATAGATTTTCGGAAACTGAATGAGAAAACAATCAGTGATAAGTACCCGATCCCCGATAATACAGGGATCTTATCCAATCTGGGCGGGAGCAAATTCTTTACTACTCTAGATTTGAAGTCTGGTTTTCACCAGATAAAACTATTAGAGCGCGATAGAGAAAAGACTGCCTTCTCCGTGAAGAACGGAAAGTATGAATTCTGTCGGCTACCCTTCGGCCTGAAGAACGCTCCCAGTATCTTCCAGAGGACAATAGACGATGTGTTGAGAGAACACATAGGAAAAAACTGTTTCGTCTACGTAGACGATGTCATTATATTCTCAAAGGATGAGCAACAACACTTAAAGGATGTTGAAGCAATTCTTAGAAGTTTATTCGAAGCCAATATGAGGGTTTCGGCAGAAAAGTAAAAATTTTTTAAAAGCGAAGTTGAATACTTGGGATTTTTGGTCTCGCAAGGGGGCATTAAAACATGTCCAGACAAAGTTGACACAATTCGGAATTTCCCTGAGCCCACCACTTTGAGGGGGCTTAGATCATTCTTGGGCCTGGCGGGGTATTACCGCTGTTTTATAAGAGATTTCGCTAAGATAGCAAAGCCCCTGTCAAATATTATGAGGGGAGAATACAGTCGAGTTACTGCATCACAGTCGAAAAAAATCAAAATTGATTTGACTGACGAACAGAAAAAGACCTTCAATACATTAAAGGAAATTCTAGCATCCGAGGACGTAACACTAACATATCCGGATTTCAGCAAACCGTTCGATTTGACTACTGATGCGTCCTCACACGCTATCGGTGGCGTCCTTTCACAGGAGGGCAAACCTATTACCATTATCTCTCGCACCTTGTCCGGTAGCGAGGAGCATTACGCCACAAACGAAAGAGAATTACTAGCTATCGTTTGGGCATTAAAATCGCTCAGAAATTACCTTTACGGTGTACCCAAGCTTAATGTGTTTACGGACCACCAGCCACTAACCTTTGCGGTTTCCGACAGAAATCCAAACTCAAAAATTAAGAGATGGAAAGCTTTCATAGATGAATGCAATGCAAAGCTCATCTACAAACCGGGTAAGGAAAACGTGGTTGCGGATGCATTGTCTAGGCAGCATATAAACGCTTTAGACAATATGAGTATTGAGACAATACACAGCAAGGTATCGTCTACTAATACTATTGAAAGAACCGATAAGCCGGTTAACTGTTTCCGAAACCAAATACTTTTAGAAGAAGGCGTAGAACCTCAAAGAAGAACTTATATTATTTTTGGAAAAAAAACAAGGCATTTAATTTCATTCAAAACCAAGGATGATTTAATGAAACTCCTGCAAGAGGCAGTGAAAGTGGATGTAGTGAACGCAATACATTGTGACCTACACACCCTAGCACAATTTCAACATGAATTGACTGAACTCTGTCCAACAGTAAAACTCAGACATACAGAGAAATTTGTTAATGACATATTTGACCCAAACGAACAACAAGAAATAATTGCGGCTGAGCTTAATCGAGCTCATCGCGCAGCTCAAGAAAATACAAAACAGATATTAGAAGACTACTTTTTCCCAAAATTGGAAAAGAAGGCTAAGCAGTTCGCGGCCAACTGCCGCGTATGTTCTCAGGCGAAATACGACCGCCACCCAAAAAAGCAACTTATTGCTCGGACACCCATACCGACATATTGCGGAGAAATCCTTCACATCGACATATTTTCTACTGGATCGAATTATTTTTTGACTTGCATCGACAAATTTTCGAAGTTTGCAATAGTACAGTCGCTTAGGTCTAGGACGATAGCAGACGTAAAACCCCAGCTTCTGCAGCTACTTAATATGTTTTCCGGAACCAAAACCATATATTGCGACAACGAAAAGTCCCTAAATTCATTTAGCGTCAAGGCGACAATAAATAACCATTTTAGTATAGAAATCGCGAACGCCCCACCACTTCATAGTACATCAAATGGACAGGTAGAGCGATTCCATAGCACACTGACGGAAATATCGCGATGCCTCAAAATCGATAAAAATCTTGAAGATATCGAGGAAATAATCCTTTTGTCCACAATTGAATATAATAACTCAATTCATACGGTAACAGGAATGAAGCCCATTACAGTCTTTCGTCCAAAAAAGGACGATGCGCGGATAGCGTCTCGCTTAAAGGATGCGCAAGAAAAGGAATTAGTAGCGCACAATAAGAATAGAATAGATAGGGAATTCTCAGAGGGCGACAAAGTCCTGGTCAAAAACAATAGGAGACTAGGCAATAAGCTGACACCCCTTTATACTGAGGAAAATATTGAAAAGGATTTGGGCACAACGGTGCTCATAAGAGGGAGGAGGGTCCATAAGGACAACCTTCGCTAAATTAAAATTAAAAATTATCTAATTACTTTTACGTTCATGTACTTCTAGGGTTATCTTAAATCTGATCATGGCTATACTAGTGTCGGGAACGAAGGGACGAATAATAAACTACTCCCACGCAAAGTACATTCCGATAGTTGATGGGGACCTCATAATTTGGGAGAACTTTGGACATATCAAACACGTTACGAATTTGACTCTTTATGAAATCCTAAGGGATGAGACAATTAACGCTACAGACCTCTTCCCGCTAACACATATGAGGAAGTTGTTGGACGCGGACGTAAAACAGATAAATAGACTTATTCAGACGGTAAATACTCACCACAGGCAGACGAGGAGTTTGGACGCACTGGGGACAGTACTGAAATATATTGCTGGGACTCCCGATCACGATGACTTTGAAAGACTGACAAACGCAGCGGAACGGCTGATTGACTCGCAGGACAGACAATTCATCATTAACACAGAAGTTCAAAAGGAAATCAATAGCCTTACCGTCACAGTAAACAAAATTTTGGAAGCAGCAAAACAAAAAGAATTAGATACGGGTCACCTCTACGATATTCTCATGGCCAGAAACAGAGCAATAATAACAGAATTAGATAGCTTTATTACCTCCATTACATTCGCAAAAATTGGAACACTTAACCCCATACTCCTGGACAGTAATGAAATAAATTCCGTTATAGCAAACGAGCACTTCACAAACCTTACAGTAACCGACATTATGTCTTTAGCTAAGATTAAGATTCTACAATATAACAATGTCATTTATTTTTTAATAAAATATCCTGTTCCTAAGTTTAGATGTAAGAAACTTAATATTTTGCCAGTAGCCCACGGCCACGAAATCCTGCACCTACAGGAGTCCATCTTAGCTACGTGCCACAACCGCACACTCGCGGTAAAGAACTGCAGCGACACCGTACCAACGTTTTGTTTAGCATCTTCACTCATGTCATGCGCTCTACAACTAGTGACACGCAATACCGCCAACTGCGGCACAACATTTAACAACCTCCCACCTATTGCGCAGGTCAGCGACGGTTTGGTTGTCATCAACGACCAACTGGCGGACATAGAAGAAAATTATGAAGCTCCTATCACAGTCAACGGTACCTACCTGGTTGTCTTCAAAGATCGTGTGAGAATTAGTGGTACGACATTTTACAATGAAAACGCAACGACGCCTTTGAAACCGGAAATACCATGGGCCGCCACAATCAACCTTACGGAGCACACAGAGATACTTACCGCACCTTACCTTCACCATGTAAACCAAAAGAATCTGCAGCACATCAAACATCTGCAGAAACGTTCTACACGAAAGTTCATGTCGCAAGTCTAACGACCATCGGGGTAATATTCATTGTGGGTCTGGTCGCCTATGCAGTCCGACGCATGATCGCTTACAGGAGGAAGCTTTACATAACCAAAGCCCGTGGACGTCCCTGTCTTAGAAGGGGAGGAGTTATCGTAAATAAGTTCTCACGATAACATTTTCGTCAACAACAACATCTTGTTGACGCAACCCCACTCAGGGTGGTTGCACCGAATATTCTACACGCGCGGCCATGTCAGCAGAATTGCGTTCGCACGGACTGGCTGCACCGAATACTCTACACGCACAGCCATATCAGCAGAATTGCGTCCGCACGGTAGAACGCTAGCAGAACAGCAGCAGCGCAGCGCGAAGCCGTGGGCTAGGTGTAAGCTAGGGCGCGATTGTAAGTTTAGTTTGAAAACTCATTAAAGACAACAGCTAGTGCGCTGTAGAAAACAATCGAATAAAATTAAATCGTTTTATTTACATATAGCAATGCCATTTATTCCGCTTTGTCAAAATCTAAATGCAGGTTGCTAAATCTTCAAAAAATATATATTTGAATAAAATTTAGCATGGCTTCAGCTCATAACCTGCATTGCAAGATGGCACATTTTTAATAATATATGAATGGGAATGGCACTTTCCTTGCATGCGATTGACCGATGGAATTTGGTACGGATGTTTATACATTAGGGCGGGTCGAATTTTTTTCGCATAAAGCGGCTAGCAAAAACGAAAACGAAAGAAAATTCTAAGAAAGTTTTGCTAAAATTAGTTCCCAGTTCGCGCAGAGCGACTTTAGATTTTGAGGTCATACTTATTAAATTGTACTCAAAAACCTATGTATAGTTTTAAAAATAACAGCATGCCATGCAATTAATGCAATAATAGCAGGCTTTTGTAACTTATTTGTTTTTTCACGTGGGTGAGCAAAAAACAACAAAAAAAAGCAATCGTACTCTTACCACACAAGTGTTCTGCGTTGAATAAACAATAGTGTGTTCTAAATAACTTTTTTCAAGTTTTAAATAGTTTTCGATTAATAAATTATAATGGAAACGTCTGCAATGTCAGTTGATTCCACCAATTCAGAAATTGATACAATTTCAATGAACTCCGGGTCTTGTGTTCTTCCCAGTCTGAATATTGGCTCGCCAAGAGATTTAAGTGATCTAAATCTGCCAAGTAATCATGACATATTAAATTACTATTTATTTTTACGCGTGGCTGAGCAAAAAACAGCAAAAAAAAAGCAATCGTACGGTAATCTTAACACACAAGTGGCAAAAAAAATTCCGTTAATCAATGAAAAAACTGCCTCGAAAATACTGAAAACATTGCTAAATAAATATCATAATGAAATAAAATTTTAAAGTAGACCAAGTAAGTCTTCAATGTTCTGGAAATAATTGATCAAGTGTTTGATATTGGAAAATTTCAGTGCGCAAAAACATTGCCTTGCTGCTGTGGTTTAATACCCATTGAACTCCAAGAGTTTATGATTGATCAGCACAGTAAGAGGAAGCTAACCATTCCCGAATTCGAGGCGATTGCTGTTGACCAACAATCAACACTGGCGCCAACTAGTCTTGATCCAACTTTTTTTCCTTGCTCAAGAAATATGGATGTTGAATCAGAGGTGAAGTTTGCCATGCCAACTGCAAGAGAGCCAAGTTCGTCGAAAAAAAAAATTAATACCAAAAGGTACGATACAACTCTTTTCGCTATGGCGTGCGATAGGTTTGGAATCGGGAATCGGGTTGCTTCTTTTTTGGCCACATCGCTTTTCAAAGATATTGACTTTAAATGAAAATGGGAAACCAATAACTATGGTAGCCTTCTCCTTTGATGGCAGAAAAAACAACTCTCTGACGAGCGAAGAAGAAAATGGAAGATATAATCCGAGAATGGTAAAAGAATCACATTTAGTGGTTCTTAAAGAGCCTGAGAGCAGATTGTTGGGTTTTGTAAAAGTCGACGCCGAGGACGCTAAAACAAAACAGGCAATTGTGCTAGTTCCTTATAGAAAAAAATATGTCCCTTGAGAGACTGATTGGAATTTGCTGTGATGGAGAAGCAACAAACACAGGTTCTGAAAATGGAATTTTAAGGAGATTCGAAGTCATGTTGAATAGACCATTGCACTGGTTTGTTTGTTTATTACAGATGACGGTAAGCAAACAATTGTTTTAAAGAGCCTAACATGTATATTTTGATCTGAGCTAAATAAATAAAATCTTTCTGTAGGCTGTACCCGACTTTGAGGCCATTTCGTTGGGAGATATGCCTCCACCCATTCATGAAAAAACGCTCTCGACTGACGTTCAGTATTTGTATCGAATGGCATATGTAGTTTGTGATGGTTTCTGCCCCGAAAATTTAGCCAGTATGAAACCGGGACAAATTGTGCACTCTCGATGGCTAACGAAGACAAGCAGACTCTTACGTTTATACGTGACAACTAGTTCACCATGAGCGAATTTCAAAACTTTGGCAACTTACATAATGAAAGTTTACGTCCCGATGTACTTTAACATTAAGTTCTACAACTCAGTTGTATACGGCAGTCTCTTGTTTTTTAAATTTATACAGTCCACGCGATATTTACCACCAACGCTGCGATATTTAACACTGTAATCCAAAATAATTCATACTTCGCTCATCCTGAAAATATCTTATTGGCAATGCTTTATGATAAGAGAAAAGATGTTCGCGAAAGAGCCATAAAAAAGATACTACATTATTTATTTATTTATTTATTTTATTTATTTATTTAAGATATGAGGGTGTACATGTAAGATTTTATGTCTTTTATAATACATCAATAGGAGGCAATTGCAAAATTTGTTATATGTGATACAAACTTAAATCTAACAATAATTAATTAAATAGAATACTGGATACTTAACACTATTTTAAAGTTTGAGTTACAGTCAGAAGATAAATCACCAGAAAGTATGAGAAAACAGAAATATCGAGAAGTGAAGAAGTTTTAAACGCAATCACATTAGACTATTTACTGTGTTATAATAATCGTAAATTACCCTTCTGTAGCCACCCCCAACCAAAGCAGTTTTTACAGATTGTGGAATGGAGTTCCACAGCCTCACAGCATTAATGAAGAACAGTCTTGATGAGGACAAATAGGTGTACTTAGGAATAACCAGACTTTGATGCCTACTTGATCTAGTAAATTGTAGTCTTTCATAAAGATATTTCGGTGTTTTATAATTTATGAGCTTGAAAGAATTTTAGATTTCCATAAAGATATGCGATCATATCTTTTAAGGCCATAGACGTAACGTGTAACATTATTAAACAAAATATCAATCATGTGAGATGAGACAGAATCTAGTTTGCTATATACTAGCTCACAGTACGTGATATGAGGCACAATAAGTTGAACAGCAAGCTTTCGTCTTGTCTCTAGAGGAGTAAACGAAGCTGACATTTTTAACCTACGTAAAATAATATAAACACTGCTAACAACTTTGTTAATATGGTCAGAACATGTCAACATAGAATTCACAACAAAGCCTAAGTTTTTTATTTTTTCAGTAAACATTAATAAGCTATTGCCAATACTTAGTTTTGGAATATTCTCTAAATGTACTTTACTGTTACTAACGGGCAACACATAGGATTTAGCAGCATTCAGACGCAGACAATTATCCTGAGCCCATTGAGAAATTGCAGACAAATCACTATTTATTTTAAAACACAAGTCGTCAACGAGACCAACACTACTGGACAAATACAATTGAATATCATCAGCGTAGGCATGGACATACTGACAAACAGAGAATACATCGTTGACAAACAGACTAAACAAGAGGGGACCGAGAACAGAACCTTGAGGAACACCAGAGACAACAGCACAAGATGCGGACGAGGTAGCTTTGCAAATTACTTTCTGAGTTTTTCCTGCAGGTAACTGGCCATAAATTTAACAGAGCTATCAGAGAACCCAAAATAATTTTAAAGCTTTTTGCAAAGAAGTTCATGGCTTACCATGTCAAAGGCCTTAGAAAAATCCAAAAGGCAGAGAAGGGTCAGATTACCCTTATCAAACTCTTCCCTAATATCCTCTGTTATTTTTAACATTGCCGTAGCACAGCTATGCTTAGGTCTAAACCCTGACTGCAATGGAGAAAGCAGATTGTTTTGTTGGACAAATTGGGTAATTTGCGCTGCCATTAAGGACTCACATACTTTAGAAAAGGCTGGTAAAATGCTAATAGGTCTATAGTCACTTGAGCTGGTGGCAATATGTTTCTTAGCAACAGGAACAATCAAAGCCTTTTTCCAGTCTGATGGAAAACATGCCGTTGTAAAGCAGTGATTTATGATGTGTGTTAGAGCTCTCAAGATGAATGGCAGCACAAGCTTCACAAACCTCAATGATATCCCATCTGCACCGATTGCATTGGACTTAATCGCCATCAAAGATCTTAAAAAACAGCTTATGTTACTCCATTAAATTGAAATTTATCTTCTAAAGTAAAATGGTTACCTAAATTTTGGAAAGGAGGAATATAGCTGTCGTTAGTGTCACTAGTAAAGCATCTATTTAGCAAGTTGGGGTCAATTTTACATTCAGATCTAAGTTCTACATGTACATTCAAGGTTTTTAAATTGCACCACAAATCTTTAGAGGGTAGAGATGGATTCAGTTTAGAATTACAATAAAGTCGCTTTGCATTTCTTATAATTACATTAGCTTTATTTCTGGCCGATGTGTACTGGGTCCAAGCAAAGTCGGTTCTGGTTCTCCTCCATTTATTATAGAGCTTATTACGTGTTTTTATAGCTGAGCTGACTCTTTTATTATACCAAGGGCAAGAGCTGTTTATGGCCCGAACAGTACGAAACGGGCCATGGTCGTCAAACAATTTTATCAACGTTTTATTAAGGAAGTCAAGTTTTTCATCCACACTCTCAATGAACCAACAATTAATCCAGTTTACATTTAACAGATCTACATTTAAATTACTAGTATTAATAGACTTCAAATCACGATACATAAAGGTTACACTTTCAACAGGACAGTTAAACGACACATCTAATATATACACAGGACACTAGTATTTTTGTTACATTATCAGAGATTTCCGCAATGATGTATTCCGTATCAGAATGATTTGACACAGCTACAGCTCTTATTTGAAGGGTGGATCTGCAATAAATTGCAACACCACCACATTTCCTGGTTGACCTATCATGACGTATAACATTAAAGTGTGAGATACTATAATGAAAGTCCGAAACATTTGGATTAAACCAAGTTTCTGAAACACATATGACATCAACTCCTGATTCTCCAAAAATATGTCTAACATAGTCCATCTTATCAACATTTAGACTTCGCGCATTAAAATGCACAACGTTAAGGCCATTTGACTGTTGGCATAAAATATCTATTAAAATTTTGGGGTTTTCATTAATGCTGGAGGCTGATTTCCTATTGAGATTTAAATCGATCATACTGAGATGGAAAGGGGTTAACTACTATTGCAGCAAGCACAGCAAAAATGAAGCACAACAAAAGCATAAGTGAATTCAATTATATAAGAAAAAACTTGGGTAAAAGATAAACATTTGAAAAAGGAAAACAAGTAATAACAATAATATAAAGCAGATAGACAAAAAAGAAAACGAAAAATAGATGGAGAGAATATGGCAAAGAGTGAGAGAGAGAAAACATATATCTAACTTATTTTCTATATTAGCATTAATTATAAATAAAGTAAATTGTATTATTATTACAAACAAAAGGGAGACATATATCAAAAGCATTGTTCTTATATTCTAGTGCCAATAAGAGCATTAACCTCTACTCTGCTGCTCACTAATTTGGGCTTATCGCCAGGCTTTAGCCGCACAAATACATTCCAACGCATGGAAAACACTGATGCTAATCTTTTGCTTCTCCTTAACTCAGATGCATATGTCATCACTTCTCTCTGCGTTTTTGGCAGACTTTCATGCAAATAAATGCTACCATAGCCCGGCAGCTCTATATCGGAGAGTGCAGGCGATCTATTTTTGCAAAATAAAGAGACAGCTATTAAGACTTGATTGCGGTCATTTGCAGAGAAAAGCTTCACTATAATTGGAGAAACGCTGCCGCTCTTTTCTGCATTGCTTTTTACTTTTCGCAGACGAAAAACATCACGTACAGGTTTGTGCTGAGTTACATTACAAACCTTTGCAAATAATTCACTCAAACACTCACCAGCTGTTTGGGGCATCCCGTTTATAATGACATCCGTGGCGACTGCGCTGCTTTCAAGAGCACTGAGCTGAGCCTTGGTAGCAGTAAGTTCAGAGCGTAGAGAGATAACATCGGCACATGCATTCTCTACCACATTGACTCTCTTCTCTAAGGCTTCAAACGAGAGCTTCAAATTTGCCGTTTCGGCAGCCAACTCACCAATCCTCTGCATCACCCTTTCCTCTGTTTTCTCCAGAACCGCAGTCAAGTGTGCAATTATGGCATCTCTTTGTTCTTACAATTTCTTCTCCATCCTATCGAACGGAGTTATTGCCGGAGTGAGGGGAGTTATAAGTGGTGATGTAGGCTTTCTCGCTGGATTCCTTCTTGTTGATGACATAGTGATGATTATTTTAAGTGGAGCAATGCTAATAATATCCAGGTGAAGCAGTGTATATTTAGAACCACTAGCTAGCATAATATGTATTATCGTGATAAAGTTTGTGATCTGACTAATCTAAGGGTTTATGATAAAAAGCACGTAATAAATATTGAATGCTCAGACAACTTTGATCTGGTTGACCTAGATGATGACAGTGTTTTGTCTGAGCCTCCATTCTCAGCAAACATTCCATACGAACACTTGTTGCAGTTTATTGAGTCTGATGATCCGCCGCTTCCTGACCCAGGGATTCCATGTCATACCCAAGCAACTGAGCGTTGTGTACAGCTTCTGACAACAGTTTCCCGACGCGCTATCGCAAAGAATAGAGACGATATCATGGCCGTAACTATAGAAAGTCGTACTACAACACCACGCATGGAATCTAAAAAAGACTTTAAAACCTTAACAAAACTAAAACTAGAAAAGATTCCCAGTCATCAGCAAAAAAACCAATGTCTGTAACTTGCACCACAAAAACATTTAATTTTTCGAAAACTTAATTACAATAATAAAATTTTGTTTTCGATCCACCGTAATTTCCACAATTTTAGCATTTTTTTTTTAAATATGGGAATATCTGTATGCTGGATACATAGAAGCACAAACTTTCGTTATAATCGAAGAAACCAAGCACAATTTTCCGGATCGCTTCTTATGAAAGTATAGGGTTTTGAGTACAATTTAAAAAGTATGACCTCAAAATCTAAAGTCGCTCTGCGCGAACTGGGAAATAATTTTAAACCCATGGTTTCTTGGCAAAACTTTCTTAGAATTTTCTTTCGTTTTCGTTTTTGCTAGCCGCTTTATTTGTTTTTTTCCACCCATACAAATCGTCCCGGCCTATTATACATATGTATATAAAATCAGTTTCTCGTGCATGGTTATAAGAAGAGTGGGCGTACCGCCTTTAAATATTTGATACCGCATATCTCGGGAAATATTTATGTGCCATGAGTACTGTAATTACTCTTTCTTTCGTTTTCGTTTTTGCTAGCCGCTTTGTTGGTTTTTTTCCACCCATACAAATCGACCCGGCCTATTATACATATGTATATAAAATCAGTTTCTCGTGCATGGTAATAAGAAGAGTGGGCGTACCGCCTTTAAATATTTGATACCGCATATCTCGGGAAATATTTATGTGCCATGAGTACTGTAATTACAAATGTACATACGCATGTATGTTTCTAAATCTCGTTACGGCAAAATTTCTATAAATTAGAAATCATAATTATACAAAATGTAAACAAAGATTGTTTTGTAAACAAAGTTTTTTTTGTTTTTGAAAAAAAAAATTGTTTTGTAAACAAAGTTTGACTTGCTATGGACCACATATAAGAAAAAACTCCAATCAACTGCTAACATTATAACGGGTGTTTTTTTTAGGGGTATAGAACTTCGAATTGAAATAAAACACAAGAAAATCGTTTTAAGGTCCATCAATTTGGCTTTATGCCATTAATGTTTAAATATGATTTCGGGCATGTGGCCGCCGCGGCTAGCTCGAATAAAGCCAATTCTACAGGTCCAATTTTCAACCACTTTTTCGAGCATATGGGGCCGTATGTCGGCAATAACGCCACGAATGTTGGCTTCCAATTCCCCTAACGTTTCTGGTTTGTTGGTGTAGACGAGCGACTTCACATATCCCCAAAGAAAATAATCCAATAGTGTCAAATCACACGATCTTGGTGGCCAATTGACAGGTCCATTCCGCGAAATTATGCGCTCAGCGAATGTTTCCTTCAATAAATCGATTGTGACGTGCGCTGTGTGGCATGTAGCGCCGTCTTGTTGGAACCACAACTCATCCACATTCATGCCATCCAATTCGGGAACAAAATAGTCGGTTATCATGGCTCTATACCGGTCTCCATTAACGGTAACTGCCTCTCCAGCATTATTGCGGAAGAAGTATGGCCCAATGACTCCACCAGCCCATAGAGCACACCAAACAGTCAGTTTTTGTGGATGTAATGGCGTTTCAAGGGTCTCATGTGGATTCTCTTCACTCCAAATGCGGCAATTTTGCTTGTTGACGTAGCCATTCAACCAAAAATGAGCCTCATCACTGAACAAAATTTTGCGATGAAAATCAGCATCGAGATCAATCTCATTTTCGGCCCATACACCAAAATCACGACGCATTGCATGGTCTCGCGGCTTTAATTCTTGCACAAGCTGGATCTTGTAAGGTCGCAAGCCAAGATCTTTGCGCAAAATCTTCCATAAAGTTGATGGACAAAGCTTCAATTGCTGTGCACGGTGGCGAATCGATTCATTCGGGTCCTCTTCAACACTTTGCTCTACAGCGACAATTGTTTCTTCGGTGCGCACTGTTCGACGTCTCTGCGGATGCGTATTATCACATAGAGTAAACGTAGTGCGAAAACGATCCATGGTTAACCGAATTAATTGCTCTGATGGACGATTATGTCGACCATAAAATGGACGGAGCTCACGGTAAACTTCGCGAACTGAACCATTATTTTCGAAATAAATTTGCACGATTTGCAAGCGTTGTTCTTTTGTCAACCTGTTCATGATGAAATGGCAAACCAAACTGAACATAAATGACATTAGAGTTGCCAGATTTGACCACAAAATGCCAGTTTTATCTCTATTCGAAAAACAAACCTGTAAAAAAAGCACCCTTTAGTAGCAGAATGTGATAGTCGCGTAACGGCATTGGACCTAATCGAATAAATAGCTTTAATCACGTCACCTTCAGTTGCCACATTAAAATTAAACACATACTGTGAGACTTGTTGCGGATTTTAAGTTTGTAAGCACGAGTTGGAATTGTGAGAATTTAAGAAAAATTATCATATATCTTCTACATCAAGATTACATAATTGTTTTTCGTTATTTACAACACCAATTGATCTAAGATTTTTCCAAAGAATACCTGATGGCAGATCCGTATTTAGTTTGGTTTTCAAATATGCCTGTTTAGAATTTTTAACCCATAGATTGGCTTTATTTCTAGCAATGCGATAGTTTTCCCATCGGTATTTCGTCTGATTTTTTTTTCATTTACAGTATGCCTTGTTTCGATATCTAATACATGCAGGACTTCTGCTGTAAACCAAGGTTTTTTGGCGGTAGTGCCATAGAAACTTTATCAACATGGTTGACAAAGTCACTGTCACTAACGCATAAAAGATCCAATAAACTAGGTTTGTAGTTTGGCGAAAATCGAGTGGCGTTCATATTAACTATGTTAAGCCCGTTTGAATAGAAGTTATCTACTAGGATTTTTGACTTGGGATCATTAGATACAAGGTCAATATTGAAATTCCCACAGCATACACTAATATCATATTATAATACTATTTCAGAAATGTTTTCGTAAAGACTCGTTAGGTCATTTTTCTTAAATGGATTGTAAACGCAAGCAACCAGACACTTAGTTCTACTATCAACGATCTCAACAAAGCGTTATTCAACTGCACTTGAAGAGTCGGATTTAAAAATTGTTTTCGCTTTAAGGTACTTCCGGCAGTAAATGGCAACACCGCGGCCTCTTCCCGTAGTTCTATCGTTTCGAATGAAGTTATAATCACCTACACTATAAATATGAGTAGCAATATATGGCTTAAACCATGTTTCTGTTATACAAATTATGTCAAGTGCCATATCAGAAGAAAGGTAGTTAAAGTAGTCGATTTTGTCGGAGGTTAAGCTGCGGGCATTCACATGGCAATAACATTAAAAACCCCATAATGACCGCTTTAATATTCATTGTTCATTGCTAAGTTAATACTTTTGACGTTCATGGTTGATATAATTATAAAATACAATATAAAGTAGGGTGAAAGATTAGATTATTAGAAAGAGAGAGAGAAAAAGGAAAAATAAATTATTGCTACGAACTTATTATATCGTAAAGAATATAAAAGCTTATTCAGGATATCGTAAAATTGCAGATAAATGCTCTCAATCAATTACGTTTACTCTCAGATTTGTGGTGAGCTTTCAGCTACAGGTATCATCAATGGCTCAGTTAGTGGACGAACTCGCACATACATGTGACCCTTCATAGAGAACGCGGACGAAAGCCGTTTTTCCTTTTTAAATTAAGTGGCTAACAGGCTAACCTAATATTCACGGCTTGCGTTTTTGGACGCAAGCACGCAAGATTTTTAACCACGTCCACCCGAAATTGATTTGCGTGCGTTTACTTTACAGAGTTGCATGGCTGTTAAATTCGTTTGAGAACAATACAAGGTGGACGTTTTCAGCGCTGGTTCAATTTATTTATTTTGTTTAAAGATTTGCTTTACCTTATGATTCATATTAATTTGTATTTAAACATTAAATATTATCTTAATTTATATGAAGAGCTTCAACAACAGGAACTTATTAACATGTTTTTTGTACCATGCGCTGAATGTATCTTTTAATAGATTTTCGTAACGAAGTTCAAAAAACAAGAAAATGCATACAAACCGTTACCTTAATATGGATAGGCTCTAACCCATTTTCTTTACGAATCCAGATGTTTACAAAATCTGTCACGCAGCTCAAAATATATCAAATAGAAATTGAAAACAAATCTTACAGCATTAGATAAAATCAAATTTACTTTTTGATAAATTTTAAAACTACTTTTAAAGAATTAAATATGTGAGCTAGGACCTCTCCATATTAAGGTAACGAAACAGTTTATTAAAATATTCTTTAAGAAAATTCCAAAAAAAATATAGTAACACGAAGTTAAGTATTTTAAACCAAATAAAATAATAAGCTTCTTCGCGGCAGGCACATTAAAAAATTAAAATTGTAAATTGTATAGAAAAAGTAATTATTTTCATTCATAAAATCTCACACTTTACTATTTTGCCTTTTTAATATGCCTGTCGTGAAGGCCCTTAAGGAAAATTAAAATTTAATTTTGTATTATTTGTCAAACTACTTTATTTCAAAAACCGTTGAAAAACAAGAAAAAGAAGGAGGCTGTGTCAGAGACACGGCCATTAAGTTTAACGTAGAATACGCCATTCGATAAGACAGAAAACATATGTATAATGATAATTTATAATGATAAATAATGCAAGCAAATGAATTTCTTTATTTGATAGTTACTTTTGATGATATACATACATAAGCTTATGATAGGAAAATAGGATAAAAATGTTTTTAAATTATCAATTAAATTTCTCGCAAAAACGAAGTCAATGGTAGTTATCAATAGTAAAGATAAATCTATTTGATTATTTGAAAGTTACTTTTGAGAATATAGGCTTATGATGGGAAAAATAGGATAAATATGTTTTTAAATTAACATTTAAATTTCTCGCAAAAACTAAGTCAATGGTTGTGTTATCAATAGTTGTGGGAGCATCATTTCGAATATAATCCAAATTAAACGTATCGCTCATAAATTTCGCCAATCTAGTATTTGAAGTGATTTCTGTGTTAAAATCACCACCAATAAGCAGTAGTTGGCAGCGCTTTCTCTGCCTTTACTCTACTTTAACTTGCCCGCCTAAAATTATGCAATGCAAAGAAAGGGCTGCACGAGTACATTTAAATCGCCCAACAGCAAACACTCAACCAAACACCACACACATATTTGTGTGCATGTGTTTATACAATTTTCATTTGCGAAATTTAAATATTAGGAAGATATCAACCAACATGAAATGTATGTCAAACGAAAGCTAACATCTTCATTTGACTACAAAAAAATTTTTAAAAAAAGTTACCGTGCCGTTTCCTTATAATTAAAGAAATAGAGATTACAACCTGACATGGGTGCCCATACCGTAAGGTAACACGTATTCTACGCCAAAAAAGCAATTCAAAGAAATTTGTACCGAAGATATTTATGCAAAAAAAAATTAAAACAAGTAAGAAAAGCTAAAACCCTGTTTCTTTGTTTCAAATCGCTGCTAGTACTAAACTTTGCTCAATTTGCTCCAATAAATATTGAAAAACGAAGTTTTTGAATTTTTAAAAATTTCCGTTATATGGAAGTTGGGCATGCTTATGGTCCGATATCAAAAATTATTAACAGTGATGCTAAGGGAGCTCGAAGTTGCAGAGCCAATACGCTACATATTGTTCTACGCTAGCCGAGTTGGCTGTTGTGTTTATTTCATTTTCCTGAGATGTTGAAGTATCTCGCCTTTATGCGGATTGTGGCGAGACGTTCGTCCATCGGAGTGAACGACAGTACTTTACGGCGAAGTCTCTCTCCCACCACAAATCCGACACCAAATTTGCGCTCCTTTACATGGCAGCTGTAGTATACGTCGCAAGGGCCTACCGTTTTCCTCCCTTGCCCCGTCCATCGCATTTCTTGGATGGCGGTGATGTCAGCCTTCGCTCTGCCGAGGACATTAACCAGCCGGGCAGAGGCACCTTCCCGATTAAGGGTTCGGACATTCCAGGTGCATGCCCTCAAATCATGGTCCTTAAAACGTTTGCCGTGGTCGTCATCTAAAAAGGGGGGTCCTGTTCGAGGCTTTGCTTTGCTTTTCGTTGGAAGTGATTTTTTACGTGGCGGGTTTCAAGCCCTGCGCATAACCCATTGCTGGGGGTTGAAATTTTAAATTCGTTTATAAAGCGAGCCGCTTGCTCCAAGACGGACGCCCGCTTGCAGCCGCACCTCCTGCTGAACAGACGCTGCGGACTTTAGTGTACCCTTAAACCGAATATGTCGGAGTGGCTCCACTAAAGCTCCCTCTCCATTAGCCGTGACCCATGGCTCCACACGGGTTGGTTACCGTATCTCGCACATGGGTTGCTCACGTTGCCCAGGGTGCACGAACGTGGACGTAAGAGTAGGGATTGAGTACAGCCGCGCAACTGTAACTGCATACGCAGAAGCACCACTGTACCCCATTGGTTTGGTTTGTTTAAGGAAAATGAAATAAACACAACAGCCAACTCGGCTAGCGTAGCACAATATGTAGCGTATTGGCTCTGCAAGTCCGAGCTCCCGGGTTCAAAACCTGAGAGAAGTGGTTATGAAAAATTAAGTTTAATTCATTTAATAAAAATAAGTCTGATGAGGAAATGTGGTGATTTCCGAAATAGTACTATAACTTCTACCATTAAAAACTGTTGTTGTTTTTTTACAAAATCTTCCATAAACTTTCCTTGAGCTCTATAAAATTGTAAAATTATTAACATTTACTAGGCCAACAGAAAAATAAACAAACATTTAAGTATATGCAAGGATGAGCACGCCTTAAATGCATTCTAATATAAAGTAAATAACTTAAAAACAGAATTTGCAAATAAAACACAAACCACACAAACAAGTTAAATAGCGGCAGATCAGTTGCTCTTGTTTGTAGTTGGTTTATTTAAGGAAGATGAAATAAACACAACAGCCAACTCGGCTAGCGTAGCACAATATGTAGCGTATTGGCTCTGCAACTCCGAGCTCGCGGGTTCAAAGCCTGGGAGAAGAGGTTATGAAAAATAAATTTAATTAATTTAATAAAAAGAAGTCTGATGAGGAAATGTGGTGATTTCCGTAATTGTACTATAACTTCTACAATTAAAAATTGTTGTTGTTTTTTCACAAAATCTTCAATAAACTGGCCTTGAGCTCAATAAAATTGTAAAATTATTAACATTTAATAGGCCAACAGAAAAATAAACAAACCCTTATAAATCGATTCTTAAAATTATATATGCGTATGTAATATAGTGATAGTATAATGCTTCTTATAAAATGTCGGTTGTTTGCGTCTGGTGTTCTTCCTGTATTATTTGACAAGATGACGGGCAAGATGCTGCAATATATATGACAGATTCAATATGTTCTTTAAGTTTTTCTTTATATCCAGAATGTGGAACAGCAATTTCAGTTAATGAATATTCGGAAGTGGGTGAAAGAGAATATTGTGAAGCGGAATTCGAAGATCGCCCAGATGGGAATTTGTACTCCTTTCTGCAGTCAATCTGTTGCGCTCATCTTCCTTCAACTTTATTCACAAATTGTATATGCCTGAAGTGAATTAATAATACATATCTTCGAATTCAGAGCGCTTCATTTCTTGGCATATCATTTTCGAAAAAAATCCTCTTTTGTTCTGACGGCGTGCCACTGTTAACAAACTTATCTATTAAATTCAATGATTTATCTGCAGTTTTTCGATTCTCTTCTGCAAAAATATTTGTGCGAGATCTCTAAAATTATAATCGAAACTATGAGTATGTCTGTAAATAAAAGAAGTTATTAGAAAATTTTACTTTTCTAACGCATCCACTACATGTTTGCGTCGGTGTAGCCGTGCCGAAATCGCTCAATGAGATTTCAACTGAAGGGCTGTCTCACTAGAGAAATATGTTACTATTAGTAATTTTTTCGTAGTCGATGGTTTGTAACAATTGTTACGCTTTGGCGTTTTTTTAAACAAAACTGAAAAATAAAACGTGATCAGTTCAACAAGCCAGTAACTAAATTGGATTACTCTTCGTAATCACCATATTTAAAAGGTCAACATTTGACTCGGTGCATGTTTCATCATTTGCGTTTAGCAAAAAGCTTAATACGGCAAAACACCATAAAGATGAAACAGAAACTTCATCTGCAGCCATCCCGCTTTTTCTGATAATTTTTTTCTTTCCTTAAGCAAATTGTTGTTGCAGTACTTACATTTTATTTTACTTCACTAGCAGTTACATTTTGCGTTTTCTTTTTAAGCGCCTCCACTATCTTACTAATTGCTATATTTTTTTTATATGTATATCTTTAAGTGGTCCGGATGTGTATATCTATATAGCAACTCATGCTTCTTAAATTCATTTATTAATGTCAGCGTTTAATGCGGGGTACAAGCTGGCACAACTTTTTGAGAAACTTTACCTCGCCCCACTGCCTATCTCGCCAACAAACAGAGTTGTTCTGGCGGCAGAAGTGTTATCGTGTGAAAAGGCCCATACAGTCGAATGTGGTATCATACAGTCGAATGCGCATGTGTCGTTGCACAACAGATTTGCCTCTCTTGGTACAACGGCTGTCTCTTTTATTTAATTCGACTGAACGCAATAATCTCAGCTATCTGCACACTCATTCAGTCATCGCGCTTGCTGTAAGCAGAATGCGTAGAATGTTGCGCATTTGTATGTGTGAATGTGTTAAAACGGCCAATGACTACATACATGCAGATGGCTAGTACTTACCTGTGTATGTAGTTTACTTATGAAGCCACAGCTATGGCTCAGCTGTGAATATTTATGTTGAAAAGTGGAAGTGTATGTGAGCGGGAGAGTGAAAATGTATACACGCAAAAGCCGCTCAACGCTGAGGTGAGTTGTGGATACTGCACTTGTTGAGTCGTGAGCGCGCTTTGTTTGAACTCTCTTAGCTTGGTGATTGCGGCCGAGTAAAGCGAAGTGGATAAAAAAGACAAGCCAATATCGGAGAAAGAGCGTTGGCTTAGTTGTGGCTGAAGTTGAAAAATTATAGCCACTATCTTGTAACTGAGTGTTTGGTGCTAAGCGAATATTAGCAGATAATGCAATTAGCAAGAGTGAATATATGTGCGTATATGTAAAATTGACATACAAGATTGATGAATAAGAGATTGCGCCTTGCCCAGGTCCGTTAGTTTTTACTTTACAATATTGGTTGTCTGATAACGTCACATCACCAAATTTTCTTAAAATTGCAATACGAGTGAAGTAAATATTTGGTGTTCTATTATTTTAAAGGTTTTCCTAAAGTTTTTTGTGAAGTGCCGCCAGATGTTATTATATGATTCGAACTTATAAAGCAATTTTCCAATCAAAATGAGAATACGTTATTGATGGTGTGACGTACATGCGCAGATCGTAAACTATTTTTGTTAGCTGTCAGCGCAATCTCTTCTACATCAATCATGATTGGCATATTCAAAAATGCCCTCAAAATATATACAAACAAGGTCACGCATTCCGCGATTTAAAAATTGTCTCTCTCTGCGCATGTCGTCACAAAGCAAACGATTTTTGCTTTCGCTGGAACTGTGTGCGCGTGTTGCGTAGGTGTGTGGTATTCATATTTATGTACATATATATGTTTGTATGCATATAGGCAAACAAAAAGCAAAACGCTCACATAAATTTATATGTACATATGTATGTACAGATCAGGGAAGCACAACGTTGGCAGAGCTACCAATACAAGTACATAACTTTTACTCCTAGTATGCGAGAACTTCCCGCCAGTACCAGGGACCAGATCCGTCATTTAGCGCGTCTTTCGTCAGTCCCTTCGTATATAGCTAAATGCATGCAGGGTGACAATCGCCATCTCTGCATTACATTTCGCCCGTCTTTCGTCAGTCCCTTCGGATATAGCTAAATGCATGCTGGGGGACAATCGCCATCTCTGCATTACATTTCGCCCGTCTTTCGTCAGTCCTTTCGGATATTGCTATATGCATGCAGGGGGACAATCGCCATCTCTGCATTACATTTCGCCCGTCTTTCGTCAGCCCCTTCGGATATAGCTAAATGCATGCAGGGGGACAATCGCCATCTCTGCATTACATTTCGCCCGTCTTTCGTCAGTCCCTTCGGATATAGCTAAATGCATGAAAGGGGGGAGTACAATAAACTTCAACAATCAAGAATAAAAATTAAACGTGTAAATTATAGTTATAAATTCACATTTTATTCATTATTCTTCTTTATAATTTATTTTTTTTATAAAGAAATATTTTTGAAAAACATTTTCTTTTAAACATGTTAAATTATATAAATTCACACTTGATTCATTACTTTTCTTTATAACTCATTTTTTTTTAAGAAATATTTTTGAAAAACCTTCTGTTGTAAACATGTTAAATTAAATAAAATACATTTTTCGTTATAATTCATTTTTTTTGTAAGGAAATATTTTTGATGAATCTTTTCTTTTAAACATGTTAAAATTTATAAATTCACATTTGATTCATTATTCTTCTTCTTAAAAATTAATTTTTTTTGTAAAGAAATATTTTTGAAAACTCTTTTCTTTTGGCATTTAATAGCTTCGAGTAGCTGCATTTCGGCCGACCCTGATGCGTCTAAATTCGGAATCGATTCTGAAATATAATGTGTACGTAATATTTTATAGTACCTAAATATGTACTTATTTTCAAAATATATAGTGACGAGCAAAAGTTTTCGAATAGTGTTTTTTAACATTCTTTTTTTTTAAAAGCATATTTTTTTTTAATAATATAATTTTTTTAATAGTATATAGTGACGAGCAAAACTTTTCGAATAGTGTTTTTTAACATTCTTTTTTAAATAGTAATAGTAAGTTTAAGTCATACAAAGTATTTTCGACTGCTGTTAATTTCGTGAACCTATATGTCAACAATCACAAAATTTAATTAAAAGAAATAAAGTCTTACAACATTCAAACAAAAATTAACAAAAAATTTTAGCTTGAAAAGGATTGGGACATTTAAAAAAAATCACTATTCGAATATTGTGCTCGTCACTATATTACATATATGCGTACATACCTAGCAAAACTCTATACAAATTTTCAAAAATGTTTAAAGATTTTTTTCCTTGCACTCCGTCCACATTGAATCCCATCATTATTTGGTCCGTCAGGATGCATTGCATAGACTTAAGAACACCTGCTGGCTGCAAAATTATTCTCATTGCTTTAATCTGTAACAGAAATAATAAAAGAAAAAAATGATTGGCCAAAAAAGAAATAGGTGTTGAGTTTGCATCATAATTGAAATCAATTATTTTCTCATTTAAGTTGGCCAGCTCTTCCTCTGAATTAATGGGAAAATTAAGCCGGAGTGATAGTTATTCTGCTTGCTGACGCAGGAGTTGGTTCAGCACGACTTTTTTCTCAGCGAGCGCATCCATTACAACCTTAAGCTGGCCTATTATAAAATAAAAATTAATTATTTGCTCTTAGGCTTAGTGGAAAAACAGATGACATCACCTCGCAAAATATAATTTTCCTCTTGGAGTGTGTCTGAAAAGAGAGATTTATAGTTGCAAAATGTCAAATACTGTGAGTAAAAAAAATATGGCATAAAAACATTTGAAATACCGCACGAAAATCAAGGTACCAAAACTTTTTGATCCACCATACTCACTTTTCATCTCCCCGAATTTTTGAAAAATAAACTATAAAATTTCTTCCTTGTTGGTGAAGTGCCCTAAAATAAAGTTATTTAAATTTTAATAAAAATTGTTGAATTTAAAAATAGTACTTCTTACCCATGAATGAAATCCGCTGCATTTTGGCTGGCCTTTCGGACATATTTTCGTTTTGTACAGATATGTGTGTAAATTATTTTTATTTATTAAATTTTTTTTTTTTTTTTAATTTTATTTATTATTTATAACAATATTTTTTTAACATGAAAACTTAATGAATATTATTTATCTGCAGCATGTGAATTATTTTAATGGTGAAGCATTGGAATCAATACAAGACCCTCCTCACTTGGTATTCCAACTGCCTTACAGTCAACGTCCAAATGTCCGAACGTCTTTCTGTCTCAAAGTCTTCTATATCAACTAAAATAGAGGCGCACAGTGCCAAAACGGCCTAAGGCCAAAAAAATGGTTCTGAGAAAAACGAAGTTAAAAGAAAATAAGTTTTTCAAATATTTTTTCTTTTTTTTTATTAATCGTAAATAACTATTAGTTGTAATATTTGTTTTAGGTTAATCATTAAGTGTTAATTAACTTACATTAAGACTGTTTTAAACAGTTAATACAAAAATTAAAGTGGCTTGAGCCATTTTTGAGTCCATTTAAAAAAAACTATATTTATAGGAACGGAGGGTTAGGCCATTTTGGCTCCATTAATTAAAATATACAAAATTTCTTCAGATATATAATAAAAATAATTTTTACCGCTTTAAATAATACAAATTAATAATAATAATTATTCGTCTTCTTCCTGAATATCTTCGTCTTCGGCTCTCAAATTTGTTTTTAAATTATTATAGAATGCATGCTTTATAGGAGGTATGAACTCTTTGAGTTCCTGTAAATCCTTAAACTTTGCAGCCTTAATGACTCTTCCTATAGGAAAAAGGGGTTCCAATTCCAAATCTACGAACTTGCTGGAATTCCTCTTTGAAATATCAACTTCTTGAAATAAAACATCTATGTTATTTGAATATTTGTATTGAGTTATAAATGTCTTCACGTTTTGGAATCGAAGCCATTGAATCTTAAGCCATTCAACTGTTGAAGTCTTGTCTGCGGAGATTTTTCTGTTTGTCACTAGTTTCTCGATTAAGGATATGCTTTTAATATCATCTGCCGTCATCTTTACCAATTGAAATGGTTCCCTTTTTTTTGCCGCGATGATTACACGATCCCAATCATCAGGCGTAAAAATGTCCTTATAATATTTGTATTCCTTTTCAATGAGACCAAAATCTTGATCGCATTGTAGGAATGAGTGGCCAGATTCTAAATCGATCAAGGATTCGATTTGGCCTAAACGGCTTAGGCCATTATGGCATCCACATATTTTTGAACTTTGCATTAAGGAAAAACTGTTTTCAGCATGTAGTATAACCTTGTGATATACTATGCAATATGGAGTTTTTTAGTATTTATTTCAAAAGGTTCCGGGTAGATCAGCATATGGGCTGTAGAAAAAAGCTGCGTCCGTTTTTTAGTTTCCTACCCACAATACAACATCCATTATCTGACGAAGATACATGTTTGTCCAAACAATTTTGGTGTACTTTGGGTTAAAGAAACTCGAACGTATCTTTTAATATTTTCCTATAAATTTGTTTAAGAATTTGTGGAGGTTTACGGACGGACCTTTTTAGAATTTTTAAGTGGTTTTCAAACTCATAGGATGAGCCAGCAACATGATCACCTACAAGCTCTATTGTTTCTTTTACATGCAGTAAACTGTGAACATTATATGAAACACTGCCTTCACCAAAAACAAATGGAAAATTCTGTACAAAAAGTGTTAGCATACTTTGAGATGTTTCCAAATTTGAGGTTCGTGTTTTGATGAACAAATCAACCTATACGCGCAGTGTAGCAACAGAAATTCATAATTCTGGTCGTCATAAATATCACCTTTTAGAACCACAATGCCACTGTAGAGCAAAACTGTCGATAATCGGTAGCTTTCCAATATGCCAACTCCGTGAAGGAACGTGGCTTTCGATCGAATTCATGTTATTTTTAAGCACATCTTGTTATTCATTAACCGATTTAAAAACTTTCGCATAACTCCTAATTCCACCAAATGCGTACAATCAAGTGGGATTTGAGTTAGCTTTTCGAGGGCGGATTTTTCTGTCAAATATGGTTTTAAATGTGCTCAAGAACTATTAAATAACGGCAGTCCGTCAATATTTAAGTCAAAATTAATTGCAGAAGAAATCTGAAACACCTTTTCTAATTTTTCCAATTGCGTCGCAAATCCTCTGTGGAGATATGAACCGCCAGCTACATTTGATATGTCTGGCATTGCGTGCGAATTAAACTTATAAAAAGGTGCCACATTTATATTTTCCTCCTTCAAAATTTTAACTAAATCTATTGCACATCTGCGAGTGGGCCTGTGATTTATAAACCATCGCGGAGTTTTTTTTTCCAAACTCGAATGAATCGGCACATTTATTTCCCACATTCCATGTCACTTTTACAACTTTTAAATTGTCGCCCGCCCTTTGTTCCACACTTCTGAACTGCTCTAAATATTTATTTTTTTCAATGCGCTTTTATCGCCTTAAATGTCTATTATTAATAATTGTGTTTATTAATATATGTATATTTAACAAAACACAAGTACTTGCAAAAATGGCTACACACAAATATTTTATCTTGCAGCTTCGTCAAATTCAAAAGAACTGAAAACGACGCGAATAAGAATAAAGCATAAGAAAAAGGTAATATTTTGGAAATTAGTTTCACTGACTGCATAGTGGTTTTTTTCCATTCGTCTTATTATTTCTATTGCACGAACAGAAACGAAAAATGGATTGGCAGCAGAAGAAATGTAATGCAAGTGAGAAAGAGCGATAAACTCCTATGCACGTACTTTGCTATCTACCCAGTAATCCTGCGGTGGCGATTGACCCCAGCACAATCAAATTTCTATTTTAAAAAAACGCAATCGCTACCGCGCGTACTGGAGGGTTGTCTCGCATAAAAATACAAGCATCCATAGATTATGTGCTAATATAAAAACCATAATCCGATCAGCAGCTCACATGTCAATCCCACAAAACAGCACAAAGAAATTTCATTTAAAACTTCCATATTGGTCTAACCTTCTTACTCTTCTGAGGAAAAATAAGAAGCTACTATGGTCCAAATACAAAAGATATAGGACTGAGGAGAATATCATCAGTTATAAAAAGGCAAATGCGGTTTTCAGAAAAGAACTTAAAACCTCGAAATATCATTCGCTGGAGAAAATTACCGCAAACATCAACCCCCTCTTAACCAAAAAAAGATTTGGGGTGACATTAAAATCCTTACAGCTTCTCCCCTTCCCATCATATTCCCTTCATCCGTTTATCTCAAGGCCCAACTTATTCTCCGGAAAGGATAGCAGAAGAATTTTCCTCAACTTGGTCTGAGTATTCCCACTCTTCTAACTTCCACCCCAATTTTTGCACCCTTAAAGACCGCATTATTTCAGATTTTTATGAGAATCCCTTTCCCTCTCCTCTTGCCATATCAAAAGAAGTCCACATTTCATTAGACGAATTCGATTCCACAGTCAACCGTATGTCCAGCAAATCTCCGGGGGAAGACAAAATATCATACCCCATCCTCAAAAATATTCTCATCGACCTCAAACTTCGTTTAATTTGCTTGTGCAATAACATATTCAATACTGGTATATACCCACAAGAATGGAAGATCTCCTTCTAAGCCTAACAAGCAAAATTCCCTCACATCCAGCTATATACCAATATCCCTGTGGTTTGCCAAAGCAAACAATTACTTATCCTCACATCAGTTTGGATTTCAAAAGGGCTTAGGAGTAACTTAACCTTTAATTTACTTCGAGCATTTTGCTTCTACCGCGCTGGCATCACATAATCATGTCTCGGTTTTGAGCTTAGATTTCGAGAAGGCTTTCGATAGAATTGGGGAACACCTTGTGCTTAAAGAATAATTTTTAACGAACCGCAAGTTCTCGACTAGAGTTAACAACCACAATTCTAATATTTATAATTTTTACAACGGTATACCACAAACCACCTATGCAGGAAACATAACTGCTCCTTTCCCTCCCTTTCCCTACATAGCTCACACATCCCTCACTCAGATACCCTAAAAATATTAGGTGTAATTTTCGATAAGAGACTTAGCTTTAAGCAGCATTGTCAATATGTTAGAACAAGCCTATTCTCGAGGCTAAATATTATTAAATACTTGGCATCAAAACATTGCTTTGTTCACCCTAACACTCTTACTAACATTACTAAAGCATTAATATTGTCAAAAATAGAGTTCGGAAATTTTGCAAAAACACATATCAAACTTTTACACGCGCCATACCATTCAGCAGCCAGAAGGAGCATACGAGCGTTTCCAAAATCCCCAGTTGGTGTAGTATTAGTGGAAGCCGGATTACCTGACTTATTGCACCGAGCCAAGCACCATGATGCTAATTCCAAAGCTACTTTACTGCAGAAAAAAGTTGTTATTTGGGCAAATTAACACAATATAACCAAAACGAAACAGAAAATCTCAATCTACACTGTCCCGCTGGCTTTTGTTAATTAACGAACTCAATTTAATAACAACTCCAACATTGGTTCAAACTCCAACACACCCACCATTTTTGATCCCGAAATTGTCGGTTATAGATGACTTACAGAAGTATCCCAAAAATTCCACCAGTACATTGAAATATAATCAATTTTTTATTTAAGCTTTAAAACCATTCGAGAGCTGGGAAATCATATTCACTGATGGATCTAAAACTTGCACCAATACTACGTTTGCTGCCACAAACAATTCTGGTGCCACCATTTCCGTCGGAGCCTTTCCCTCGTACTGTTCAGCATTTACAGTCGAAGTAGGTGCATTGCTCGAAGCGGTATTATATGCCTCTCGCAACAAAAGAACGTATGTAATATGCACTGACAGCAGATCAACAAAAGATGCTATACTAAGCCCAATAAACGACTCTCCTTTGATAGTACAAATTCGCGAAACACTCCTATTACACAATAACATTATAAAAATTATGTGGCTACCGGGACACACTGGCATACACGGGAATGAATGTGCAGACTAAAGAGCAAAGGAGGCGGGAGCAGAACCGCTGCATATATTCAACTACGTCACCGATGAAGATATCCGCAAACTCTGCAAAAATACTTTGTACAAAACATGGTCCTTGGAATGGGAAAGCTTCCAACACATATATAAATCATATAAGCCTACCGGTGTGCATACTCTCTACCTTCCCGATGCGAGCAGCAGTAACACTAAACTCTTTACACGCCTCAGAATTGGTCACACTATCACCACCCACGCTCATCTCCTCGCTGGAACAAGCGCATAACCTTGTCCTAACTGTAGCTCACCTCCTCGACGACTGTCAACATCTCCTTCACATCCCCACCTCTTTGTTCGCCGCCTCCAGAGCCTCCAATCATCTTAAAACATCTAATGTAACTAACATTAATTTAATTTCCAAATTTGTTAGTATCTGGAAACTAAGTATTCATCTAGTTATAATTTGTAATAAAGCCGAAGGCCCTGGCAGCTAGTGCTTTTTTTATGTTAGTGTAGCAATATTTTATGATTCTTTCTCTTGTAAATAAATAAATAAAAAATAAATAAAATTTTCTTTCACTCACAGAACATATTTCTCTTTGCGTTAACTTCTTGTTGTTAATTTATTACGTCACGCACATCAGCTGATTGTCACATTTTGTGAGAGAAGAATAACGGACATGCCCAATGCGTAACCTTGTATATATAAACCTTGGATAATATGATACGAAACTTATCCCTTTTGCTTGCTGCGAGCCCCTATTGGGCTGGCAACAAAGCCGAATGTGGCCGATGTGGTCGAGTTGGTAGCGGTGCGTGCTATAACTCGATATGCCGGTAAGTTCGAGGTTCGAATCTCAGTCAGGGCAAGCAAAATCTTAATCATAGAAAAAGTTTTTTCTAATAGCGGTCACCTCTCGGCAGGCATTGGCAAACCTCCGAGGGTATTTCTGCCATGAAACAGCTTCTCATAAAAGACTTCTGCCGTTCGGAGACGGCACAAAACTGTAGTTCCCTCCATTTGTGGTATAATATAAAGACGCATACCACAAATGGTAGGAGAAGCTCGGCTAAACACTGAGCTACCAGAGGCAAATGCGTGGAAATAACTATAATTTTGATTTGGATATAAAAAGCGACTAAATTTTATTATTTTATAAATTGCGTCTTGAAATCTCTAAATTAAAAGTTAAATTTAATATATAAGTTTTTACAGAGCATAAAAGCTTTGATTCACAAACAAATCGAGCCATAACCGACAAAAGGACGTAAGCAAAAAATACATTTTTTTCATCAGAAGATGCTTTTTAGCTAATTTTCTCCGCAGTTAAGCTTTACATTTGAATGCAGTTTTGTAAACAAGATTTACGTTGTTTTTTCTACAAAGCGCAACTATATTTATTAAAATGCGATTTGCTTCTGCCGAGAAATTTAAGAGAATCAGCCTTCTTATATAAAATATATCATTTGTCGGTTACGTCAATTTGGCGGTTATAAATTGCATTTTAGTATAAATGCATTTCTTCGAAAACGCTATATCTTAAATTATTTGTTTAATGCATATATACAAGTTTTAGCAAAATATGAACTTCTGCGATATTTTAATTGTGTTCATGTTAATTTCATATTTATAAACGATCTTTTGGCATAAATGTAAATAATTTATTATTTATTTTTATTATATTGTTATTTTTCTGTGGGCCTAGTAAATGTTAATAATTTACAATTTTATTGAGCTCAAGGCCAGTTTATGGAAGATTTTTGTGAAAAAACAACTACAGTTTTAATGGTAGAAAAAACTGTTGTTGTTTTTTCACAAAAATCTTCCATAAACTGGCCTTGTGCTCAATAAAATTGTAAATTATTTATTTTTATTTTCATTGCATTTATTCTGTTAGCAAACCTCAACAGTGGCGAAGAAACTGAAAAATCTCAAAAAAAAATGCAATAAAAACTACCAGATACCATTTCTTACAGATTGGCTAGCGGCGCACACGAGCTGTTACTGATGATCGAGATAATCGCCATCTTTGCAAAAGAACAATCCAGTCAACAATCGACTCCCTGTCCGACTGTACAATCAAGATGTTTTTCGATTGTTTCGATTCGACTGGCTTATGTTCGTCGACGTCGTGTCAACTCAATCAATAGTTTTCGTAGACTTGTGCAGGTGATTATTGATGGTTTTTTAAAATTGATAATATTGAAAGCATAGATATTCGAGCGTTATTTTAAATATATTTACATACATATACAGACAAATTTATATGTTAAAAATATTGTTCGAAAATTCAAAACGCCTCGCTGTTTTAAAAAATCAGTCGTATAGGAGTTTTTTAATAAAATATCGCATTGTTGCAAGGTAATGTCGGTTAACTGCAAATTGTGTAGTACGAGCTACAAATATTTTGGAAATACAACCAACTTGCATGCCCACCTCAAAACGAAACATCCCATTCAAATTACTGAATACCAATAATTACTATAATTGATCTCAGGATAACCTTTTTTGTTTCTTTTTATATTTGTTAATTGCAATGATTCTATTTATTCTTTATAAAAAGTTGTTGCTTGTACAAATAAAGTTGCCATGGGCCACAAGCTAGTGCGAGATATTTTGGCCGATTGTTATCTAATGTTAATCGCGACTGGCAATTCGTTGCCAAAGACTGCGAGAGAGAACCATCGAAATGTTTTAACAATCGCTGGCCAGGAGCGATTCCGAGATGTTTGGGCCGATTGTTTTGATCGTTAGCTAATTTAAGCATCACTATTATATGTATTTTTTTTTTTTTTTTTTTTTTTTTTGTAGAGGTGGCACAAAGCATTGAAAGCCGAAGTGTGGGACTTGCCTTTCGACTCACCGCACTAAAAACCCACCCCCGCTCCGTTTCCCTCGCTCCGTGGAACTACCGTTAGGTATTACTTCGCGGAGGGGGAGCGGCCTATTGCCTTTCTATGAATCTATGAATTTCTGCGGAGTTGCTCCGCTTGACGCAGTTTAGTTAGGATTTTGTTCGCCATATTGCAGACAACGGACCAATTTTCTTTAGACTCGAGCATAGTATCTACCAGGTTTTTAACCGAAAGCAATTTCCCCAACTTCGTGCTCGAGTCATCCCTTTCAATCGCAAAGCGCGGACAGACAAAAAAACAGTGTTCTGCGTCTTCAACAACCTGATTTGCACAGAAGGTGCAGTAAGGGTCATCATCATGTTTAAACTTATATAGATAGGACTTAAAACAGCCATGCCCTGTCAATATTTGGGTAAGGTGGTAATCCACTTCACCGTGTTGCCTCTCTAACCATTTCTCTAACGAAGGAATAAGTCTACGTGTCCAGCGTCCCTTACTCGCAGCGCTCCACTGCCTCTGCCACAGCTGCAAACAGTTTCGCCTCACCGCCTCACGTTCTGTAATGCTCGATGGGGTTATCGTAGCCTCTTTTACCAGGATCTCAATTGGGCAGAGCCCAGCCACTACTAGGGCGGCATCTTCTGACGTTGTTCTGAACGCACTGCACACCCGGATAGCGCAAAGGCGATACAGTGATCTGATCTCTCGTGCGTACGAAACTTTCTCAATCGCCGCCGACCAGATTGAAGCCCCATATAGAAGTACAGACCGTATTACGCTTGCATACAGTTGCCTACTTTGTTGCTTAGGTCCTCCTATATTTACCATTAGCCTCGATAGCGCTGCTGCAACTTTCTCTGCTTTCTCGACTGCGTATTCTAGGTGGGTCTTAAATACCAATCTAGCGTCAAACATAATGCCTAGATATTTCAGAGCAGGTTTCGAAACAATTTCATGTCCTCCAACTTTAATTTTAACAAACTCTAGTATTTTTCTGCTGCTAATTAACACTGCCTCAGTTTTCTGCTCGGCTAACTGCAGGCCATTCTCTTCAAGCCATTTCTGTATTCGCGCAGTCATTAAGTTCGCCTCTCGCTCAACGTCTTGTATATGCTTGGCAACAATAACCACCGCAATATCGTCCGCAAAACCAACAATTTTTGACCCTGTAGGTACTTGTAAGCGCAGAATGCCGTCGTACATAATGTTCCAGAGTAATGGTCCAAGGACGGATCCTTGAGGAACTCCTCCGGATATATTATACTCTTTGCTGCCTTCGTCTGTATCATATACTAGGACTCTATCTTCCAAGTAGTTACTTATTATTTTTCGCAAATATCTTGATACTTGAAAACCACGGAGAGATTCGACAATTTTCTTCCAGTTAGCGGAATTAAACGCATTTTTAACGTCAAGTGTCATGACCAGGCAATATTTTTTAGATCCGCCTTTCCATCTTACTCCACTTATCGCTTCTTCTGCCAGCTTCTTAACAAGCATCGCCGCGCCTACTGTTGATCGCTTTTTTCTAAAACCGAACTGCGTTTCTGAGAGGTTTGCCCCTGCTTCTATTTATGTAGTCAGCCTATTGCTTAAAATTCGTTCGAACAGTTTTCCGGCTGTGTCAAGCATGCATATTGGGCGGTATGCTGACGGGTCACCTGGGGGTTTCCCTGGTTTTGGTAGAAGTACCAGTCGTTGGCGCTTCCATATTGGCGGAAATATGCCTTCTTTGAGACATTCATTATACGTGCGTACAAACGTTTCGGTGTTGGTGGTTGCAGTTATTTTCAATATGTGGTTAGGAATAAAATTAGGACCTGGTGCCTTTTTTTCTTTTAGGCTTTTAACGGCTACTAAAACTTCTTCTGCCGTAACCGGAGGCGTTTCATTTTCTGTAGGGGGGAATGTTTCCCGGTCAAAGGGTGGTTGGGCTGGAAAAAGTGCGCTTACTATTTTTGCCAACTCTCTAGGGCATGAAAACTTCGGATGTAATGACTTTTGTATCTTTTTGGTTACGACTTTGAATGCTGAACCCCAGGGATCTTTATCTGCGCTGTCACATAGACTTCGAAAACATTTCTTTTTGCTGGCTTTTATAGCCCGTTTCAACGACGTGCGCTTTTCTTTGTATTCTCTTTGCTGCACCGCAAAGTTTGCGCATCGATTTCTGGCTCTCTGGTAGTTTCGCCTTGCGCTGTTACATTGACGACGTAAGTCCGCAATCTCTTCGTTCCACCAGTACACTGGTGGGCGTCGGGAAGATGCAGATTTTCTCCTCATCGAGGCGTCGCATGCTAGTTTAATACCATTTATTAGTTGGTGTGCCAAGTTTATCGCTCCTTCTGGGAGGGTTATATGAGTTACCATCACCTTAAGACCTTCTTCATCTAGTGTATGCAGCTTCCAGCCAGCTGGTTTAACACTCGAGATATTTTGTACCCCTACATCGTTTTTTATCGAAAATATTATAGCTTGGTGGTCGCTATGCGTATAGTCTTCGCTTACATGCCACGACGTTCGTCTAAATATTGTATTGCTAACGAAGGTAAGATCGATAATGGACCCTCTTCCATCTCTTTGGAAGGTAAGCTTATCGCCTGTGTTAACAAGTGTAACTTCTAACATTGATAATGATGTAAGCAAGGCCCTTCCTTTGGCGTTTGTTCGTCTGCTGCCCCATTCTCGGGCCCATGCATTAAAGTCACCTGCAATTATCACTGGTGATGTGGCTCTCGCGTCGCTTACCAGACCGTCTAAGGCGGTTTCGAATTCAGTAAGGCTATAACTAGGCGGTATATAACAACTATACAAAAATAACTTCGATATTCTTACGCCAACGTAGCATGGTTTCGCTTTCAGTTGCTCAATCGCAATCGGCGTTTTGGCACAGCTCCATACCGCTGATTTCCCGTTAGTGTCACTAGCCCACAGTGGGGTTTTACCGATCTTATACGGTTCACTAAGTATTGCTATGTCGATATTTTTTTCTAGTACCGACTGCTCCAGAAGCTCTTGTGCAGCCTTGCAATGATTGAGGTTTAATTGCAGAAATTTCATTGTGCTCGTGCTTTTTTAACCGCCTCTAAATAAAAAGGACATTCCCTGCCTCCGGTTCTGTGCTTCACTTGTGGCGCATTTCTTCTTGAACATATTGCGCATTTTAATTCTTTTTTACACTCGGCAGCTTTGTGGTTCGGGTCTCCACAATTAAAACATGTATTTTTTACATCAACCGAACTTTTGCAGTTTCTCGATAAGTGGCCAAACTCTAGGCATTTGAAGCATTTTATTGGCTGTGTTTTCACGCGTATACGGGCAATTACCCAACCAACTCGCACTTTACCGACTGCTAGTAGTTTGTTTGCTACTGGGACTGGAAGCAATAGTGTGGCTGTTTTAGTGCCGCAGTAGGCACCTCTTATTGACTTTACGCTAGTTTCGGCAAACTGTATTCCGTCAAACTCTTGCTCCAAAGCGGTACACAGCTCTTTTTTACTTGTTATTTCATCCAAGTCCCTTATTTCAATCGCCGTTTCAGCTGTTAGCGTTTGTACCGAGGCCTTTTCGCCTAGCGCGGACTTAACCGCACTTTGTAGCTCTTTAGTGTGCGTATCCGTGGATTTTTCTAATTGTAGAATAAGATCTCCACTAGCAGTCTTTCGGACTTTTGTTATCATGCTGCCAACATGTTTCAGCTGGGGATCACTTTTTACTATTTTTAGTACGTCTGCATACGCACATATATGTATATATATTTATATATGTATTCTTCTATCTTCTTTCATTTGCTGGATAAGAGCCTATGCCATTTTGCCAGATGTTATTATATGATTCGAACTTATAATTTTCCAATCAAAATGAGAATACGTTATTGATGGTGTGACGTACATGCGCACATCGTAAACTGTTTTCGTTAGCTGTCAGCGCAATCTGTTCTATATCAATCATGATTGGCATATTCAAAAATGTCTCAATATCTATACAAACAAGGTCACGCATTCCGCGATTCAAAAATTGTCTCTCTCTGCGCATGTCGTCACAAAGCAAACGATTTTTGCTTTCGCTGGAACTGTGTGCGCGTGTTGCGTAGGTGTGTGGTATTCATAATTATGTACATATGTATGTTTGTATGCATATAGGCAAACAAAAAGCAAAACGCTCACATAAATTTATATGTATGTACAGATCAGGGAAGCACAACGTTGGTAGAGCTACCAATACAAGTACATAACTTTTACTCTTAGTATGCGAGAACTTCCCGCCAGTACCAGGGACCAGATCCGTCATTTCGCGCGTCTTTCGTCAGTCCCTTCGTATATAGCTAAATGCATGCATGGTGACAATCGCCATCTCTGCATTACATTTCGCCCGTCTTTCGTCAGTCCCTTCGGATATAGCTCAATGCATGCAGGGGGACAATCGCCATCTCTGCATTACATTTCGCCCGTCTTTCGTCAGTCCTTTCGGATATTGCTATATGCATGCAGGGTGACAATCGCCATCTCTGCATTACATTTCGCCCGTCTTTCGTCAGTCCTTTCGGATATTGCTATATGCATGCAGGGTGACAATCGCCATCTCTGCATTACATTTCGCCCGTCTTTCGTCAGTCCTTTCGGATATTGCTATATGCATGCAGGGTGACAATCGCCATCTCTGCATTACATTTGGCCCGTCTTTCGTCAGTCCCTTCGGATATAGCTATATGCATGCAAGGGGGGAGTACAATAAATTTCAACAATCAAGAATACATATTAAACGTGTAAATTATAGTTATAAATTCACATTTTATTCATTATTCTTCTTTATAGTTTATGTTTTTTTATAAAGAAATATTTTTGAAAAACATTTTCTTTTAAACATGTTAAATTATATAAATTCACATTTGATTCATTACTTTTCTTTATAACTCATTTTTTTTAAAGAAATATTTTTGAAAAACCTTCTGTTGTAAACATGTTAAATTATATAAAATACATTTTTCGTTATAATCCTATTATTTTGTAAGGAAATATTTTTGATGAATCTTTTCTTTTAAACATGTTAAAATTTATAAATTCACATTTGATTCATTATTCTTCTTCTTAAAAATTTATTTTTTTTGTAAAGAAATGTTTTTGAAAACCCTTTTCTTTTGGCATTTAATAGCTTCGAGTAGCTGCATTTCGGCCGACCCTGATGCGTCTAAATTCGGAATCGATTCTGAAATATAATGTGTACGTAATATTTAATAGTACCTAAATATGTACTTATTTTCAAAATATATAGTGACGAGCAAAAGTTTTCGAATAGTGTTTTTTAACATTCTTTTTTTAATAGCATATTTTTTTTTAATAATATCATGTTTTTAATAGTATATAGTGACGAGCAAAACTTTTCGAATAGTGTTTTTTAACATTCTTTTTTAAATAGTAATAGCAAGTTTAAGTCATACAAAGTATTTTCGACTGCTGTTAATTCCGTGAACCTAAATGTCAACAATCAAAAAATTTAATTAAAAGAAATAAAGTCTTACAACATTCAAACAAAAATTAACAAAAAATTTTAGCTTGAAAAGGATTGGGACATTAAAAAAAAATCACCATTCGAATATTGTGCTCGTCACTATATTACATATATGCGTACATACCTAGCAAAACTTTTTACAAATTTTCAAAAATTTTTAAAGATTTTTTTCCTTGCACTCCGTCTACATTGAATCCCATCATTTTTTGGTCCGTCAGGCTGCATTTCATAGACTTAAGAACACCTGCTGGCTGCAAAATTATTCTCATTGTTTTAATCTGTAACAGAAATAATAAAAGAAAAAAATGATTGGCCAAAAAAGAAATAGGTGTTGAGTTTGCATCATACATAGGAGTCTCTATTGAAATCAATTATTTTCTCATTTAAGTTGGCCAGCTCTTCCTCTGAATTAATGGGAAAATTAAGCCGGAGTGATAGTTATTCTGCTTGCTGACGCAGGAGTTGGTTCAGCACGACTTTTTGCTCAGCGAGCGCATCCATTACAACTTTAAGCTGGCCTATTATAAAATAAAAATTAATTATTTGCTCTTAGGCTTAGTGAAAAACAGATCGCAAAATATAATTTTCCTCTTGGAGTGTTTCTGAAAAGAGAGTTTTATAGTTGCAAAATGTCAAATACTGTGAGTAAAAAAAATATGGCATAAAAACATTTGAAATACCGCACGAAAATCAAGGTACCAAAACTTTTTGATCCCCCAAACTCACTTTTCATCTCCCCGAATTTTTGAAAAATAAACTATAAAATTTCTTCCTTGTTGGTGAAGTGCCCTAAAATAAAGTTATTTAAATTTTAATTAATAGTACTGAATTTAAAAATAGTACTTCTTACCCATGAATGAAATCCGCTGCATTTTGGCTGGCCTTTCCGACATATTTTCGTTGTGTACAGATGTGTGTGTAAATTATTTTTATTTATTAAATTTTGTTTTTTTTTTAATTTTATTTATTATTTATAACAATATTTTTTTAACATGAAAACTTAATGAATATTATTTATCTGCAGCATGTGAATTATTTTAATGGTGAAGCATTGGAATCAATACAAGACCCTCCTCACTTGGTATTTCAACTGCCTTACAGTCAACGTCCAAATGTCCGAACGTCTTTCTGTCTCAAAGACTTTTATATCAACGAAAATTGAGGCGCACAGCGCCAAAACGGCCTAAGCCCAAAAAAATGGTTCTGAGAAAAACGAAGTTAAAAGAAAATAAGTTTTTCAAATATTTTTCTTTTTTTTATTAATCGTAAATAATTATTAGTTGTAATATTTGTTTTAGGTTAATCATTAAGTGTTAATTAACTTACATAAAGACTGTTTTAAACAGTTAATACAAAAATTAAAGTGGCTTGAGCTATTTGGAGTCCATTTAAAAAAAACTATATTGATAGGAACGGAGGGTTAGGCCATTTTGGCTCCATTAATTAAAATATACAAACTTTCTTCAGATATATAATAAAAATAATTTTTACCGTTTTAAATAATACAAATTAATAATAATAATTATTCGTCTTCTTCCTGAATATCTTCGTCTTCGGCTCTCAAATTTGTTTTTAAATTATTATAGAATGCATGCTTTATAGGAGGTATGAACTCTTTGAGTTCCTGTAAATCCTTAAACTTTGCAGCCTTAATGAATCTTCCTATAGGAAAAAGGGGTTCCAATTCCAAATCTACGAACTTGCTGGAATTCCTCTTTGAAATATCAACTTCTTGAAATAAAACATCTATGTTATTTGAATATTTGTACTGAATTATAAATGTCTTCACGTTTTGGAATCGAAGCCATTGAATCTTAAGCCATTCAACTGTTGAAGTCTTGTCTGCGGAGATTTTTCTGTTTGTCACTAGTTTCTCGATTAAGGATATGCTTTTAATATCATCTGCCGTCATCTTTACCAATTGAAATGGTTTCCTTTTTTTTGCCGTGATGATTACACGATCCCAATCATCAGGCGTAAAAATGTCCTTATAATATTTGTATTCCTTTTCAATGAGACCAAAACCTTGATCGCATTGTAGGAATGAGTGGCCAGATTCTAAATCGATCAAGGATTCGATTTGGCCTAATCAGCTTAGGCCATTATGGCATCCACATATTTTTGAACTTTGCATTAAGGAAAAACAGTTTTCAGCATGTAGTATAACCTTGTGATATACTATGCAATATGGAGTTTTTTAGTATTTATTTCAAAAGGTTCCGGGTAGATCAGCATATGGGCTGTAGAAAAAAGCTGCGTCCGTTTTTTAGTTTCCTACCCACAATACAACATCCATTATCTGACGAAAATGATTGTATTATAATTGGGAAGCCTTATATAAAACACTAATTATCTGGCGTCTTTGTACTTAATAAGAAATCTTCAAAGATACATGTTTGTCCAAAAAATTTTGGTGTACTTTGGGTTAAAGAAACTCGAACGTATCTTTTAATATTTTCCTATAAATATGTTTAAGAATTTGTGGAGGTTTACGGACGGACCTTTTTAGAATTTTTAAGTGGTTTTCAAACTCATAGGATGAGCCAGCAACATGATCACCTACAAGCTCTATTGTTTCTTTAACATGCAGTAAACTGTGAACATTATATGAAACACTGTCTTCACCAAAAACAAATGAAAAATTCTGTACAAAAAGTGTAAGCATACTTTGAGATGCTTCCAAATTTAAGTTCGTGTTTTGATGAACAAATCAACCTATACGCGCAGTGTAGCAACAGAAATTCATAATACATCTTGTTATTCATTAACCGATTTAAGAACTTTCGCATAACTCCTAATTCCACCAAATGCGTACAATCAAGTGGGATTTGAGTTAGCTTTTCGAGGGCGGAGTTTTGTAGTCCTGAGGGCTCAAGTTTTGTAGTCCTGCCTCCAATGAGCATTCCACTTTCGATTAACATGGAAAACTCTGAGGAAAATTTATTTAAAAACTTCACAATTGTTTGGCTTGCTCTTGCCGAAGAATACTCTGACTGGAAATACTGGAGCATTCTTTAAATTATTTATTTTTATCAAAATTGGCCATAATTGCGCTCGAGAACTATTAAATAACGGCAGTCCGTCAATATTTAAGTCAAAATTAATTGCAGACGAAATCTGAAACACCTTTTCTAATTTTTCCAATTGCGTCGCAAATCCTCTGTGGAGATATGAACCGCCAGCTACATTTGATATGTCTGGCATTGCGTGCGAATTAAACTTATAAAAAGGTGCCACATTTATATTTTCCTCCTTCAAAATTTTAACTAAATCTGTTGCACATCTGCGAGTGGGCCTGTGATTTATAAACCATCGCGGAGTTTTTTTTTCCAAACTCGAATGAATCGGCACATTTATTTCCCCACAATCCATGTCACTGTCACAACTATTAAATTGTCGGCCGCCCTTTGTTCCACACTTCTGAACTGCTCTAAATATTTATTTTTTTCAATGCGCTTTAATCGCCTTAAATGTCTATTATTAACAATTGTGTTTATTAATATATGTATATTTAACAAAACACAAGTACTTGCAAAAATGGCTACACACAAATATTTTATCTTGCAGCTTCGTCAAATTCAAAAGAACTGAAAACGACGCGAATAAGAATAAAGCATAAGAAAAAGGTAATATTTTGAAAATTAGTTTCACTGACTGCATAGTGGTTTTTTTCCATTCGTCTTATTATTTCTATTGCACGAACAGAAACGAAAAATGGATTGGCAACAGACGAATTGGAATGCAAGTGAGAAAGAGCGATGGACTCCTATGCACGTACTTTGCTATCTACCAAGTAATGCTGCGGTGGCGATTGACCCCAGCACAACCTAATTTCTTTTTACAAAGAGGCAATCGCTACCGCGCGTACTGGAGGGTTGTCTCGCATAAAAATACAAACATCCATAGATTATGTGCTAATATAAAAACCATAATCCGATCAGCAGCTCACATGTCAATCCCACAAAACAGCACAAAGAAATTTCATTCAAAACTTCCATATTGGTCTAACCTTCTTACTCTTCTGAGGAAAAATAAGAAGCTACTATGGTCCAAATACAAAAGATATAGGACTGAGGAGAATATCATCAGTTATAAAAAGGCAAATGCGGTTTTCAGAAAAGAACTTAAAATCTCGAAATATGATTCGCTGGAGAAAATCACCGCAAACATCAACCCCCTCTTTAGCCGAAAAAAGTTTTGGGGTGACATTAAAATACGTACAGCTTCTCCCCTTCACATCATATTTCCTCATCCGTTTATTTCAAGGCTCCATTTATTCTCCGGAAAGGATTGCAGAAGAATTTTCCTTAACTTGGTCTGAGTATTTCCACTTTTTTAACTTCCACCCCAATTTTTGCACCCTTAAAGTCCGCATTATTTCAGATTTTTATGAGAATCCCTTTCTATCTCCTCATGCCCTATCTATAGAAGTCCCCATTTCATTAGACGAATTCGATTCCACAGTCAACCATATGTCCAGCAAATCTGCGGGAGCGGACAAAATATCATACCCCATCCTTAAAAATATTCTCGTCGACCTCAAACTTCGTTTAATTTGCTTGTACAATAACATATTCAATACTGGTATATACCCACAAGAATGGAAGATCTCCTGAATCATTCCTATTTCTAAGCCTAACAAGCAAAATTCCCTCACATCCAGCTATAGACCAATATCCCTGTGGTTTGCCAAAGCAAACAATTACTTATCCCCACATCAGTTTGGATTTCAAAAGGGCTTAGGAGTAACTTAACCTTTAATTTACTTCGAGCATTTTGCTTCTACCGCGCTGGCATCACATAATCATGTCTCGGTTTTGAGCTTAGATTTCGAGAAGGCTTTCGATAGAACTGGGGTACACCTTGTGCTTAAAGAATCCGTTTTAACGAACCGCAAGTTCTCGAGTACAGTTAACAACCACTAATATTTTTAATTTTTACAACGGTATACCACAGGGTTCCCCACTCTCAGTCACCCTCTTTATAATTGCATTCAATGAACTAAGCTCAAAACTTAAAACATTTAACCATGTGGAGCATGTAATGTACGCTGACGACGTACTTATTTTCTCAAAAGTAAAGGACTTGACGCAAATACAGCATACTTTTGTTCGCATCCTAAATAGCATATCAAACTGGGCTCAAACGTCTGGTGCTAGCATTTCTATCACGAAAGCGCAGCCTTCCACCTATGCAGGAAACATAACTGCTACTTTCCCTACATAACTCACGCATCCCTCACTCAGATACCCTAAAAATATTAGGTGTAATTTTCTATAAGAGACTTAGCTTTAAGCAGCATTGTAAATATGTTAGAACAAGCCTATTCTCAAGGCTAAATATTATCAAATACTTGTCATCAAAACATTGCTTTGCTTTGTTGTAATAACAACTCCAACATTGGTTCAAACTCCAACACACCCACCATTTTTGATCCCGAAATCCTCGGTTATAAATGACTTACAGAAGTACCCCAAAAATTCCACCAGTACATTGGAATATAAGCAATTTTTTATCGAAGCTTTAAACCCATACGAGAGCTGGGAAATCATATTCACTGATGGATCTAAAACTTGCACCAATACTACGTTTGCTGCCACAAACAATTCTGGTGCCACCATTTCCGTCGGAGCCTTTCCCTCGTACTGTTCAGCATTTACAGTCGAAGTAGGTGCATTGCTCGAAGCGGTATTATATGCCTCTCGCAACAAAAGAACGTATGTAATATGTACTGACAGCAGATCAACAAAAGATGCTATACTAAGCCCAATAAACGACTCTCCTTTGATAGTACAAATTCGCGAAACACTCCTATTACACAATAACATTATAAAAATTATGTGGCTACCGGGACACACTGGCATACACGGGAATGAATGTGCAGACAAAAAAGAGCAAAGGAGGCGGGAGCAGAACCGCTGCATATATTCAACTACGTCACCGATGAAGATATCCGCAAACTCTGCAAAAATACTTTGTACAAAACATGGTCCTTGGAATGGGAAAGCTTCCAACACATATATAAATCATATAAGCCTACCGGTGTACATACTCTCTACCTTCCCGATGCGAGCAGCAGTAACACTAAACTCTTTACACGCCTCAGAATTGGTCACACTATCACCACCCACGCTCATCTCCTCGCTGGAACAAGCGCATAACCTTGTCCTAACTGTAGCTCACCTCCTCGACGACTGTCAACATCTCCTTCACATCCGCACCTCTTTGTTCGCCGCCTCCAGAGCCTCCAATCATCTTAAAACATCTAATGTAACTAACATTAATTTAATTTCCAAATTTGTTAGTATCTGGAAACTAAGTATTCATCTAGTTATAATTTGTAATCAAGCCGAAGGCCCTGGCAGCTAGTGCTTTTTTTATGTTAGTGTAGCAATTATTTATGATTCTTTCTCTTGTAAATAAATAAATAAAAAATAAATAAAATTTTCTTTCACTCACAGAACATATTTCTCTTTGCGTTAACTTGTTGTGGTTAATTTATTACGTCACGCACATCAGCTGATTGTCACATTTTGTGAGAGAAGAATAACGGACATGCCCAATGCGTAACTTTGTATATATAAACCTTGGATAATATGATACGAAACTTATCCCTTTTGCTTGCTGCGAGCCCCTATTGGGCTGGCAACAAAGCCGAATGTGGCCGATGTGGTCGAGTTGGTAGCGGTGCGTGCTATAACTCGATATGCCGGTAAGTTCGAGGTTCGAATCTCAGTCAGGGCAAGCAAAATCTTAATCATAGAAAAAGTTTTTTCTAATAGCGGTCACCTCTCGGCAGGCATTGGCAAACCTCCGAGGGTATTTCTGCCATGAAAAAGCTTCTCATAAAAGACTTCTGCCGTTCGGAGACGGCACAAAACTGTAGGTCCCTCCATTTGTGGTATAATATAAAGACGCACACCACAAATGGTAGGAGAAGCTCGGCTAAACACTGAGCTACCAGAGGCAAATGCGTGGAAATAGCTATAATTTTGATTTGGATATAAAAAGCGACTAAATTTTATTATTTTATAAATTGCGTCTTGAAATCTGTAAATTAAAAGTTAAATTTAATATATAAGTTTTTGCAGAGCATAAAAGCTTTGATTCACAAACAAATCGAGCCATAACCGACAAAAGGACGAAAGCAAAAAATACATTTTTTTCATCAGAAGATGCTTTTTAGCTAATTTTCTCCGCAGTTAAGCTTTACATTTGAATGCAGTTTTGTAAACAAGATTTACGTTGTTTTATATACTATATTTATTAAAATGCGATTTGCTTCTGCCGAGAAATTTAAGAGAATCAGCCTTCTTATATAAAATATATCATTTGTCGGTTACGTCAATTTGGCGGTTATAAATTGCATTTTAGTATAAATGCATTTCTTCGAAAACGCTATATCTTAAATTATTTGTTTAATGCATATATACAAGTTTTAGCAAAATATGAACTTCTGCGATATTTTAATTGTGTTCATGTTAATTTCATATTTATAAACGATCTTTTGGCATAAATGTAAATAATTTATTATTTATTTTTATTATATTGTTATTTTTCTGTGGGCCTAGTAAATGTTAATAATTTACAATTTTATTGAGCTCAAGGCCAGTTTATGGAAGATTTTTGTGAAAAAACAACTACAGTTTTAATGGTAGAAAAAACTGTTGTTGTTTTTTCACAAAAATCTTCCATAAACTGGCCTTGTGCTCAATAAAATTGTAAATTATTTATTTTTATTTTCATTGCATTTATTCTGTTAGCAAACCTCAACAGTGGCGAAGAAACTGAAAAATCTCAAAAAAAAATGCAATAAAAACTACCAGATACCATTTCTTACAGATTGGCTAGCGGCGCACACGAGCTGTTACTGATGATCGAGATAATCGCCATCTTTGCAAAAGAACAATCCAGTCAACAATCGACTCCCTGTCCGACTGTACAATCAAGATGTTTTTCGATTGTTTCGATTCGACTGGCTTATGTTCGTCGACGTCGTGTCAACTCAATCAATAGTTTTCGTAGACTTGTGCAGGTGATTATTGATGGTTTTTTAAAATTGATAATATTGAAAGCATAGATATTCGAGCGTTATTTTAAATATATTTACATACATATACAGACAAATTTATATGTTAAAAATATTGTTCGAAAATTCAAAACGCCTCGGTGTTTTAAAAAATCAGTCGTATGGGAATTTTTTAATAAAATATCGCATTGTTGCAAGGTAATGTCGGTTAACTGCAAATTGTGTAGTACGAGCTACAAATATTTTGGAAATACAACCAACTTGCATGCCCACCTCAAAACGAAACATCCCATTCAAATTACTGAATACCAATAATTACTATAATTGATCTCATTTATTTTTTACCAACCAACAAGGATAACTTTTATTGTTTCTTTTTATATTTGTTAATTGCAATGATTCTATTTATTCTTTATAAAAAGTTGTTGCTTGTACAAATAAAGTTGCCATGGGCCACAAGCTAGTGCGAGATATTTTGGCCGATTGTTATCTAATGTTAATCGCGACTGGCAATTCGTTGCCAAAGACTGCGAGAGAGAACCATCGAAATGTTTTAACAATCGCTGGCCAGGAGCGATTCCGAGATGTTTGGGCCGATTGTTTTGATCGTTAGCTAATTTAAGCATCACTATTCGCGACTGGCAATTCGTCGCAAATTCGTCTATGAGAGAAATCAATCGAGACAATCGACTAAAACATCTCGGACTCGCCTATCAATACGGTATGTAGATGAAAGCCGAGAAACCCCATACGGCTCTAACGATGATCAAGTTGGATCTAGTAAGGTGGTATCGATAAAAGATATGATTCTTCTTTTATTTTCATTTCAACATGCTTATGCCAAATGATCAGTTGGTTTGCTTATTTGTTCACATCACAATTCGATAATTGGCTAGTGGAAACGCTACGGACTTAAAGTAAGTAAAATTATATTTGGTTGCTGATATAAATGGTATTTTGATGTAACTATGTATATATAAACTATATATATATATGTATATATATAAACCTTGAATGCCCTTATCCTTTTTGGCACTTGGGTAAGTTCAACGACCTTTGCGAACAACGGCAGAAATTGGTAAGTGGGGAAAGTAATATGCTGATATTTAATTATATACAGTGGTGCAGTAGGCATTCAAACTGCAACGGAATATTTTTTAATTATGTACCATGTATGTATATACGCACATATATGTATATATATTTATATATGTATTCTTCTATCTTCTTTCATTTGCTCGATAAGAGCCTATGCCATTTTGCCAGATGTTATTATATGATTCGAACTTATAATTTTCCAATCAAAATGAGAATACGTTATTGATGGTGTGACGTACATGCGCACATCGTAAACTGTTTTCGTTAGCTGTCAGCGCAATCTCTTCTATATCAATCATGATTGGCATATTCAAAAATGCCCTCAATATCTATACAAACAAGGTCACGCATTCCGCGATTCAAAAATTGTCTCTCTCTGCGCATGTCGTCACAAAGCAAACGATTTTTGCTTTCGCTGGAACTGTGTGCGCGTGTTGCGTAGGTGTGTGGTATTCTTAATTATGTACATATGTATGTTGGTATGCATATAGGCAAACAAAAAGCAAAACGCTCACATAAATTTATATGTATGTACAGATCAGGGAAGCACAACGTTGGTAGAGCTACCAATACAAGTACATAACTTTTACTCTTAGTATGCGAGAACTTCCCGCCAGTACCAGGGACAAGATCCGTCATTTCGCGCGTCTTTCGTCAGTCGCTTCGTATATAGCTAAATGCATGCAGGGTGACAATCGCCATCTCTGCATTACATTTCGCCCGTCTTTCGTCAGTCCCTTCGGATATAGCTAAATGCATGCAGGGGGACAATCGCCATCACTGCATTACATTTCGCCCGTCTTTCGTCAGTCCTTTCGGATATTGCTATATGCATGCAGGGGGACAATCGCCATCTCTGCATTACATTTCGCCCGTCTTTCGTCAGTCCCTTCGGATATAGCTAAATGCATGCAGGGGGACAATCGCCATCTCTGCATTACATTTCGCCCGTCTTTCGTCAGTCCCTTCGGATATTGCTAAATGCATGCAGGGGGACAATCGCCATCTCTGCATTACATTTCGCCCGTCTTTCGTCAGTCCCTTCGGATATAGCTAAATGCATGCAAGGGGGGAGTACAATAAACTTCAACAATCAAGAATAAAAATTAAACGTGTAAATTATAGTTATAAATTCACATTTTATTCATTATTCTTCTTTATAGTTTATGTTTTTTTATAAAGAAATATTTTTGAAAAACATTTTCTTTTAAACATGTTAAATTATATAAATTCACATTTGATTCATTACTTTTCTTTATAACTCATTTTTTTTAAAGAAATATTTTTGAAAAACCTTCTGTTGTAAACATGTTAAATTAAATAAAATACATATTTCGTTATAATTCATTTTTTTTGTAAGGAAATATTTTTGATGAATCTTTTCTTTTAAACATGTTAAAATTTATAAATTCACATTTGATTCATTATTCTTCTTCTTAAAAATTATTTTTTTTTGTAAAGAAATATTTTTGAAAACTCTTTTCTTTTGGCGTTTAATAGCTTCGAGTAGCTGCATTTCGGCCGACCCTGATGCGTCTAAATTAGGAATCGATTCTGAAATATAATGTGTACGTAATATTTAATAGTACCTAAATATTTACTTATTTTCAAAATATATAGTGACGAGCAAAAGTTTTCGAATAGTGTTTTTTAACATTCTTTTTTTAATAGCATATTTTTTTTTAATAATATCATTTTTTTAATAGTATATAGTGACGAGCAAAACTTTTCGAATAGTGTTTTTTAACATTCTTTTTTAAATAGTAATAGTAAGTTTAAGTCATACAAAGTATTTTCGACTGCTGTTAATTCCGTGAACCTAAATGTCAACAATCAAAAAATTTAATTAAAAGATATAAAGTCTTACAACATTCAAACAAAAATTAACAAAAAATTTTAGCTTGAAAAGGATTGGGACATTTAAAAAAAATCACCATTCGAATATTGTGCTCGTCACTATATTACATATATGCGTACATACCTAGCAAAACTCTATACAAATTTTCAAAAATGTTTCAAGATTTTTTTCCTTGCACTCCGTCTACATTGAATCCCATCATTATTTGGTCCGTCAGCATGCATTTCATAGACTTAAGAACACCTGCTGGCTGCAAAATTATTCTCATTGTTTTAATCTGTAACAGAAATAATAAAAGAAAAAAATGATGGGCCAAAAAGAAATAGGTGTTGAGTTTGCATCTTACATAGGAGTCTCTATTGAAATCAATTATTTTCTCATTTAAGTTGGCCAGCTCTTCCTCTGAATTAATGGGAAAATTAAGCCGGAGTGATAGTTATTCTGCTTGCTGACGCAGGAGTTGGTTCAGCACGACTTTTTGCTCAGCGAGCGCATCCATTACAACTTTAAGCTGGCCTATTATAAAATAAAAATTAATTATTTGCTCTTAGGCTTAGTGGAAAAACAGATGACATCACCTCGCAAAATAGAATTTTCCTCTTGGAGTGTTTCTGAAGAGAGATTTATAGTTGCAAAATGTCAAATACTGTGAGTAAAAAAAAATATGGCATAAAAACATTTGAAATACCGCACGAAAATCAAGGTACCAAAACTTTTTGATCCACCATACTCACTTTTCATCTCCCCGAATTTTTGAAAAATAAACTATAAAATTTGTTCCTTGTTGGTGAAGTGCCCTAAAATAAAGTTATTTAAATTTTAATAAAAATTGTTGAATTTAAAAATAGTACTTCTTAGCCATGAATGAAATCCGCTGCATTTTTGCTGGCCTTTCCGACATATTTTCGTTGTGTACAGATGTGTGTGTAAATTATTTTTATTTATTAAATTTTTTTTTTTTTTTAATTTTATTTATTATTTATAACAATATATTTTTAACATGAAAACTTAATGAATATTATTTATCTGCAGCATGTTAATTTAATGGTGAAGCATTGGAATCAATACAAGACCCTCCTCACTTGGTATTCCAACTGCCTTACAGTCAACGTCCAAATGTCCGAACGTCTTTCTGTCTCAAAGACTTTTATATCAACTAAAATTGAGGCGCACAGCGCCAAAACGGTCTAAGCCCAAAAAAATGGTTCTGAGAAAAACGAAGTGAAAAGAAAATAAGTTTTTCAAATATTTTTCTTTTTTTTTTATTAATCGTAAATAATTATTAGTTGTAATATTTGTTTTAGGTTAATCATTAAGTGTTAATTAACTTACATAAAGACTGTTTTAAACAGTTAATACAAAAATTAAAGTGGCTTGAGCCATTTTTGAGTCCATTTAAAAAAAAACTATATTTATAGGAACGGAGGGTTAGGCCATTTTGGCTCCATTAATTAAAATATACAAAATTTCTCAGATATATAATAAAAATAATTTTTACCGTTTTAAATAATACAAATTAATAATAATAATTATTCGTCGTCTTCCTGAATATCTTCGTCTTCGGCTCTCAAATTTGTTTTTAAAGAGAACTCGTTGTGTTCTGTCAATGAGGTAAGAAGACATCCAACGAAGGAGATTAGGTTGAAAACCAAGGAGATCGAGTTTATGTATCAGTAAAGAGTGACTTACTCTGTCGAATGCTTTACTAAAATCAGTGTATATAACATCAAGGTGCATTATTCTCTGAATCCATTTAAAACATGAGTTGTGAACTCAAGCAAGTTTGTAACGGTAGATTTACCCTTAGAGAACCCGTGTTGTGTGCTAGAAATTGTAGAGGATATGGAATACGTTAAATGGTCAACAATAATAGCTTCGAATAATTTAGGAATAGCAGAAAGCTTAGCTATACCGCGGTAATTTTCTATAGAGGACCTACTCCCGGTCTTATAAAGGGGTATAATGAATGATTCTTTCCAAGCTGAAGTGAAAATCCCAAGCTTAAGAGAAAGATTCAATAAATTAGTTAAGGGCTCATATATATGTTTAGCACAGTTAATGACGAAACACGTCGGGATCGAATCGGGGCCAGCCTTAAATGATTCTTTTAAGTTACTCAAATAATAAAATACTTCCTCGGAAGATATCTGCGGAATAATAGCAGAGGTGAGGGAACAGAGTTTATATGGATAAGGTTTGCTCAGAGGCGAGTTAATGGAGTAATTTGTCCTGAAGAATTGGGCAAACATGTTGGAAATTGATTGGGAGTCACAAGAAACGGTATTTTGATATTTCATAGCAGACGGAAAACTAGTCACTCTGCGCCTAGAGTTAACGAAGTCATTAAATGATTCAGGGTTTTTTATTAGACTCCTTTTAACTTTGCACAAATAAGATATGTAGCATTTTTTATTTAATTCAAAAATAGCGTGTTGGATAACTGAGTATTTATTATAGTTAGTGTGCAAACCAGTTTTTTTGTACAATTTTAACGATCGCGACTTTTCATTTTTTAAGTTTTTTAGTTCTTTAGTAAACCAAGTTTGTGATTGCTCCTTTTGTACGCAAGCCCGTTTGGGTACAAACTTTTGAAATAAGCTAAATATAGTGTTATTAAAATGCTGGACGCAACGTTCAACATCATCTTTATACGTCGGCCATAATTTCTTGAAATTGGCTTTCGCGAAAATAAAACGAGCGTTTGAGTTACTTGATTTATCAATAATATTTCCAAAATCACCAATAACTTCGTAATTTACCTCAATCGCAGGGTGATAAGAGTCCTCTGGAATAACCAAGGGTTCGCACATCTTCATAGATGATTTAGATACGTCATCAACAAAAACAAGATCCAGAATGGTACCAAAATTATTTGGAATTAAATTGATCTGATTTAGACAGAGCTCAGCCATACCTTGTAAAAACACATTGTTTCTATCCTTTGATGATATTGGAACGATAAAGTCGTCTATAAGAGTCCATGATATGCCTGGCATATTGAAGTCACTAAGTACAATCATCGAGTCATGTGCAGTAATCATTGAACTTAAGGATCTAAGTAACGCAATATGTTGAGAATAAACCGATAAGTCAGAGTTAGGAGGGATGTAGCAAGCAGCTAAATAAAAGAAACCATTCCCTACCATAACTCGTATTGCTTTAAATTCGATTGACTCGATGAGGGGGATATTAACATCTTCGGATGGTATTGAAGAATGAACTGCAAAAAGAACACCCCCACCGATTCTGTCCTTACGGTCATTTCTATAAATTTGATATTGATTAGGAAGGATCTCTGAATTAAAAATATGTGGTTTAAGCCAGGTTTCAGTAAAGCAAATTACGTTATAGTAACAGTCTAAGCCTTTTAAATATAAGCCAGGTTTCAGTAAAGCAAATTACGTTATAGTAACAGTCTAAGCCTTTTAAATATAAATCGTTCAATTTAGTATTTAAACCTCTAACGTTTTGGTAGAAAATACTTAAAGTATAATTTAAAATTAGTATTTTGGCTCAGTGTCACCATTAGGAATTGAAGCTAAGTTATTTATATTCGCGAACAAATGCCCCGATTGGCCAAAAAGAATTGATAAGCAAAGTATCAAAAACTTCAGGTGCCACATCAATTTTAAAAGATGATACGTTACGTTCGTTTTTAAAGTTAAATTTTCGGATTGCTAAGTTACAAGTCTTAATTTTTGATGAAATGTAAAAGCAAATCTTGAAACAAAAATCGATTTTCTCAAAGGAACCACAACCAGCTTCTTTGCAGAGCAGTCAGTCTCATCCAATGGTGCTACAGTTTTTGCAACAATAGGAGCAGATTGGGATGGTGGAAGCGATTGAGGCGGCGATGGACCCACTTCAGATGAAGATGCCTGTAAGTTCTCATGATCAGAATTGCTTTTATTAGAGGAAGAAGCGCGAGCGCAGATAGCTCTTGATGAAGTTGAAGAAGACGGGCCCTGAGACAGAGGGACAGGAGACAAAAGATTAATTAGCTCAATTTGTTGGGGTTGAGGCACAATATTCTTTTGAAGTAATGTAAGAGTAGCCACAATACTTTCCTTGGGTGGACTGTGTGTCCGTTTGCGTTTGGTCTCTCTTACGGGTTGCGAAGTTTGTTTATCTAGGCACATAAATGATTTAAACACGTTTTCATAACGTTTAAATTTATCATTAAGTGCCCGAAGGTCTTTGCCGATTTCGAAAAATCCATTTCTGGTTTCTCTAAAAAATTGGAAAAGTTCAACCTCAGTTGATCTGCATTTCAACAAGACCTCTTTCTTCATTTATTAAGTCTAGGACTCTACCAGTCAATCCGGCACATTTTATATGAGCAATCCCATCACACAACCAGCATGCAACAGAGTTGCTCATTATCGCTTTTATTTTTGCAGTTCTCAAAAATGCAAGACATAATATAAACAGTAAAATTCAATATGAGTAAAAACTAAAATTGTATTTATAAATCAAAGAAGAAAGCAGTTTGTAAGGTAGGGCAAGTTTTATAATTATTTAAGGTTTGAGAGCTATTTATGCAACGAACAGTTTTAGATGCACAGTAATAGACACCTCAAAAACTAAACGCAAACAGCTGTTTAAAGAATGACAATCAAAAAAGAGAAAAGAAAATGCGCGCAAACTTAAACAAATACACAAAGTTTAAAGCAAAACCAATGTAAATAAGAAACAATAACAATGCAAATCAACTCATGACTCGGCAATTGAAAACTAAATCAAAGTGTAATAAAATCAATGCAAAAAATGCTCAACAAATATTATATATAATATAATTTTGGCGCGTACACTATATAGCTCAGAGTTTGGCCGAGCTTCTCCTACCATTTGTGGTGTGCGTCTTTATATTATACCACAAATGGAGGGACCTACAGTTTTGTGCCGACTCCGAACGGCAGATGTATTTAATGAGAAGCTTTTTCATGGCAGATATACCTTCGGAGGTTTGCCATTGCCTGCCGAGGGGTGACCGCTATTAGAAAAAACGTTTTCTATTATTAAGATTTTGTTTGCCCTGGCTTAAATTCGAACCTCGAACCCACCGGCATATCAAATTATAGCACGCACCGCTACCAACTCGACCACAGCGGCCACAAATATTATAAGTAGCTTTAAAAGCGCACAGATAAATCTCCAAAACTTTTATCACTAAATTATTAATTTATATACAAAGAAATAATGAAATTTCAATATGAAAAAAGTAGCCCAGAGAAAACACAACTTTACAGGTTGACGTTTGCGTCACATCGGTAGCTTTCCAATATGCCAACTCCGTGAAGGAACGTGGCTTTCGAGCGAATTCATGTGGAATATGCTTACGTAATGAAACTAATTTATTAGACATGCTATTTATGTTGCTCTTTTTTATTTTTAAGCACATCTTGTTATTCATTAACCGATTTAAAAACTTTCGCATAACTCCTAATTCCACCTAATGCGTACAACCAAATGGGATTTGAGTTAGTTTTTCGAGGGCGGATTTTTCTGTCAAATATTGTTTTAAATGATGCTGTAAATATTTTCTTGATGAAAAGTCTTCATCAGTAATCAAAATTTCGGGTTGCGTGCTATAATTTAAAACATTGCCAATTTTGTTGGCTACCTGGGTGCATTTTGCACAACCATGACTGGATGTGTGTCCGAATGGCGCATCGCACACAATTGCTCGAAGCTCAAGTTTTGTAGTCCTGTCTCCAATGAGCATTCCACTTTCGATTAACATGGAAAACTCTGAGGAAAATTTATTTAAAAACTTCACAATTGTTTGGCTTGCTCTTGCCGAAGAATACTCTGACTGGAAATACTGGAGCATTCTTTAAATTATTTATTTTTATCAAAATTGGCCATAATTGCGCTCGAGAACTATTAAATAACGGCAGTCCGTCAATATTTAAGTCAAAATTAATTGCAGACGAAATCTGAAACACCTTTTCTAATTTTTCCAATTGCGTCGCAAATCCTCTGTGGAGATATGAACCGCCAGCTACATTTGATATGTCTGGCATTGCGTGCGAATTAAACTTATAAAAAGGTGCCACATTTATATTTTCCTCCTTCAAAATTTTAACTAAATCTGTTGCACATCTGCGAGTGGGCCTGTGATTTATAAACCATCGCGGAGTTTTTTTTTCCAAACTCGAATGAATCGGCACATTTATTTCCCCACATTCCATGTCACTGTCACAACTATTAAATTGTCGGCCGCCCTTTGTTCCACACTTCTGAACTGCTCTAAATATTTATTTTTTTCAATGCGCTTAACTCGCCTTAAATGTCTATGACTAGTCATTTTGTTTATTATTATATATACATATATTTAACAAAACACGAGTACTTGAAAAAATGGGTACACACAAAAATTTTATCTTGCAGCTTCATAAAATTCAAAGAACTGAAAACGACGCGAATAAGAATAACGCATAAGAAAATGGTAATATTTTCAAAATTGGTTTCACTGACTGTATAGTGGTTTTTTTCCATTCGAATTGGAATGCAGGTGAGAAAGAGCGATGGACTCCTATGCACGTACTTCGGTATCTACCAGAGAACTGCAACGAGTGCAGAAATTGTGTGTATACTCGCGCATGTAGCCGTATTTTGCATGCTTTGTTGTTTTCGTGTACAAACCGTCGCTTGTCTGTTTGCTCATAGATCAATACGATCATGACGATGCATACATGCTCGCTACATTATCCGTCGGACAAATTTGCGTCAGCATACAAAGTTGCATGTATGTAACACACTCGCCGGCGACAAACGCTCGCGACACTCGAGTGTTGTTTGCGAGCCACTCGGGTTACCCGTAACAATATTTTTCTTTGCAAGCAGTAGTTGATTAGCGATCTTAAGTGTGTTTTCTATCATATTTTTTGTATTGTTTTTTTTACGTGAGATGGCAGATACTGCAGTTTTTGAAATGTGATTTTTGTTCCTATAACTTTAATTTTCTATCTAGCAGATTAAGAACTTTGAAATTAAATTAAGTCTTATGAAATGTTTATTTTTATTTTAAATAATAGGATAAATACTTATGGCGTTTTCTTTTCTACAGAAAATGTTGCCTTAACATTGCCCTCTGCGCACGTACACACAAGAGCGGGGCAATGAAGTGCAACATTTTTTGTAGAAAAGAAATCGCCGTTAGTAGATGCCCGAGTGCACTCGAGTGTGTACATGCGCAAGTTTGCAGACGGCTGTGCTTGCTTGTATCAAATTTTAGGGATGATGAATATGCACACTCGAGCGCACTCAATGCCGTTCTCTGGTATCTACCAAGTAATGCTGCGGTGGCGATTGACCCCAGCACAAGCAAATTTCTATTTTAAAAAAACGCAATCGCTACCGCGCGTACTGGAGGGTTGTCTCGCATAAAAATACAAGCATCCATAGATCATGTGCTAATATAAAAACCATAATCCGATCAGCAGCTCACATGTCAATCCCACAAAACAGCACAAAGAAATTTCATTCAAAACTTCCATATTGGTCGAACCTTCTTACTCTTCTGAGGAAAAATAAGACGCTACTATGGTCCAAATACAAAAGATATAGGACTGAGGAGAATATCATCAGTTATAAAAAGGCAAATGCGGTTTTCAGAAAAGAACTTAAAATCTCGAAATATCATTCGCTGGAGAAAATCACCGCAAACATCAACCCCCTCTTTAGCCGAAAAAAGATTTGGGGTGACATTAAAATACTTACAGCTTCTCCCCCTTCACATCATATTTCCTCATCCGTTTATCTCAAGGCTCCATTTATTCTCCGGAAAGGATTGCAGAAGAATTTTCCTCAACTTGGTCTGAGTATTGCCATTCTTCTAACTTCCACGCCAATTTTTGTACCCTTAAAGTCCGTATTATTTCAGATTTTTATGAGAATCCCTTTCCCTCTCCTCATGCGCTATCAATAGAAGTCCCCATTTCATTAGACGAATTCGATTCCACAGTCAACCGAATGTCCAGCAAATTTGCGGGAGAGGACAAAATATCATACCCCATCCTCAAAAATATTCCCATCGACCTCAATCTTCGTTTAATTTGCTTGTACATACAATAACATATTCAATACTGGTATATACCCACAAGAATGGAAGATCTCCTGAAACATTCCTATTTCTAAGCCTAACAAGCAAAATTCCCTCACATCCAGCTATAGACCAATATCCCTGTGGTTTGCCAAAGCAAACAATTACTTATCCCCACATCAGTTTGGATTTCAAAAGGGCTTAGGAGTAACTTAACCTTTAATTTACTTCGAGCATTTTGCTTCTACCGCGCTGGCATCACATAATCATGTATCGGTTTTGAGCTTAGATTTCGAGAAAGCTTTCGATAGAATTGGGGTACACCTTGTGCTTAAAGAATCAGTTTTAACGAACCGCAAGTTCTCGAGTAGAGTTAACAACCACAATTCTAATATTTATAATTTTTACAACGGTATACCACAGGGTTCCCCACTCTCAGTCACCCTCTTTATAATTGCATTCAATGAACTAAGCTCAAAACTAAAAACATTTAACCATGTGGAGCATGTAATGTACGCTGACGACGTACTTATTTTCTCAAAAGTAAAGGACTTGACGCAAATACAGCATACTTTTGTTCGCATCCTAAATAGCATATCAAACTGGGCTCAAACGTCTGGTGCTAGCATTTCTATCACGAAAACGCAGCCTTCCACCTATGCAGGAAACATAACTGCTACTTTCCCTACATAACTCACGCATCGCTCACTCAGATACCCTAAAAATATTAGGTGTAATTTTCGCTTTAAGCAGCATTGTCAATATGTTAGAACAAGCCTATTCTCGAGGCTAAATATTATTAAATACTTGTCATCAAAACATTGCTTTGTTCACCCTAACACTCTTACTAACATTACTAAAGCATTAATATTGTCAAAAATAGAGTTCGGAAATTTTGCAAAAACACATATCAAACTTTTACACGCGCCATACCATTCAGCAGCCAGAAGGAGCATACGAGCGTTTCCAACATCCCCAGTTCGTGTAGTATTAGTGGAAGCCGGATTACCTGACTTATTGCACCGAGCCAAGCACAGCACCATGATGCTAATTCCAAAGCTGCTTTACTGCAGAAAAGAGTTGTTATTTGGGCAAATTAACACAATAGAACCAAAACGAAACTGAAAATCTCAATCTACACTGTCACGCTGCCTTTTGTTAATTAGCGAACTCAATTTAATAACAACTCCAACATTGGTTCAAAAGCTCAATAAAATTGTAATTATTAACATTTAATTGTAGAAAAAACTGTTGTTGTTTTTCACAAAAATCTTTCAAAAACTGGCCTTGAGCTCAATAAAATATAGAACTTTGAAGGTGAATATCTGAAAAATTACTAATTGAAAAAAATCAATTTGAAGTTGAAAGTTACATTTTTTTTCATTTCTACTCCAACGTTAAATGGGTGTTCGTTTGAATCGAACAGGAACATAGTCAGCATGAGAAAAAATACTATTAGACAATTTTTCAATCATTATTATATGTGAAACAACTAATTAACATCAACTCGACAAAGTGGGCCCTTTTCTAAATATTAGCTTTTTCAACTAATTCAACCGATAATCACAGAAAATTATGAATGAGTTAACGTTTGACCAATGAATCAGGAAGATGTGGAAATAAAAACATTGAAATGGACTCAACAGTGAATATTTTAGTATAATTAAAGATGAAACAAAGACAACAAATTAGCAGTAATTCATTCATTACAGTCATTCACAGTAATCAATGCACAGATTTTATCACATCTCATCGCGTTTGCGCTTGGGACATAGGGGTATACTATTCCGTACTTAAATTCGGTGGCCGTCTTCATCACAGAATCCACAACGTGGTCTTTTTTTTCTTTTCTTTCAAAAAAATATCCATAGAACACGGAAATGCTTCATATTTCTCCAATGCGACAAAGCGGGCCCTTTTGTTTTTTTATAGGATGCTAAATTTGTATGTATATAGTTTCATAATAAACCATAATAAAAAATTACGAAATTCGATCCATGTATCGAAAAATCTATATATCTCGGAAATTAGATGCGACAAAATGGGCCCTTTTCACGTGTACGCACACAAATAGTTCCAAAACCTACCGAAAATGCAGCTTATACGAAAGTTATTCTTTATAGTGATGGGTGCACGTAGCAAAATAGGAATGTTTCTATGAGTAACGCTTTGCTCAATACATCTAAGTATTAAATTCGTCTATGAGAGAAATCAATCGAGACAATCGACTAAAACATTTTGTATATAGTCACGATAATGACCAGATGATATACCGATCATATATATGTAAAAATATTTGTCATTTGTATACAAATTTATTTAGTCACGATAATGACCAGATGATATACTGAAAATATATATGGAAAAATATCAAAATATCATATCATATGGCTATTTCCACGACAGTACATAGTTTTATATAGAGTGATCAAAATTACTAAGTCTTATATAACACAAGTCATCGAAATGTCCACAATTTATAATTTCGCGTATAACTTTAGAAAATTCAGGAATATTTCTAAAACAAAAATGTATTTGTTATTTGTTGTTATAAAAACGATATTTTTTTTGTATAAACATATTGCACTACGTGGTCATTTTCATCGCTATATACATACATGTACATATCTACATATGTATATATTATTACGCAAAGGTATATATGTGGTACCAAAATGAATGCCTTAACGTCATCGTATCGCAATGAACGTATATCAAACGAAAGGTTATCGTCCACAGATTTGCAAAATATATATTTCATTTCGATGCAATGACGTTAAGGCTGGTAAAAAGGGTTTCATAAAAAAAACAACAAGCCTGTGTACATATTTTTGGTTAATTCCATACAAAAAAATGCTTTCGTCCATAGACTTATTAAAATAAATTATCACTGTTTATATCCCACATCTTGTTCGTTTGCCAGGGATTTCTTCCTCATATTCACTATCTCTGTTAATATAGCATCATGTCAAATACTATTAGGCTTTTATATTGGCAACCAATCAGAACGAAGCAGTTTGACATAATGCTCACCAAAGCGAAAAAATTAGTTGGCGCCTCAACGCCACCTTATTGAATCCGCCTTGCACCATGCTTTATAAAAATTCCAAAATTTATATTTCAATTTAATAAACATAAGTGCGGCAACACCGATTATATTCAACGCGCACAGCGATTAGCCAATCAGGTAGCCGCTTCTAACTTGCAACACCGAAGCAGCCATCTGGCGACTTGTTGGGATAATATTTACCGTATCGATATTTTTTAAAGGCGAATTTTTGAGATTTTGATATTGCTTAAAAGTCATTTCAAACGCAGGAACATTTAAATTTGTGAATTTTTGTTTAATATGTATTCCTTTTTCTCAGTACGAACGGTACTTAACAAATATATTTAGTAGATTTTCCGTCCGTAGATTTATTAAAATAAATTATCACTGTTTATATCCCATATCTATTTCGTTTGCCAAGGATTTCTTTCTCATATTCACTATCTCTGTTAATAGAGCTCGCATTATTATAATCTAAATGAGATGGGTACTGTAGCCCGTTTCTGTAAGAAATCGACAAAATTGTCGATTATAGTGACGTAACATCGATTCGATCCAAATTAGTCGATTGATCGAGAAAGAGTGTTTCCGTAAGAATTAATCGAGAAAATATGGAACAGTGAGAGAAATGGAATGCCAATCGACAGGAAATTGATGACATCGGATCAGCAATTACATATTTAAGAAAATAGTATTGTGACAAGTGAGCATTTTGACCAAAATATGTAAACAATACATTAAATATTGATAAATAAAAATTGTTTGTATTTCAGCTCTGAGTTTATTGGTAATTGGTAACTCGACGCGACCTATTTCTTTGTGTTTAAGCCGCCGCCGCCGGAAGTTAAACCAACCGGCCGTGCGCCCATTTGGGACATCCGTTCGGCTTTTCGGAGTTGCCCGAGCGTCAAGCCAAAACTGTTATTAATAAAATTGCGGATATTTTCTTACCGCGAAAACTTTCATTTCTGTAATTCGCCGCAAAAAATAAAAATACAAAAAAAGTAGGGGAAAATAATCCATTTTACCCAAAAAGCGGTATATATATATTTATTTACCGCCAATTTATACGTATATAATTATATGTATGTCTATACATATACGCGCATATATGCATGGTACATAATTAAAAAATATTCCGCTGCAGTTTTAAATGCCTACTGTCCCACTGTACGTAATAAAATATCCGCGGATTACTTTTCCTACTTACCAATTTCTGCCGTTGTTCGCTAAGGTCGTTGAACTTAGACAAAGTGCCGAAAAATAAACAAAAGGGCATTTTTGCATATGCCAATTACATATACGCACTTGTGGCCGCTGTGGTCGAGTTGGTAGCTGTGCGTGCTAGAAACTTGATATGCCGGTGAGTTCGAGGTTCGAATCTCAGTCAGGGCAAGCAAAATCTTAATAATAGAAAAATTTTTTTCTAATAGCGGTCACCTCTCGACAGGCAATGGCAAACCTCCGAGGGCATTTCTGCCATGAAAAGGCTTCTCATAAAATACATCTGCCGTTCGGAGTCGGCACAAACTTGTAGGTCCCTCCATTTTGTGGTAAAATATAAAGACGCACACCACAAATGGTAGGAGAAGCTCGGCCAAACACTGAGCTATATAGTGTACGCGCCAAAATTATATTATATTATATATATACGCACTTACGCACATATATTCACTCTTGCAAATTGCATTATCTGCTAATATTCGCTTAGCACCAAACACTTTGTAACGAAGAGAGTGGCTATAATTTTTCAAATAATTCAGCCACCACTCGGCCAACGCTCTTTCTCCGATCTTGGCTTCTCTTTTTTAACCACTTCGCCACAGTATATACAGTAGTAAATCTGTGGTGAAGTCCTTCTCAGGGATAAGAGTTTTGATGGTGGATAATGAAAATAAACTATAGCAGAGTTGCATGCAATGATATTTCATAATAAACTTTGAAAATCAAATAGAAAATTTTGTGGAATGTGAAATATTTGCATAAACCAGTGAAGATGCACTTTACAATTATTACTTAAAACCGAATTGAAAACGACTGTTTTTATTTGCATATTTGAATAATTATTTAACGGTTCTCTACGATTCTCCTACAACCAACGTGTACAATAAAAAAAGCAACCCTGGGTAGCAAACTTCTCGGTGGTGAGTTATCTTCTTCGTTTCTTTTAATTGTTTTGGTTAAATTTGTAAACATAAGTAGGTAATTTTGCAAATAAATATATTAATTTCCTTCTAACTGAAGCATTTTTACATTTACTAGATGGAAATAACTGCCTGGCATGGAGCGCAAGCGAAACTACATCTATACATAAACTGAAACAGGGTATTCCTAGAATAGTTTAAGTGGCTCATCTGCATGCATAATCAAAAAGGAAGCACTTTTTTTTATGATTTCAGGGCCAATAGAGCAGCTGTGAAGGAATTTGATACTTCAAGACCTCACAATTTACATCGAATTATGTGTAGCTCGATATTCATGGTGAAGATTTCTGAATATGTCCAAATATACAAAATTTAAAAGTGCATAGATTTGTAAAAACGTAAATTAATATATACATACATACATATCACAATGCTGGTAACAGATTTATTGCATTGGGCATTGTCACACGTTCAGTATTTTTGACGTGACCCAAGAACCGTGTTATTTTTTTAACGTGCAGCATGCAATATTGATGTATAGTAATACGGATTGCAAAATAATTAGAAATTTTGAAATCAATGGATATGGATCGCAATACCGTCAATACATATTGTTGCATTTCTCTTTCGTCGATGCGACTAATTTCTACTCAGTACCTTCTCTTTACTTGTAATTTAAATTAAAATACCCATATTGTAGCTAATCACGCTCGAATTTTATTTTCTTGTTCCATTTTCGATATACATACATACTTCGAACCATGGAGCCTGCAAAGTATATAAATACTGACGGGATATATATACTGGGGATATTTACTATCTCTGTTAATAGAGCTCGCATTATTATAATCTAAATGAACGGGTACTGTAGCCCGTTTCTGTAAGAAATCGACAAAATTGTCGATTATAGTGACATAACATCGATTCGATCCAAATTAGTCGATTGATCGAGAAAGAGTGTTTCCGTAAGCATTAATCGAGAAAATATGGAACAGTGAGAGAAATAGAATGCCAATCGACAGGAAATTAATGACATCGGATAAGCAATTACATATTAAGAAAATAGTATTGTGAAAAGTGAGCATTTTGACCAAAATATGTAAACAAAACATTAAATATTGATAAATAAAAATTGTTTGTATTTCAGCTCTGAGTTTATTGGTAATTGGTAACCCGACCCGACCTATATCTTTGTGTTTAAGCCGCCGCCGCCGGCAATTAAACCAACCGGCCGTGCGACTATTGGGGACATCCGTTCGGCCTTTCGGAGTTGCCCGAGCGGCCGGCCGTTCATCACAGCAGCCTGCCGCCGACAACGCTGAGTTAGTCAACAAACCGAGCTCGGAAACCACGCACGCGACTGCAAATTAAAGCTATATATGTACATACGAGTTTATACCTTATAAGTGAACTGAACTTAAAATTAAATAAAATTGTAACAGAAAAAAAATCGAAAGAAAAGTAAGAATCTTTTAATTTAAAATAAAGTGAGTGCGAAAGGCGGACCAAAGTGGGTTATTTATTGGTCCTTCGCGGCCAACCTTGGCACAGCCCTTTGGGAAATATTAAATATTAAAAATACAATCAAAAACAAAAAAACGTTCGATCTCAACTCATAAATTTTACAAACAAAGTTATTGAGTGCTACAAAAAGAACAAGTGGTAAAAACAAAAAAAAAGTTACGTAAAAAGCAAAGTGCGTACATAGGCACATACAGAAGTGAACAAATAAAAGATAGCTTTAAATTTATTAGAAACACAAGTGACATAAATACATACACATAAACATATAAATTGGTGTTCGCGGAAGCATAAAAAAAAAAAAAATCAGCGGCAACAGCAACAACAGCAGCAGCTTTTGCAACAACAACATTTGCGGCAACGTCAACAACATCGCCAGTATTTGCGCCAACAACAGCATTGGGAAGCGTCAACGACCAACATAAACGGACGTGCACAACCACATTCCTATACATACATACATACATATACATACATACCAAAAAAAAGAAAAGGAAATTGTAAGTAGGAAAATTTTTAATTTTCTTAAAAAAAAATTTTTTTGTAAATAATACAATATCCCTCATTCTCGTGAAGGTTATATTGTTTTAAACAAAACTTCCAGTGAGAGCTTATACACACGTGTACATACATATATACGTACGCACATGCATGTATGTATAAAAAGTCATAAAAGTCATTTTCCATCAAGCCAAAACTGTTTTAATAAAATTGCGGATATTTTCTTACCGCGAAAACTTTCATTTCGGTAATTTGCCGCAAAAAATAAATATACAAAAAAAGTTGGGGAAAATAATCCATTTTACCCAAAAAGCGGTATATACATATGTACATGGTACATAATTAAAAAAATATTCCGTTGCAGTTTTAAATGCCTACTGTCCCACTGTACATAATAAAATATCAGCAGATTACTTTTCCTACTTACCAATTTCTGCCGTTGTTCGCAAAGGTCGTTGAACTTAGACTAATCGCCGAAAAAAAAAACAAAAGGGCATTTTTGCATATGCCAATTACATATCCGCACTTACGCACATATATTCACTCTTGCAAATTGCACTATCTGCTACTATTCGCTTAGCACCAAACACTTTGTAACGAAGAGGGTGGCTATAATTTTTCAAATAATTCAGCCACTTTTCTTTACTCGGCCGCACTCACCAAGCTAAGAGAGTTCAAACAAAGCGCGCTCATGACTCACCAAGTGCAGTATCCACAACTCACCTCAGCGTTGAGCGGCTTTTGCGTGTATATACATATTTGCACTCTCCCTCATACATGCATACACTTCGCCTTTTCAACATAAATAAATATTCACTGCTGAGCCATTACTCTGGCTTCGTGTGTAATCTACATACCACATACGTATGTACGTGTTTGCTTACTTGCGCGCAAATATTTCTACATACGTACATATGATATTAGCATATACATGAATGTGAACAACGTAATTTGATATTTAAACAAAAGGGTTTCTGTAATCAAATAAAATGATTCAAATGACAACACCGAGTACTCCTGTGCCGCTAACCACTTGCCGCTTCATAACTGCGCGGTAACAGCGCTCTTCAAAGCTTTAATTTAGTATCTAATTGTTTTCGCTCCATAATGATTTATTCATCATTTTTTAGGAAAAAAGTCAAGCTATCTATTTATGCGAAACAATATTTGAAAACCTTTTTTTGAGCACTAAAAATTTTTTTTTCTACTTGAAAATATTTTTATCGTAAAGAGCGGAAAAATCATATAAGAATCGTAACAAACATGATTAAGTTTGAACTTAAGCTAAAATGTATGAATTGTCAAACTTTTACATGCACAAAAGTTTGAGCCACTGTAAATCTGCAACCTTCCACAATTAACTCTCTCCAGTTTGCAAAAATGTTGTGAACAAATAACACAACATTTATACAATGTTACATTGAAATCGGAGACATCAAATTTTTGAGCGGGTACACTTGACAAATTTTGCCCCATAAACATTTTGAAAATTGTCTAAAATTTCAAATACAAATTGACGCTATTAGAAAAAATAATCAATTATCTTTCTGTCCATGTTATTTTCTTTTAAAAAATGTATTATTTGGGGAAAAACTTTCAACTTATGATTTATAACTTTTTTCTCTTTATATATTTAAAGCAAATTACCGGACTTGACTTGGAAGGATGACGTTCTTTGGGATACCAACGCCCATCCTATATATTAGGACTTTTGTAAAGATAAATATAAGTTATATACATATGTTGGATATTAGAATTAAGTAAAAAGTAAAATTTAATTGTTTTGTATATGTATGATATTTCCTAAATCTGAAAATGTAAATATTTTAAGTGGTCTAATTAAGATTATTTTCAACTGTTATTAGTTAATTTTTATGCTATTATCTTTGGTATTTTAAGTTGATAAATTGTAATTTATATTAAAAAATTATTATTAGTTACTAAAAGTTTAAATATTGCAATTTGATGAATATTGTAACATAAAATACTTAAATTTAAAAAAAGGAATTTTTTTTATTTAAAAAAATTTAGTAAACTAAAGGCAACCGTTAGCTACCGGTTAGCGGTAAATAGTAGGTAACAAATATAAGTGGTTAGAGTTAACCAATTAATAACAAATAGGGTAACATATAAAACTGTCTCCGATAACATGAAGCTAACCATAAGGGTTAGCAATATTAAGTAGTTAACAGAGCCGTTAACTAATAAAACTGGTACTGCAAACAAACAAGTACCAGACTAGGTAACCGCCAATGTTAGAGTGAGAGTAGAAAAAGATATGTGTAAATGTCATGAGTAAGTGCGAGTAGGATGATCACATCGACGTGAAACAGGGATGGGAAATATTTATTTTTTTCCACGGCTAGAACAAATGTGACTAATTTGGTAACAATCGAACAAGTGAACGCTTAGCTACATTGTTTGCTACCCAGTAGCCCGTTTCTGTAACTCATTTCGATCGACGTTCTCGATTGAAATTCTCGATTTGACTTCACTCCCACTTTTTGTATTTCTGTAACAAAATTAGTCGATTTGATCGACAACCCTAGATAGTCAGCTGATATGTTTCGTTCGATTTCAGTAGGAACACTGGATTGAAAGGGTTTCTGTAATCAAATAAAATGAAATATTGCCGATTGTTGTTCTCACTTGATGTTGAGGTGATGGGGATGACTTATTTAAGTGACTTTCATGTGTTTGTGTACACAGTTCGTTTAATTCAAAATGGAAGCGGGTGGATTTAAAGCCAGTATAACTATATTTTGGTTAATATATTTTATATGAATAATTCAAAAAGCTTTTATGTATTTTTTTTACAAAGTAAATAACCTACTTTGGTCTTCTTTCGCACACACTTTATTTTAATTAAAAGATTCTTTCTTTCGATTTTTTTCTGTTACAATTTAATTTAATTTTAAGTTCAGTTCACTTATAAGGTATATACTCGTATGTACATATATAGGTTTAATTTGCAGTCGCGTGCGCGGTTTCCGAGCTCGGTTTGTAGACTAACTCAGCGTTGTCAGCGGCAGGCTGCTGTGATGAACGGCCGGCCGCTCGCCCCGAACGGATGTCCCAAATGGGCGCACGGCCGGTTGGTTTAATTGCCGGCGGCGGCGGCTTAAACACCCTCCCCGCCCTGCAGGGATACGCTGGTAAGCGCCTTCTGCAGATCTTTCAAGGCACGGATGGTGTTGTCTAGCACGCGTTGAGTGGTGCGGCTCCGGTATCGGTTTGTCTGCAGGCCGGCCGCAGTGCGCGCGATCGTTTTCTTCGCCGTCTTCTTCATCGTTTTCCTCGGTGGAGGCACGCGTTCACCCTGCTTGGCCTTTTAGCTGGTCTTGGCTTTGCCTCTGTGCGCGACGGGTTTCTGCCTTGCTCGCTGGGTTGGCGACCGTTCGCGTATACGCCCTGTATGCTTCGACGCCATGTGTAGGAGCGTATGGTGCGCAAGCCCGCAGATTTTGCAGCTGCCTGATGAGTTGCACTCACCGGTGGTATTGGTGAGCGCGAGGCATTTGATGCAATAGCCTTGCGCCCGTGCCACGGCCGAGCGTTGTGGAGGCTTCATTGCCTTGAAGGCGGGGCATGTCCGTAGCGCGTGGTACCGATGGCAGAGTCATCACTGGAGACAATTTTCCGTCTCTGCGGTCGGTGCCAGAGGGCAAGCTTTCCTGCTAGCCATTAAGGGTTTCAATCTGAAAATAGAAGAGAAAACGGAAACGAGGAGTACTTGGAATGACTTTTAAACCGGGAAGTTTCAAGCTTTACTATGGTGAATATAGTATAGGGATGGTATGTAGGGATATTTTTTTTTCGTTTTATTACTGTGATTCGCGAGAAGAAGGCGCTTGTGGAATGAAGCACAGTTTACCAGAGGGCGCGTGACAACCCCGTTTTGCGTGTGGATCTCCACGACACGTACATGCTTATCAGGCCCGTGGTGAACCCTTTCGACTCGTCCCTGTCTCCACTCAGTGGGGGAGAGCGAATCTTCTTTTATCACAACGAGATCGCCTGGTTGAGGATTGTGGTCTGGATTTTTTCACTTATATCTTTTTTGAAGATCCTTAAGATATTCCTCTTTCCATTTATGGCTGAATTAATGGTAAAGCGCTTTGACTTTCTCCCAGCGGTTAAGTAGAGAGAGGTTTTTAAATTCCCTTCTAGTCCATCGCATGGACTTTTTCAATGCGCTGTCGCACGGAAGTGCCATTCTGCTGGAATATCAAATTGTTTTTCATGGTGCAAAAGATTTTGAAAATTAAACTTGTTTTTAAAATGTTGGGCTGCTCCATCTGTAAAATATATTATTTTTTTCGGGTGAAGTTTATCTTTTAAAAACTCCATTAAAATTTTTTGAAATACATAAACAGCAATAGTATCATGCTTGAGATTGTTTGACAAAATTATAATACTGCAGTGCTTTAAATGATCCTGTTGTCGGTAATAAACAATGGATGTAAAAATGGTTGCTTGATCATTATTCCAGTGGAATGATTGAGCAGCATTTTGAACTACGAATGAATAATTCTCAGCGAAATCGCACAAAACTATGAATTCTTGGTCTTTCAAATTTTGCTTCATATCTTTAAGAAAGGCTGATTGTTGTTTCACTATAAAAGAATGAGGTAGCAGTTTCACACAACTCGTCGATATAATCTTCTTCATTTGCGACTTCGGTACGCAACGTGCTTCTGTATGTTTGTTGCCAACATTGATACTCGACTTTTTCAATACTTTCATTTGCGAATAGATCTTTTAAAAAACAGTTTAGTTTATCGATACCAGGACATTTTTTGCATATGCCAAGATAACATTCTGCATTTGAATCATTACCCAGAATAAATTTATAAATGTCTTGATATGTTGAAAAATAATATTTAGATCCTCGAGTTAATTCTTCAAATTTGATAGCATCAAGCATTAAATTTACAATTTCATGATGAACGCATACGCATACTGTGAGTACTGTGAGCAAGTACGCAGTTTTTTGGTCGAAGTATGGAAAATTTTGATAAACTAATCTGTACATCAGGGTGTAACTTTGTAAATATAGAATGCAATTCAGCGAGATTACATAAAAGTAAACGTTTTTGTATCTGTGAACGCGTGCCCCGTCATAATTTTTTATCGAGACGTAATCCTTCATTCCAGGCATAATACGACTACTTATAGTCGTCGTCATCATAAAAAGCCTTGACTAAATTGGCTGTGTCGGTAGAAATAGGTTTTCCTTTTTTTTAATAAGGCAACGTCAAAATACCGTGAGCATTGACTAATTCCTTAGCTAGTCGAAACTGGCTATCAGATGTTCCGAATTCTGAAGCTACGGCCCCACGATTAAGGGGCAAGATTCAATAGTAATAACTTTTCCGTCTTATTTGAAGAATTGTTGAACTTATCTTTAATTTGAGTAAGTACTTCTAACGCGGAAACATGCTACTCAATATTACATTGCTAATACATTTTTTGGAATTTTGGAGTTGATGGGGATTCCAAAACATCATCCGCGGATGAATCAACAAAATCACTCTCGGGCACATAAAAATCGCTAGTAGCTTGATCTTGTGAAATATCTTCAATATTCCAGAAAAAAATAAAGATGTTTCGACAGCAATAAAAAACGTAATTTTAACTTAAATACGTGTTGTTTCGAAAACTATAAATATTAATTAAGAATTCACTAACATATATTTCCGTGTTGATGTTTTCATGCAAGCTCGTAAGCTGGTTTAGAGGAGACATAGAAGAAAGCTGACTCATTTCTATTCGACACTTAGCACACACTTTTGCATTAGCGGGTAAAAATGCATATTTTTCACGAAGCTTCTGAGAAATGGTCCTTAAATCCTTACTAGATTTTTTGTGTTTTTTTATACTTAATAGATTACTGCAAAAGCATCCATAACGCTTTCCGACCATATTAAAAATTTCCAGGGTGAGCAGGTACCGACTTCCTCCAACGAACTGTACACTAGTTTCTTAAAACTAATTACTTATGCTAAAATGTTAAAACTACGAATAGCGGGTGGAAAGCGATGGAGCACTGCGTGGAGTCGAACGATGCATATGGTTGTTTGTATAGCGAAGAATTACAGCAACTGCGATAAGTGTTTGTGTGTAGTGACAATGCGAAAACCAAATTTTTAAGCAGGCACTCTTGTATTAGCTGCTGATTAGCGGTGCATCAGCGAACAACAATGTTGTGCAAATGAGCGACAAAGTGCAATATAAAATTCCAATGCCTTGGAAGTGAAAAACAAAGGACAATGGCGGTCCTGTAGAAATCGAAAGCTAGCGAGGGCCCAAGTTGTGAGAGCGAACACGCAGCATAATTCAACAGACAACACCGAGTACTCCTGTGCCGCTAACCACTTGCCGCTTCATAACTGCGCGGTAACAGCGCTCTTCAAAGCTTTAATTTAGTATCTAATTGTTTTCGCTCCATAATGATTTATACATCACTTTTTAGGAAAAAAGTCAAGCTTTCTATTTATGCGAAACAATATTTGAAAACCTTTTTTTGAGCACTAAAAATTTTTTTTTCTACTTGAAAATATTTTTATCGTAAAGAGCGGAAAAATCATATAAGAATCGTAACAAACATGATTAAGTTTGAACTTAAGCTAAAATGTATGAATTGTCAAACTTTTACATGCACAAAAGTTTGAGCCACTGTAAATCTGCAACCTTCCACAATTAACTCTCTCCAGTTTGCAAAAATGTTGTGAACAAATAACACAACATTTATACAATGTTACATTGAAATCGGGGACATCAAATTTTTGAGCGGGTACACTTGACAAATTTTGCCCCATTAACATTTTGAAAATTGTCTAAAATTTCAAATACAAATTGACGCTATTAGAAAAAATAATCAATTATCTTTCTGTCCATGGTATTTTCTTTTAAAAAATGTATTATTTGCGGAAAAACTTTCAACTTATGATTTATAACTTTTTTCTCTTTATATATTTAAAGCAAATTACCGGACTTGACTTGGAAGGATGACGTTCTTTGGGATACCAACGCCCATCCTATATATTAGGACTTTTGTAAAGATAAATATAAGTTATATACATATGTTGGATATTAGAATTAAGTAAAAAGTAAAATTTAATTGTTTTGTATATGTATGATATTTCCTAAATCTGAAAATGTAAATATTTTAAGTGGTCTAATTAAGATTATTTTCAACTGTTATTAGTTAATTTTTATGCTATTATCTTTGGTATTTTAAGTTGATAAATTGTAATTTATATTAAAAAATTATTATTAGTTACTAAAAGTTTAAATATTGTAATTTGATGAATATTGTAAAATAAAATACTTAAATTTAAAAAAAGGAATTTTTTTTATTGAAAAAAATTTAGTAAACTAAAGGCAACCGTTAGCTACCGGTTAGCGGTAAATAGTAGGTAACAAATATAAGTGGTTAGAGTTAACCAATTAATAACAAATAGAGTAACATATAAAACTGTCTCCGATAACAAGAAGCTAACCATAAGGGTTAGCAATATTAAGTAGTTAACAGAGCCGGTAACTAATAAAACTGGTACTGCAAACAAACAAGTACCAGACTAACTCATTTCGATCGACGTTCTCGATTGAAATTCTCGATGACTTATTTAAGTGACTTTCATGTGTTTGTGTACACAGTTCGTTTAATTCAAAATGGAAGCGGGTGGATTTAAAGCCAGTATAACTATATTTTGGTTAATATATTTTTTATGAATAATTTAAAAAGCTTTTATGTATTTGTGTTACAAAGTAAATACCCTACTTTGGTCGCCTTTCGCACTCACTTTATTTTAAATTAAAAGATTATTTTCTTTTGATTTTTTTCTGTTACAATTTTATTTAATTTTAAGTTCAGTTCACTTATAAGGTATTTACTCGTATGTACATATGTAGGTTTAATTTGCAGTCGCGTGCGCGGTTTCCGAGCTCGGTTTGTAGACTAACTCAGCGTTGTCAGCGGCAGGCTGCTGTGATGAACGGCCGGCCGCTCGCCCCGCTCGGGCAACTCCGAAAAGCCGAACGGATGTCCCAAATGGGCGCACGGCCGGTTGGTTTAATTGCCGGCGGCGGCGGCTTAAACATCGTCCCCGCCCTGCAGGGATACGCTGGTAAGCGCCTTCTGCAGATCTTTCAAGGCACGGATGGTGTTGTCTAGCACGCGTTGAGAGGTGCGGCCCCGGTATCGGTTTGTCTGCAGGCCGGCCGCAGTGCGCGCGATCGTTTCCTTCGCCGTCTTCTTCATCGTTTTCCTCGGTGGAGGCACGCGTTCACCCTACTTGGCCTTTTAGCTGGTCTTGCTGGCCTTTGCCACTGTGCGCAACGGGTTTCTGCCTTGCTCGCTGGATTGGCGACCGTTCGCGTATACGCCCTGTATGCTTCGACGCCATGTGTAGGAGCGTATGGTGCGCAACCCCGCAGATTTTGCAGCTGCCTGATGAGTTGCACTCGCCTGTGGTATGGGTGAGCGTGAGGCAGTTAATGCAATAGCCTTGCGCCCGTGCCACGGCCGAGCGTTGTGGAGGCTTCATTGCCTTGAAGGCGGGGCATGTCCGTAGCGCGTGGTACCGATGGCAGAGTCTGCACTGGAGACAATTTTCCGTCTCTGCGGTCGGTGCCAGAGGGCAAGCTTTCCTGCTAGCCATTAAGGTTTTCAATCTGAAAATAGAAGAGAAAACGGAAACGAGGAGTACTTGGAATGACTTTTAAACCGGGAAGTTTAAAGCTTTACTATGGTGAATATAGTATAGGGATGGTATGTAGGGATGTTTTTTTTGTCCGTTCATTACTGTGATTCGCGTGAAGAAGGCGCTTGTGGAATGAAGCACAGTTCACCAGAGGGCGCGTGACAACCACGTTTTGCATGCGGATCTCCACGACACGCACATGCTTATCAGGCCCGTGGTGAACCCTTTCGATTCGTCCCAGTCTCCACTCAGTGGGCGGGAGCGAATCTTCTTTTATCACAACGAGATCGCCTGGTTGAGGATTGTGGTCTGGATTTCTCCACTTATATCTTTTTTGAAGATCCTTAAGATATTCCTCTTTCCATTTATGGCTGAATTGATGGTGAAGCGCTTGGACTTTCTCCCAGCGGTTAAGTAGAGAGAGATTTTCAGCGTTAGGCTCGGGAATGGCCAATAGCGGTGCACCTCGAATAAAGTGACCTGGAGTAAGCGCTGTAAAGTCAGCCGGGTCCTGTGATAATGCGGACAAAGGTCTCGAGTTGAGAACCGCTTCTATTCGCTCCAATATCCTCGTGAATTCTTCAAATGTGAACTTGTGGGATGCAGCGACTTTCGATGATGCCTTGAGGAGCATATTTAAGGAATTTAACGAAGTCGCGTTCAGTTGCGCGTTGAGCGCCAATGAACGTTTTTCCATTGTCAGTCATCATTTTTGAGGGGAAACCTGGTCTGCCGACGAAGCGACCAAACGCTGCTCGAAAAGCTTCGGTTGTGAGGTCAGAGCACAAATTGAGGTGAATTGCCTTTGTGGCAAAACACATGAATACTACTACATAACCTTTGAGAAGCGTAGTGGATCTTAATACCGACGCTTTAATTTGGAATGGCCCTGTAAAATCCACGCCGGTGGCAGAAATCGGTAATGAGAAATTACAACGCTCAGGGGGCAGAGCGGCCATTATTTGTGTGCGTGTTCGTTGCTTATAAAGAGTGCACACTTTGCATTGGAAAACGCATCGTTTAATAAGAGGTTTTAGCTTTAGTACGTAATACTCCTTACCATTTGGAGCGTCAATCGTATTTCTGCATGAAGAAGCAGCGAATGTAGAAACTCCAAATAGAGCTGGCAGAACCTCGATTTTGTTGGGAGAATGATTGGGTGTCTTTCATTGTATCTCAACGTGGCATGCGTCAATCTCCCATTAACCCGTAGTAGACCGTCTTTGTCCATTATCGGATTGAGAGCAAGAAGAGGGCTTGTTTTACTAATGGGTTTTTTATCCTGCAGCGCGTTTTTTTCGTTCGGAAAATGACGTAACTGCGCTGCCTCGATAAGACGCGTTTTTGTCTGTTGGAACTCATCGTGCGTCAGATTGGGATTAGTTAGTGTGGCTAACTTCTTAGATTTGTTCCGCGCATTGTACATGAAGCGGAACATGTACGCAGTCACGCGAGAGAAGGATGAAAATCGATGATTTTGGCCATGAGTCCAAGCCATTTCAGCCCATGCCACCAGAGCGGGGAAATCACAAAGTCTTGGGGTTTGCAACCGCAGGTGCCGAGGTCCGCTGGATTGTCAGCACTAGCAACATGGTGCCATGTACCGTGCGGAAGATACTCTCGGATTTGAGAGGTACGGTTGGACACATATGTTTTCCATGTGCACGGCAGCTTTTCCAATCTCTGAATCAGACCATAAGAAAGTGTTGCATAATTCTAAGCCAAGTTGTTTTCGAACTACCGCGACTAGTTTTGCAAGACTGCGTCACAGAGCTCCAGACGTGGCAAGCTTACCGTCTTGATTGGTGCAACTTTGCCTTTTGCAACCAGAAGAGAGGACTTTGTTTTAGTTGCCAGTATGTACGCGGATGTAGATCGCTGCGCAATACGCTTTTTCCGAGGCGTCACAAAATCCATGGATTTGAGTATCTTGCCATGGAGAGAAATTATCCCATCGAGGGATTTCGATTTGGTAGATGGCTGGCAGATTTTCTGCGAACTGCTGCCATTTTGATAAAGCTCTGGGCTTTGCACATTCATCCCAATCAACGCCATCTAGCCAAAGTTCTTGAAGCAGAATCTTTGCCTGAATCATCACTATCGATAGCCATCCTGCCGGGTCAAAAAGTCGTGCGACAGTCGACAAAATTTGTCGTTTTGTGACGGCATTTTTTGTTGGCATAGGCAGAAAGGTGTAGGAAAACTTGTCTGTAAGCGCGTTCCAGTGAATACCAAGAGTTTTGGTTGTGCAAGTGCTCTCAAATTTTGAAAAGTTGGAGTCGAGAAGATCCTCCTTTGGAAACTGCTCTAATATGGCCGATAATTGGCCGTCAGTTTCTTTAATACGAAACCAGCTGACTTTAGCGCTTTTATCACTTGAGTAAGTGATTCGGTGGCGTCGTCAATGTTATAGCTTCCTGAGAGGATGTCATCCACATACGTCTGGTTTTTGAGAATTGGCGCCGCCAATAGGAATATCGCTCTCGTATCATCAGCTAATTGATGTAATGTACGGATAGCGAGATAGCACAATTAATGCCGAATGTGACGGTTTTGAGATTGTAATCGGTGACCGGAGAGTCAGCCGATTTGCGAAAAAAAATTCTCTGAAAATGTTTATCGTCTTCGTGGATGAGTATTTAACGATACATTTTCTCAATATCTCCATTGAACACGAATCTGTGCATGCACCACTGCAGAACGAGTAGCATGAGATCTGGCTGGAGTGAGGGACCGGTGTGCAGGACGTCATTCAGGGACTTTCCTGATCAGGATGTTTTAGAGGCGTTGAATACCACGCGAATTTTGGTGGTCACCTTGTTTGGTTTGACGACTGCATGGTGCGGTAAGTAGAAGGAGAAATGTTTGCCGTCCTAATCAGATGAGGAAAGTTGCAGTAGGCACAGGCTACATCTCTCGTCGATTCTGCCACGAAAGCGTTGGTCCTGTTAAAGGGCCTGCTTTGCGAAGCATTTAGATTAGTGACAGGTTTTGGTTTTCTTTGGTTTGGATGAAGCTTATTCAATCTTTCGGCTACTTCGTATCTTGAAGTAAGGAAGTCATCCATTTGAGACCATGTGGGTAAATCTCTTCGGGAAGAGAGAGGTTGTTCCCAAAGTGACAATGTGTTTTCGGGCAGCTTTGATGAGCATATGTATACCAAGATGGGATCCCAGCTGTCTGTCTTAACATCTTGGGAGTGGAGAATCGACAGACAGTGGTTTATCGAGGTTTGCCGCTTCTGAAGTTGATCACTATTTTCGGTTTGGATAGTGGGCAGAGTTATTATAATTTTGATCTGGTTGTCAACCAGGATACGTTTGCTTTCGTACCGTGATCGTAAAGCTTACCAGGTCAGCTCGAAATTGTCATCGCTGATCGGATAATGCTTTACAATTGAGCCGGCTTTTCCTTGGGTTTTGTATCGAAGATGATACAGTTCCTGAGCACGGGAAACCAACGGGTGGTTGATGTATACCGCTGTGAACATGTCACAAAAACCAGGCCATTCTTCATAACCACCATCAAATGTCTCCATGTCACAAGGTCGGACTTGAAGGCAGACGTTTGCCTCCGCCGAGAGGTGTTCCACGCGGGATGGTGGTCTCGTCTCAGCAATTGCTCTTATCAACGTGAGTTGATCAGCAATTCTTGCTTTGGTCACCTCTTATTGTTCAAGGCAGGCATAGTATTTGCCTTCAACAGCATTCTTGATATTATCCGGAAGGATATCATCTGTTTTTGAAAAAACCATATCATAAACCGATTGAAGCCGTGCCCAACAATCATCTATTGATTTGTCTTTTATCATGAGATACGATTTTGTGTGGTCTTGAATTGGCGCATCACTGAATCGTGCACAGTACCTCATGAGACCGCCACTTTCTGCTATAAACTTTTGCGCGGAGGGGTCAAATGTTTTAGTTTTGGTTTTCACGCTGGCTTCTAGCGCAGCGGTTTTTCACCGTGTCTCAATGTCTGAAATTTTTGGTGGACTGTGTCCAAGTGGCATTTGAGATAAACCATTACCAGAAAAAGTTGCACTTAGTGCCACAGAGAACCTGAAAATGAGTAAGGTTTTGTGGCGGTGTGTGCGTTTTTTTTGTCTGTATTAAACTTGGATGCTTGGAAACCGGACTGCCAAACTGAAATCCACGAATCGGGATTTTTATTTTATGTAACACAAAAAAGAACGCAAACACTTTCAGTTTTATATACGGAGTGAAAATATACGTGTGTTCGTTTAAAGATGTTTATAAATATTATATATGTACGTAGTTGAAATATACGTAAGTATGTATGTAAATTGTATAATACGTGTATATATTAAAATTGAACACCTGAAAGATATTGCTAAATTTCACTTTTTGGTTGCGAAGAATTCCCTAACGGGTTGCTTCTATGTATCTTAATATTAGAATATCTTTCGATATTTCGGTGTCAATTTACGTTGTTCGCATGCATTTATATGCTAATATCATATGTACGTATGTAGAAATATTTGCGCGCAAGTAAGCAAACACGTACGTATGTGTGTATGTAGATTACACACGAAGCCAGAGTAATGGCTCAGCTGTAAATATTTATTTATGTTGAAAAGTCGAAGTGTATGTATGTATGCGGGAGAGTGCAAAAATATACACGCAAAAGCCGCTCAACGCTGAGGTGAGTTGTGGATACTGCACTTGGTCAGTCGTGAGCGAGTTAATGACGTCATCACAAGGCACAACGTTTCCACAACCAAAACATGCATTATCAAGAAATGCATTATCAACACGTAAACAACAGATAAACATGCATTACCGAGAAATGCATTATCAACACGTAAACAACAGATAAACATGCATTACCGAGAAATGCATGTAAACAACAAACAACTGACCTGCACATAAGCAACGGACAATCATTGGAACAATAGAAATGCACTATCACTACAAACAATAGATATCTACACTCGTAAACAACAAACAACTGACAATGGAATAATCCACTACGATAACTACCACCACATCTCAATAGTATAAATAGAACTAAGAATTCAAAATGTAAGACAGTTTTTAGAAGATCAATAAAGAGCACGCATTTCGGCGTAGCGATAAAAGATATTTTTTTAACTCATATCGTGCGAACGATATTAACTAGCGCGCTTTGTTTGAACTCTCTTAGCTTGGTGAGTGCGGCCGAGTAAAGCGAAGTCACAGTATATACAGTACGCCAACTCTTCGATAATTGATTGGAAAAATTCACCCCCCAAAGGGACTTGGGTTTCGTGTTACTCTTTTTAAACAAAAAAAATCTTTCAACAGGGTTTTGTGCAGCAAGGAAATACACAAGTTTTATTTTATTCATTAATAAAAAAAAAAAAAAAGCGCGTATAAAACAAACTCACAGCTTGTACTACTTCGTTAAAGATATCTTATATTTGTAATTGCTGTAGTGAGGACTACACACAAAGCTCGTGAACGTTAAATTCAATACAATTTTGAATCGACTTTGTTCATGTAAAATTACAACTTCAACGAACAAAGTTTAATCGAGCTATAAAGCTATACATAGTTTTAAAGAATATCTTCACAAAACTGTGTCCGTGCGAGTTGAGCTAATAGGTAGTTCCTATTATTCTTTTGCATATGGTTTGTTTTACATTTTCAATTTGGTTTATTTTAATTTGATCTTCTAATGCTGCTTAAGGTCATACGCATGTTAATTTTTTTTGACATAATAAGAATGAAAATTAATTCTACAAAATATTTACTGCTGAAATTTTATCTGGATCTTTTAAACCGACGCTTAGAAATTTTTGAAACGGAATAGAATGAAAACGTATTTTCGAAGGAAACTGATCCCTGACAAATCTCTTTGGATCATCCCGTCAGTATTTATATACTTTGCAGGCTCCATGGTTCGAAGTATGTATGTATATCGAAAATGGAACAAGAAAATAAAATTCGAGCGTGATTAGCTACAATATGGGTATTTTAATTAAAATCACAAGTAAAGAGAAGGTACTGGAGTAGAAATTAGTCGCATCGACGAAAGAGAAATGCAACAATATGTATTGACGGTATTGCGATCCATATCCATTGATTTCAAAATTTCTAATTATTTTGCAATCCGGATTACTTTCCCCAACTTTTTTTGTATTTTTATTTTTTGCGGCAAATTACCGAAATGAAAGTTTTCGCGGTAAGAAAATATCCGCAATTTTATTAAAACAGTTTTGGCTTGATGGAAAATGCCCTTTATGACTTTTTATACATACATGCATGTGCGTACGTACATATGTATGTACATGTGTGCATAAGCTCTCACTGGCAGTTTTGTTTAAAACAATATAACCTTCACGAGAATGAGGGATATTGTATTGTTTACAAAAAAAATTTTTTTTTAAGAAAATTAAAAATTTGCCTACTTACAATTTCCCTTTCTTTTTTTTGTATGTATGTGTGCGTATGTATGTTTTTTTTTTTTTTACGAGGAGGAAGCATCGAAAGCCAACCGTCACCGGTTTGTCAGTGTGGGACTTTAACCCGAACTAAACCTCCTACTGTCTGAGTGCCATTCCCCCGGTACTACCGTCAAGTATTTATTTCGTCGGGAGATGGTTTGAGCTTACGCTCAACGTTCGTGAAAGTCCGGATGACGTTTATAATAAGTTGCGTCAACTTGAACCACCCTCTGTACTGTTGCTTGTTGCATCTTCGTGGGGATTTAAATTGCCCCTTTTTGCTTTCAAGCAATTTTTTTTTTTTTAATTATTATTGCTTCTACTGGGTTTCGGAACGGTTCGACGTATGTGGACTAATTTCTAGTTTTCCTTCCTGCCTTTTATCTTGCAAATTTGACACTATTGTATAAACCTTATTCCCTTCAATGATACACGTCGGTCGCCGCTCAGTTTTTCTTTTGTCTTTCTCTTGTCTTGTTTTTTATGCTTTCTGGTATTTCAACTATTATACGAGTAAATAATGTTTTTCATAAAATTTAACGTTCATTGGTTACCTTGCCCGCCGGTCGGAACGCACGAGGTTCCGAGCCGCTCGGTTATTCTGTTGACTTCATCTCTTCTGGTGTTTCATAGTTTCTGCTTGTTTAACTGCTTTGCAGCGGTCGGAACGGACTGGGTTCCGAGACGCCTACTTACTTGGTTCGCTTTTTCCTGCTTTCTATGAACCTTACTGAAAAACATAAATATTAGCCAAAAGTTTAACTGCATATATACATATACTATATACATATATATATATATATATTCAAACATCTCGAAAGTAGTATATTGTGCACTAACCTTTCTTGGTAGCCGGAAAGGACGAGATTCCGGTCCACCCGGCCGATTCAATCCGTCTTGGGCTGTACGTTGAGATCATTTAGAGCCACACTGCTTAGATGCTACTGTCACCGAACTTTTTGATGCAAGCAGTCGGAACGGACTAGATTCCGAGCCGCCACTTCGACGAGTCCATCGATCGTTAAGAAGCTATGTATTTCTGCGGAGTCGTTCCGCCTGACGTAGTTTTGCCATGTTGCAGACGGCGGACCAATTTTTAGTCGATTCGAGCATTATATCAATCAAGTTTTCTACTTTAGCCAGTCTCCCCACCTGTGAGTTTAGGTAATTTCTTTGTTCTTGCGTATGTATGTATGTATAGGAATGTGGTTGTGTACGTCCGTTTATGTTGGTCGTTGACGCTTCCCAATGCTGTTGTTGGCGCAAATACTGGCGATGTTGTTGACGTTGCCGCAAATGTTGTTGTTGCAAAAGCTGCTGCTGTTGCCACTTAAAGCTGTTACCGTTGTTGCCGCTGATTTTGTTGTTTTTTTATGCTTCCGTCGAACACCAATTTATATGATTATATGTATGTATTTATGTCACTTGTGTTTCTAATAAATTTAAAGCTATCTTTTATTTGTTCACTTCTGTATGTGCCTATGTACGCACTTTGCTTTTTACGTAACTTTTTTTTTGTTTTTACCACTTGTTCTTTTTGTAGCACTCAATAACTTTGTTTGTGAAACTTATGAGTTGCGATCGAACGATTATTTGTTTTTGATTGTATTTTTCATATTTAATATTTCCCAATAGGGCTGTGCCAAGGTTGGCCGCGAAGGACCAATAAATAACACACTTTTGTCCGCCTTTCGCTCTCACTTTATTTTAAATTAAAAGATTCTTACTTTTCTTTCGATTTTTTTTCTGTTACAATTTTATTTAATTTTAAGTTCAGTTCACTTATAAGGTATATACTCGTATGTACATATGTAAGTTTAATTTGCAGTCGCGTGCGTGGTTTCCGAGCTCGGTTTGTTGACTAACTCAGCGTTGTTGGCGGCAGGCTGCTGTGATGAACGGCCGGCCGCTCGGGCAACTCCGAAAGGCCGAACGGATGTCCCCAATAGTCGCACGGCCGGTTGGTTTAATTGCCGGCGGCGGCGGCTTAAACACAAAGATATAGGTCGGGTCGGGTTACCAATTACCAATAAACTCAGAGCTGAAATACAAACAATTTTTATTTATCAATATTTAATGATTTGTTTACATATTTTGGTCAAAATGCTCACTTTTCACAATACTATTTTCTTAATATGTAATTGCTTATCCGATGTCATTAATTTCCTGTCGATTGGCATTCTATTTCTCTCACTGTTCCATATTTTCTCGATTAATTCTTACGGAAACACTCTTTCTCGATCAATCGACTAATTTGGATCGAATCGATGTTACGTCACTATAATCGACAATTTTGTCGATTTTTTACAGAAACGGGCTACAGTACCCGTCGCATTAAGATTATAATAATGCGAGCTCTATTAACAGAGATAGTAAATATGAGAAAGAAATCCCTGGCAAACGAAAAAGATATGGGATATAAACAGTGATAATTTATTTTAATAAGTCTACGGACGGAAAATCTACTAAATATTTATATTTGTTAAGTACCGTTCGTACTGAGAAAGAGGAATAAATATTAAACTAAAATTCGCAAATTTAAATATTCCAGCGTTTGAAATGACTTTTAAGCAATATCAAAATCTCAAAAATTTACCAGTAAAAAATATCGATATATCGATGTTGTCCTCCTGAAAACATCGATGTTTTTCCAACCCTACTGTAAAAATTATCCCAATAAGTCGCCAGATGGCCGCTTCAGTGTTGCAAGTTAGAAGCGGCTACCTGATTGGCTAATCGCTGTGCGCGTTGAATATAATCGGTGTTGCCGCACTTATGTTTATCAAATGGAAATATCAATTTTGGAATTTTTATAAAGCATGGTGCAAGGCGGATTCAATAAGGGGGCGTTGAGGCGCCAACTAATTTTTTCGCTTTGGTGAGCATTATGTCAAACTGCTTCGTTCTGATTGGCTGCCAATATAAAAGTCTAATAGTATTTGACATGATGCTCTATTAACAGAGATAGTGAATATGAGGAAGAAATCCCTGGCAAACGAAAAAGATATGGGATATAAACAGTGATAATTTATTTTAATAAGTCTACGGACGGAAAATCTACTAAATATACTTGTGAAGTACCTTTCGTACTGAGAAAGAGGAATAAATATTAAACAAAAATTCACAAATTTAAATATTCCAGCGTTTGAAATGACTTTTAAGCAATATCAAAATCTCAAAAACTCGCCATTAAAAAATATCGATACATCGATGTTGTTCTCCTGAAAACAGACGGGCAAAGTGCGCAAACAGACACTTTATCCGAGGAAGTCATCTAAAAGAACGTCGTTTAATATTACGTTTGGGGCTTATAGAACACGCTTAATAAAACAACCGCTCTTATAAAAAAACGTACATACACAACGTAGTTGTATCAATAAAACCAATGATGTATTTATTTGTAACGCTTTGACAATATTTTGAAATAATTTGACCATGTATGATTTAAACGAACTTTTTTTATATTTTTAATTCTAGTTACATAAACAGTATTGTGCATACATTTGCAACACAATTTAAATTAAAATTGTTTGCCATTTATGGTTATTTATGTATGTATTTACTTTTAATATTTTTAATTTAGCACATACATATGTATGTATATACTTACATACGTAGTTCGATCTTCAACAGAAACCATGTTAATACAAATTTAAAAAAATCACAAAACTTTCTTCACAATTTGAAACACTTCAGTCAGGGGTTCTAGAAATTTTCTCTCGTAAGCAATGTTTAAAATGCCATTTAATTTTAATTAAAAAAAGTACAATAAGAAAAATATAAAAGAGAAAAAGAATGTAGGTACAATAAAATAAAAAACTAACATTTCCTAATAAATATTTTCTTCTTTCCTTCTTCTAAATACAAAATGTTATTTATTTTTTTATTTAATTCAAATTTATATATTTTTATTCTTTTTTATCTACATGAATTAATAATATAAGACAGGATAGATTTAGTAGAATAAAAGAATGATTTGAAAACAAAAAAAAACGAAAAAAAATACAAATTTATTTTGATAGAACAAAAAATAAAAATAGAAAACTAAAGAGATTTCGAAGAAGAAAGTAAAAGGTATAGCCTGCCTGTGAGTATCGAACTCGCGATCAATAAAGTTGCAATCAAGCGTCTAACCATTCGTCCACAGACGTTTCTTGTGTGACTGGAGAATATGGTATACTTTAGCTGTTTCAACTTCAACATTCGTTCAATAGAACGCCCAAACACACACACAGCTGAACAGAACGAAAGCATTTTTTTGTATGTAATTAATCAAAAATACAGTGTTGTTGTTTTATTTTATGAAACCCTTTTTACCTGCCATAACGTCATCGCAAACGAAATATATGTTTTGCAAATCTGTGGACGATAACCTTTGATATACGTTTCATTGCGATACGATGACGCTAAGGCATTCATTTTGGTACTACAAAAAATACCTTTGCTTAATAATACAATGTGGCTCAAAAGTAAGCTTCCGATGTTGGCTTGAGCGTGTGTTAGACGCGATTGGCACACGTCGTCTGGTCGATGTCGACGGCGCTTCCATGACATCCTCGGCTACAGCAGCAATATTCTCTACAGAACGGCTACTCCGGGGTCTGTCACGCCTGGCAGCATCTCGTGTTGTGCAAGTCGCAGTGTTTCACCAGTTGGCGTTGGACGGCCAGCAAATCTGCGACGAAATCACCGACCGATTATTGGTCAAATAAATAGTCAGCAATATTCCGCGTTCTGGAGCAGTGTAGCGTAACATTGTTTATTAACGTGTATTTCGCATGTGTTTACTACACAAATGTCAAAACAGAACTGACTTTAGGGGTCAGTCGCAAAATTTATAGCATTTTCTGATAGGAGGATTACTTTTGCGCCACCTTGTATATATGTATATATGTACATACATAGGTATATGTACATACATAATTCGTTAATGTAACAGCGAAAACACTTCATCTCGTATGCTTATCATAAATACAAAAAAATAAATAGAAACAATGTATTTGTACCAAAAAATACAATAAAAAAGCGAATAACTAAACAAAATTCTTCTTTTACTTAAAGTCTTTCTGTCTCGGAAAAGTTATTACTTTGCAAGTAACTTTCGCCTTTATCTCCAATAAATTTATCCTACGTTGATAAAATCGTGTCTTTGTCATAGATATGTTAAATTTTTAATTTTTCGACCTATTCGTTATTCACACGCAATTAGTTTGAATTTGATTTTGCTTTGCAAATACAAAAACGGAAGTCAAATTTCTCTGACTGGAATTCCCTATTCAATTTATTGATAATTTAAAGAATGAGGGACAAAAATTAAAAAAAACTTTAACTTCCGGATCACACATTAACTTCGCTAACTTCTAGCCCCGACGACGAAAATTATATTTCCTTTCTATCTGGTATCTGAACAATCAGTTCTATGGGAGCTATATGTTAAAGTTTGCCCGATCATAATCATTTTCAATACGAGCTGTCTGTTTATGATAAGTAAACTAAGCGTACAATTTCATGTTCTTAGCTGCTTTGGTGGGGAGTTATAACGCAAAACCCCTTTTCTGAACAATCAGTGCAACTGCATATATATATATATAAACCTTGAATGCCCTAATCTATTTGGCACTTTCGCTAAATTCAACGACCTTTGCGAACAACGGCAGAAATTGGTAAGACGGGAAAGTAATATCCTGATATTTTATTATATACAGTGGTGCAGTAGGCATTCAAACTGCAACGGAATATTTTTTAATTATGTACCATGTATGTATATACGCACATATATGTATTGGTGCTAAAAGGGTAGTGAAGTGCAACACGATGGCTGGTCCTCGGATGTGGCGCCTTTCCACCTCTCACTATCAATCCCCTTCTTTTCCTTCACGTCTGGTAGCACTGTTAACCTAAGCCTCGGCTGGGAAACTGATAAAAGAAGGTGATAACACTCCCCGCATTTGGCCTGACCTCTGCTTCGTCCTCGGACTACCCCCTCCTTTACTGATTGTATTAGTCGATATCGAGCTGGTGGTTGCGGTATTCTGTTACCTGAGTATGCAGGGGTGATACCCTGCAGAAATGGCTTTCAGGCTAATGCCGTGACTGCCCCCGTCCCGTTAAAACCCTGGCAGGCCTCGAAGTACGTTCCGATCTCGTCGCCATTCAGTTGGTGGGTGTAGGTAACGGTGGAGGCGACCCTCCCGTTTTTGCGCTGGATCTGGCTCTGAGCACCCTAAAAAATATGAGGGGGTGCCGTTATGAACGTTGCCCCAGAGTGCAAGGGATGCGGTGGATAGAACGAAAGCCCTGCTACCCAACTACCAAAGCACAGCTGGGGCCTCGGTTGAAGATAAAGCACCCCTCTCCAAAAGACAGAGATCGTTTGAGGAGCAACAACCAGCTCCAAAGAAGAAATGCATCCGTCCCGGGGTGGCCAGATCCAGCTTGGCTGATGTCGCCAGGAACAGAATCCTGATAGGGGTTCTGGACCGCGGCAATGAGCTCGGGTCAATACCAAGGCCAGAGGAAGTGGGTGAAGGCGGCTCTGGCAAACGTCATCCTTGACGTTCTGCTGGAGAATCCTGGAGTCCCTCCCGCGTTCAGAAATGCCGGCTGGTTCCTGGGCCACATTAAGGTTGTGGCCCTGCGATGACTCGAGGTCGGCGGCGCTGTATAAGGCCGCCGTCGCTAGGGTTGGGGGCTGTCTACTCTGGGGCTAGACTTGAGGTGGTTGACTGGAAGTATATTCCACTCAGGACCAGAGCGAGGGCGTGGGTGCCTGTCAGACCATCGTCACCTGAAAACATTTTAAAGATGCTTCAGGTGATGAATCCAACATTGCCGACAGGTGATTGGAAGGTCCTAAGAGTAGAGGATCCGGATGCGCCGTCGAAACAAGTGGTCGTGTCGCTGAACAGGGATTCTTTGGAGCTCCTGGAGAAAAGACAGGGCCGGGTCTACTACGGCCTAGATGAAGTGACTCTAAGAGTCTATCGCGGTGACGCGCAGCGCGCCTCCGGAGCAAGCACCTCAATGGATGTGGACATTGAGGAGCCTGAACCGGAGGCTGACTTTTCCGATGCGGAGAGCAGAGCCTCCTCGCAGTCGTCCCTGGCATCTGCGATGCATAGGATGTATGGCGAGGAGGAGCTGCATTACAGCGATGGGGAAGACAGCGCAAACGTCACTGTCGTTGCGGTGGAGGAGTCGGTGGAAACCTCTAATGAGGGTTGTGCAAATAAATCTCTACCGCCCTAGGGCAGCATCCGCTGCTCTATTGAGTCGCCTACGTAAACATCGCACTTATCAAGGAGCCCTGGGTTAATAACTCCGGGGTCTGTGGTTTAGGTGCAGTGGGCTATGAGCTAATGGTTGAGCGTGGTAAAGGTAAAATTAGATTTAAGCATTGCGATGCTAACGCCATCAACCATAAACAATCGGGGTGAGTCTCTTTTCAACTATCTCCTAACTACTAACCTAGTCATTTGCTCTGCGCCCCAGCCCACATTTACTGTCAAAAACCGTAGGGAGGTCATAGACCTCACGCTATGTAGTGAAAATCTGTATGATATGGTAATGAACTGGAAGGTTCTCGACGAACACTCTTTTTCAGACCATAGGTATATTGAGACAATTCTAGATATGTGAATGGGTGCTCCAAAGGTTCGTAAGAACCTGAGGAATACTGACTGGACTCTTTACAGGGAAACTCTTGAGAATAACCTACCAAGTCCGGTACCGGCAGAGCCCAGTACTGTTGGCAAATTGGAAGATATGGTAACCTGTTTTACCACGATCTGCTCGAGGGCACTGGCCAAAGCCTGTCCTGATCCCATGTGCTGGACTCTCTACGGAGAGATTGTTGGAGACAGTTCAACAGGGCGAAAAGGCTGAGTCAGGAATCTGAATGCAGACCTATAAACAAGTTCTGCGGTCCTACAAAAAAGCCCTTCGTGAAGCAAAAAGATCCTCATGGAGGGATTTTTGCACTGGCGTGGAAGGCGTCGGCGAAATTGCCAGACTACGAAAAATCTTGTCAGGTACAACAAACCCAATTGGGTCTCTACAGAGACAGGATGGCTCCTGGACAGCGACGAGAAAAGAAACGGTTGAACTACTTCTCGACACACACTTTCCTGGAAGTTTACAGACAATGGAAGTAGATTGTTCCTCTTCGGGCGCAATTGTTAATCTCCCTCTCTCAAAAGAAAATATCACTTCGGCGATAAAAAGCTTCAAACCCTACAAGGCTGCCGGGCCAGATGGCATTATACCGGCTCAACTGGTTGCAACAATTGATACATCTACAAATTGGCTACTAAGTATGTTTAGAGCATGCTGCAAGCTAAACTACGTACCGACGGTATGGAGATCTGTTTCTGTGGTCTTCATACCCAAGGCTGGAAAAGCATCACATGCGAACCCAAAGGATTTTAGACCTATAAGTCTCTCATCCTTTGTTCTTAAAACTTTGGAAAAGCTTATAAACAACTTTCTCTCTCTTACAATCGACAGAAAACCATTGTCTAATAATTAGCAAGCTTACCTTAAGGGAAGGTCCACGGACACTGCATTGCATTCCCTGGTGAGCTATATCGAAAGGTCTTTCAGTTACAAGGAATTTTGCGTTGTAGCTTTTCTTGACATTGAGGGTGCTTTTAACAACATTAGTCCTGAGGCCATAACACTTGCCTTAAGAGGGCTATGTGTGGAAAGCTCCCTGGTTGAATTTATAGAGCAAATGCTCTTGGGAAGAAAGATTACAGCAGAGGTCGGTGCAAACCGTGTTTCGCGACAGGTGTCTCGAGGAACGCCGCAGGGTGGTGTACTTTCACCTCTTCTATGGAATCTGACCGTTAACTCTCCTGCAGGAGACGGATTGGGGTGCTGCTAGAGTTGTTGCATATGCAGATGACATTGCCATTGCATATATGGGCAAATTCCCTCAGACCTTGTGTGACTTGATGCAAGGGACACTCCGCGAAGTGAGCAACTGGTCCACGCGATGTGGTCTCAGAGTCAACTCAGAAAAAGTGGAGCTGGTGCTTTTCACTAGGAAATATAAAGTTCCGTATGTAACTAAGCCGGAACTTAATGGAATCCGTCTGAACACAAGGAGGGAAGCCAAGTTCCTTGGCGTCACATTGGACATGAAGCTTAGCTGGAGGAATAATATGATCCAGCGATACCAGAATCTACTTAGCAAAGTGCTGAGAGCCAGTATGATCTGCATTAGTGGAGCGTTGCGAACAACACCAAGCGCCGCCTTGAATGTCTTCCTGGACCTTTTACCCTTAGACTTAGTGGGTCAGCAAATGGCGGCTCTTGCCGCGCTTCGGTTAAGAGAGACATGTCAATGGGAGTCTAGCTTGCGTGAGCACTCAAGTATACTGAATAATTATAGAATGCTTCCAGGATACACAGACCGCTGTGTCGATACTGTAATTCCGGACAGGAATTTCGCGATGGTAATCCCACGTAGGGACTTGTGGTCGAGAGACTTCTACACTCCACCTGGAAGTCTCACGATCTCTACAGATAGCTCGAAACTACATGGCAGAGTGGGAAGAGGGTCTACTCGCAGGACCTATCTCTGAACTGTTCTTTTCGGCTGCCGGATCACTGTAGTGTTTTCCAGGCTGAGGTTCTAGCCATAAAGGAGGCTATAGACCTGTTACAGACCGCTTTAAAAGGCAATAATATCTTTATATTTAGTGATAGCCAAGGGGCAATCAGAGCTGTGAGCTCATTTGGGTTCCTGTCCACAGGGACATCGAGGGTAACTGCTTTGCGGATGAACTTGCGAGGGAAGGAACAACCAAGCAGATTCTTCCCAGTAAAAAACGCATTGGTATGCCCTTTGGCACTTGCAAGCTGCTCTTAAAAGAATCTAGTTATGCTCGTCCGAGCGACAGATGAACACATACCACAACCTGTAGGATCTCAAGGCTGACTTGGCCTAGATGGCGCTTTAACAGGGCACTGCCTCATAGGCAACCATGCTGGTCGTCTTGGAGTACCCTTCGTTCGATGCTGTAGAAGCAGCAAAAATTATGAGGAGGAAGAAACGGTCCTGCATCTTCTCTGTATCTGTCCAGCTCTAGCCAGAAGCAGGCTACGGTTTCTAGGAGCACCTTATTTTAGGAACCTTGGAGAATTAGGTGAAATAGACCCAAGATGCTTGACTTTCACCTCTTCTATGGAATCTGACCGTTAACTCTCCTGCAGGAGACGGATTGGGGTGCTGCTAGAGTTGTTGCATATGCAGATGACATTGCCATTGCATATATGGGCAAATTCCCTCAGACCTTGTGTGACTTGATGCAAGGGACACTCCGCGAAGTGAGCAACTGGTCCACGCGATGTGGTCTCAGAGTCAACTCAGAAAAAGTGGAGCTGGTGCTTTTCACTAGGAAATATAAAGTTCCGTATGTAACTAAGCCGGAACTTAATGGAATCCGTCTGAACACAAGGAGGGAAGCCAAGTTCCTTGGCGTCACATTGGACATGAAGCTTAGCTGGAGGAATAATATGATCCAGCGATACCAGAATCTACTTAGCAAAGTGCTGAGAGCCAGTATGATCTGCATTAGTGGAGCGTTGCGAACAACACCAAGCGCCGCCTTGAATGTCTTCCTGGACCTTTTACCCTTAGACTTAGTGGGTCAGCAAATGGCGGCTCTTGCCGCGCTTCGGTTAAGAGAGACATGTCAATGGGAGTCTAGCTTGCGTGAGCACTCAAGTATACTGAATAATTATAGAATGCTTCCAGGATACACAGACCGCTGTGTCGATACTGTAATTCCGGACAGGAATTTCGCGATGGTAATCCCACGTAGGGACTCGTGGTCGAGAGACTTCTACACTCCACCTGGAAGTCTCACGATCTCTACAGATAGCTCGAAACTACATGGCAGAGTGGGAAGAGGGGTCTACTCGCAGGACCTATCTCTGAACTGTTCTTTTCGGCTGCCGGATCACTGTAGTGTTTTCCAGGCTGAGGTTCTAGCCATAAAGGAGGCTATAGACCTGTTACAGACCGCTTTAAAAGGCAATGATATCTTTATATTTAGTGATAGCCAAGGGGCAATCAGAGCTGTGAGCTCATTTGGGTTCCTGTCCACAGGGACATCGAGGGTAACTGCTTTGCGGATGAACTTGCGAGGGGAGGAACAACCAAGCAGATTCTTCCCAGTAAAAAACGCATTGGTATGCCCTTTGGCACTTGCAAGCTGCTCTTAAAAGAATCTACTTATGCTCGTCCGAGCGACAGATGAACACATACCACAACCTGTAGGATCTCAAGGCTGACTTGGCCTAGATGGCGCTTTAACAGGGCACTGCCTCATAGGCAACCATGCTGGTCGTCTTGGAGTACCCTTCGTTCGATGCTGTAGAAGCAGCAAAAATTATGAGGAGGAAGAAACGGTCCTGCATCTTCTCTGTATCTGTCCAGCTCTAGCCAGAAGCAGGCTACGGTTTCTAGGAGCACCTTATTTTAGGAACCTTGGAGAATTAGGTGAAATAGACCCAAGATGCTTGACGAGCTTCGTCAAGAATTCTAAATGATTCAACAAGAGGGAGTGCGCGTTAAGCTTGTGGTATCACAACGGGCCTCTACTAATGGCCTAAGTGAGTCGCTGGACTAGCGGTGACAGCCACTCATACCTACCCTACCTATATGTGTATTCTTCTAACTTCTTTCATTTGCTCGATAACAGCCTATGCCATTTTGGCCGAGCTTAGCATTGCACGCCAGTTATATATCTCTTTCGCTAACTGGCGCCAGTTGGAAATACCAAGCGTACTCAAGTCCCTTACCGCCTGGTCTTTTCAACGCAGAGGAGACCTCCATTTTCCTCTGCTGCCACCGGCGGGTACCGCGTCAAATACTTTCAGAGCTGAAGCGATTACATCCATAGAACGACATGACCTAGCCAGCGAAACCGAAACGGAATGCAAGTGAGAAAGAGCGATAAACTCCTATGCACGTACTTTGCTATCTACCAAGTAATGCTGCGGTGACGATTGACCCCAGCACAAGCAAATTTCTATTTACAAAAAGGCAATCGGTACCGCGCGTACTGGAGGGTTGTCTCGCATAAAAATATAAACAACCATTGACCATTCCACAAAATTTTCTATTTGATTTTCAAAGTTTATTATGAAATATCATTGCATGCAAATCTGCTATAGTTTAGTTTCATTATCCACCATCAAAACTCTTATCCCTGAGAAGGACTTCACCACAGATTTACTACTGTATATACTGTGGCGAAGTGGTTAAAAAAGAGAAGCCAAGATCGGAGAAAGAGCGTTGGCCGAGTGGTTGCTGAATTATTTGAAAAATTATAGCCACTCTCTTCGTTACAAAGTGTTTGGTGCTAAGCGAATATTAGCAGATAATGCAATTTGCAAGAGTGAATATATGTGCGTAAGTGCGTATATATATAATATAATATAATTTTGGCGCGTACACTATATAGGTCAGTGTTTGGCCGAGCTTCTCCTACCATTTGTGGTGTGCGTCTTTATATTTTACCACAAAATGGAGGGACCTACAAGTTTGTGCCGACTCCGAACGGCAGATGTATTTTATGAGAAGCCTTTTCATGGCAGAAATACCCTCGGAGGTTTGCCATTGCCTGTCGAGAGGTGACCGCTATTAGAAAAAAATTTTTCTATTATTAAGATTTTGCTTGCCCTGGCTGAGATTCTAACCTCGAACTCACCGGCATATCAAGTTTCTAGCACGCACAGCTACCAACTCGACCACAGCGGCCACAAGTGCGTTTATGTAATTGGCATATGCAAAAATGCCCTTTTGTTTATTTTTCGGCACTTTGTCTAAGTTCAACGACCTTAGCGAACAACGGCAGAAATTGGTAAGTAGGAAAAGTAATCTGCTGATATTTTATTATGTACAGTGGGACAGTAGGCATTTAAAACTGCAACGGAATATTTTTTTAATTATGTACCATGCATATATGCGCGTATATGTATATACATACATATATTTATGTATGTATAAATTGGCGGTAAATGAATATACATATACATATGTATATACCGCTTTTTGGGTAAAATGGATTATTTTCCCCAACTTTTTTTGTATTTTTATTTTTTGCGGCAAATTACCGAAATGAAAGTTTTCGCGGTAAGAAAATATCCGCAATTTTATTAAAACAGTTTTGGCTTGATGGAAAATGCCTTTTATGACTTTTTATACATACATGCATGTGCGTACGTATATATGTATGTACACGTGTGCATAAGCTCTCACTGGAAGTGCTGTTTAAAACAATATAACCTTCACGAGAATGAGGGATATTGTATTGTTTACAAAAAAAATTTTTTTTAAGAAAATTAAAAATTTGCCTACTTACAATTTCCTTTTCTTTTTTTTGTATGTATGTATATGTATGTATGTATGTATAGGAATGTGGTTGTGTACGTCCGTTTATGTTGGTCTTTGACGCTCCCCAATGCTGTTGTTGGCGCAAATACTGGCGATGTTATTGACGTTGCCGCAAATGTTGTTGTTGCAAAAGCGGCTGCTGTTGCCGCTGTTGCCGCTGATTTTATTGTTTTTTTTTATGCTTCCGTCGAACACCAATTTATATGTTTATATGTATGTATTTATGCCACTTGTGTTTCTAATAAATTTAAAGCTATCTTTTATTTGTTCACTTCTGTATGTGCCTATGTACGCACTTTGCTTTTTACGTAACTTTTTTTTTGTTTTTACCACTTGTTCTTTTTGTAGCACTCAATAACTTTGTTTGTAAAATTTATGAGTTGAGATCGAACGTTTTTTTGTTTTTGATTGTATTTTTAATATTTAATATTTCCCAAAGGGCTGTGCCAAGGTTGGCCGCGAAGGACCAATAAATAACCCACTTTGGTCCGCCTTTCGCACTCACTTTATTTTAAATTAAAAGATTCTTACTTTTCTTTCGATTTTTTTTCTGTTACAATTTTATTTAATTTTAAGTTCAGTTCACTTATAAGGTATAAACTCGTATGTACATATATAGCTTTAATTTGCAGTCGCGTGCGTGGTTTCCGAGCTCGGTTTGTTGACTAACTCAGCGTTGTCGGCGGCAGGCTGCTGTGATGAACGGCCGGCCGCTCGGGCAACTCCGAAAGGCCGAACGGATGTCCCCAATAGTCGCACGGCCGGTTGGTTTAATTGCCGGCGGCGGCGGCTTAAACACAAAGATATAGGTCGGGTCGGGTTACCAATTACCAATAAACTCAGAGCTGAAATACAAACAATTTTTATTTATCAATATTTAATGATTTGTTTACATATTTTGGTCAAAATGCTCACTTTTCACAATACTATTTTCTTAAATACGTAATTGCTTATCCGATGTCATCAATTTCCTGTCGATTGGCATTCTATTTCTCTCACTGTTTCATATTTTCTCGATTAATTCTTACGGAAACACTCTTTCTCGATCAATCGACTAATTTGGATCGAATCGATGTTACGTCACTATAATCGACAATTTTGTCGATTTTTTACAGAAACGGGCTACAGTACCCGTCGCATTTAGATTATAATAATGCGAGCTCTATTAACAGAGATAGTAAATATGAGAAAGAAATCCCTGGCAAACGAAAAAGATATGGGATATAAACAGTGATAATTTATTTTAATAAGTCTACGGACGGAAAATCTACTAAATATATTTGTTAAGTACCGTTCGTACTGAGAAAGAGGAATAAATATTAAACTAAAATTCGCAAATTTAAATATTCCAGCGTTTGAAATGACTTTTAAGCAATATCAAAATCTCAAAAATTTACCAGTAAAAAATATCGATATATCGATGTTGTCCTCCTGAAAACATCGATGTTTTTCCAACCCTACTGTAAAAATTATCCCAATAAGTCGCCAGATGGCCGCTTCAGTGTTGCAAGTTAGAAGCGGCTACCTGATTGGCTAATCGCTGTGCGCGTTGAATATAATCGGTGTTGCCGCACTTATGTTTATCAAATGGAAATATCAATTTTGGAATTTTTATAAAGCATGGTGCAAGGCGGATTCAATAAGGGGGCGTTGAGGCGCCAACTAATTTTTTCGCTTTGGTGAGCATTATGTCAAACTGCTTCGTTCTGATTGGCTGCCAATATAAAAGTCTAATAGTATTTGACATGATGCTCTATTAACAGAGATAGTGAATATAAGGAAGAAATCCCTGGCAAACGAAAAAGATATGGGATATAAACAGTGATAATTTATTTTAATAAGTCTACGGACGGAAAATCTACTAAATATACTTGTGAAGTACCTTTCGTACTGAGAAAGAGGAATAAATATTAAACAAAAATTCACAAATTTAAATATTCCAGCGTTTGAAATGACTTTTAAGCAATATCAAAATCTCAAAAACTCGCCATTAAAAAATATCGATACATCGATGTTGTTCTCCTGAAAACAGACGGGCAAAGTGCGCAAACAGACACTTTATCCGAGGAAGTCATCTAAAAGAACGTCGTTTAATATTACGTTTGGGGCTTATAGAACCCGCTTAATAAAACAACCGCTCTTATAAAAAAACGTACATACACAACGTAGTTGTATCAATAAAACCAATGATGTATTTATTTGTAACGCTTTGACAATATTTTGAAATAATTTGACCATGTATGATTTAAACGAACTTTTTTTATATTTTTAATTCTAGTTACATAAACAGTATTGTGCATACATTGGCAACACAATTTAAATTAAAATTGTTTGCCATTTATGGTTATTTATGTATGTATTTACTTTTAATATTTTTAATTTAGCACATATGTATGTGTATACTTACATACGTAGTTCGATCTTCAACAGAAACCATGTTAATACAAATTTAAAAAAATCACAAAACTTTCTTCACAATTTGAAACACTTCAGTCAGGGGTTCTAGAAATTTTCTCTCGTAAGCAATGTTTAAAATGCCATTTAATTTTAATTTAAAAAAGTACAATAAGAAAAATATAAAAGAGCAAAAGAATGTAGGTACAATAAAATAAAAAACTAACATTTTCTAATAAATATTTTCCTCTTTCCTTCTTCTAAATACAAAATGTTATTTATTTTTTTATTTAATTCAAATTTATATATTTTTATTTTTTTTTATCTATATGAATTAATAATATAAGACAGGATAGATTTAGTAGAATAAAAGAATGATTTGAAAACAAAAAAAAAACGAAAAAAAATACAAATTTATTTTGATAGAACAAAAAATAAAAATAGAAAAATAAAGAGATTTCGAAGAAGAAAGTAAAACGTATAGCCTGCCTGTGAGTATCGAACTCGCGATCAATAAAGTTGCAATCAAGCGTCTAACCATTCGTCCACAGACGTTTCTTGTGTGACTGGAGAATATGGTATACTTTAGCTGTTTCAACTTCAACATTCGTTCAATAGAACGCCCAAACACACACACAGCTGAACAGAACGAAAGCATTTTTTTGTATGTAATTAATCAAAAATACAGTGTTGTTGTTTTATTTTATGAAACCCTTTTTACCTGCCTTAACGTCATCGCAAACGAAATATATGTTTTGCAAATCTGTGGACGATAACCTTTGATATACGTTTCATTGCGATACGATGACGCTAAGGCATTCATTTTGGTACTACAAAAAATACCTTTGCGTAATAATACAAGGTGGCTCAATGTTGGCTTGAGCGTGTGTTAGGAGCGATTGGCGGTCAGCAGCTAACAGCTGATGCACCGTCTGGACTTTGTACGGAAACATCTTCAAATCTTGTACCAAAATTCGCTGTAAAGACCGTCGAATGATACCCATTTGCGTGGCACGTCGTCTGGTCGATGTCGACGGCGCTTCCATGACATCCTCGGCTACAGCAGCAATATTCTCTACAGAACGGCTACTCCGGGGTCTGCCACGCCTGGCAGCATCTCGTGTTGTGCAAGTCGCAGTGTTTCACCAGTTGGCGTTGGACGGCCAGCAAATCTGCGACGAAATCACCAACCGATTATTGGTCAAATAAATAGTCAGCAATATTCCGCGTTCTGGAGCAGTGTAGCGTAACATTGTTTATTAACGTGTATTTCGCATGTGTTTACTACACAAATGTCAAAACAGAACTGACTTTAGGGGTCAGTCGCAAAATTTATAGCATTTTCTGATAGGAGGTTTACTTTTGCGCCACCTTGTATATATGTATATATGTACATACATAGGTATATGTACATACATAATTCGTTAATGTAACAGCGAAAACACTTCATCTCGTATGCTTATCATAAATACAAAAAAATAAATAGAAACAATGTATTTGTACCAAAAAATACAATAAAAAGCGAATAACTAAACAAAATTCTTCTTTTACTTAAAGTCTTTCTGTCTCCGAAAAGTTATTACTTTGCAAGTAACTTTCGCCTTTATCTCCAATAAATTTATCCTACGTTGATAAAATCGTGTCTTTGTCATAGATATGTTAAATTTTTAATTTTTCGACCTATTCGTTATTCACACCCAATTAGTTTGAATTTGATTTTGCTTTGCAAATACATAAACGGAAGTCAAATTTCTCTGACTGGAATTCCCTATTCAATTTATTGATAATTTTAAGAATGAAGGACAAAAATTAAAAAAAACTTTAACTTCCGGATCACACATTAACTTCGCTAACTTCTAGCCCCGACGAGGAAAATTATATTTCCTTCCTATCTGGTATCTGAACAATCAGTTCTATGGGAGCTATATGTTAAAGTTTGCCCGATCATAATCATTTTCAATACGAGCTGTCTGTTTATGATAAGTAAACTAAGCGTACAATTTCATGTTCTTAGCTGCTTTGGTGGGGAGTTATAACGCAAAACCCCTTTTCTGAACAATCAGTGCAACTGCATATATATATATATAAACCTTGAATGCCCTAATCTATTTGGCACTTTCGCTAAATTCAACGACCTTTGCGAACAACGGCAGAAATTGGTAAGACGGGAAAGTAATATCCTGATATTTTATTATATACAGTGGTGCAGTAGGCATTCAAACTGCAACGGAATATTTTTTAATTATGTACCATGTATGTATATACGCACATATATGTATTGGTGCTAAAAGGGTAGTGAAGTGCAACACGATGGCTGGTCCTCGGATGTGGCGCCTTTCCACCTCTCACTATCAATCCCCTTCTTTTCCTTCACGTCTGGTAGCACTGTTAACCTAAGCCTCGGCTGGGGAACTGATAAAAGAAGGTGACAACACTCCCCGCATTTGGCCTGACCTCTGCTTCGTCCTCGGACTACCCCCTCCTTTACTGATTGTATTAGTCGATATCGAGCTGGTGGTTGCGGTATTCTGTTACCTGAGTATGCAGGGGTGATACCCTGCAGAAATGGCTTTCAGGCTAATGCCGTGACTGCCCCCGTCCCGTTAAAACCCTGGCAGGCCTCGAAGTACGTTCCGATCTCGTCGCCATTCAGTTGGTGGGTGTAGGTAACGGTTGAGGCGACCCTCCCGTTTTTGCGCTGGATCTGGCTCTGAGCACCATACCTCATAAGGGGGGGGGGGTGCCAACCCTTGCATGGATTCCTTGATCCCCTTCTTCATAGATGACCATGGGATCCCATACCGACTACAACATCGAAATAGGATAGCGGCTTCGATTGGGGACCCAAATAGAATGGAATTAACTTAAATCAAAAAAAAAAAACGTTCGTCTTCCCGTCAACGGGGCAAGACAGTGCCGGCACTTGCGCTAAAGGCACCATTTCGCACAGCGAGCACCTCCGGGTCTGCGCTGGGGGCGACCACAGGGCGTCCCGTGTTCAAGGGCGTTATGGTGGGGCCAAGCACCAGTAAATCTGCAGGGATTGTGCTGGAAACGGCAGGTCGTCCTGTAGCCACTGGCGCGGAGCGCCCATCAAATGCCGGCACCAATGCGGACAAAGGCCTCACGACCTGGCGCAACTGGGGATGGGCGGATAGCAGCCGCGGTAAAGGAAAACCAGGGAAATGTCGCGATGTCAACTACGGGCAATTCCATCCCTGGTCGGTCGGGCGGGCGGTCCACACACGCTGAAAAGCGGAGGGCTGCCAGAACGATCAAAAAATATGAGGGGGTGCCGTTATGAACGTTGCCCCAGAGTGCAAGGGATGCGGTGGATAGAGCGAAAGCCCTGCTACCCGACTACCAAAGCACAGCTGGGGCCTCGGTTGAAGATAAAGCACCCCTCTCCAAAAGACAGAGATCGTTTGAGGAGCAACAACCAGCTCCAAAGAAGAAATGCATCCAGCTTTGCTGATGTCGCCAGGAACAGAATCCTGATAGGGGTTCTGGACCGGGGCAATGAGCTCGGGTCAATACCAAGGTACCAGAGGAAGTGGGTGAAGGCGGCTCTGGCAAACGTCATCCTTGACGTTCTGCTGGAGAACCCTGGAGCCCCTCCCGCGTTCAGAAATGCCGGCTGGTTCCAGGGCCACATTAAGGTTGTGGCCCTGCGATGACTCGAGGTCGGCGGCGCTGTATAAGGCCGCCGTCGCTAGGGTAGGGGCTGTCTACTCTGGGGCTAGACTTGAGGTGGTTGACTGGAAGTATATTCCACTCAGGACCAGAGCGAGGGCGTGGGTGCCTGTCAGACCATCGTCACCTGAAAACATTTTAAAGATGCTTCAGGTGATGAATCCAACATTGCCGACAGGTGATTGGAAGGTCCTAAGAGTAGAGGATCCGGATGCGCCGTCGAAACAAGTGGTCGTGTCGCTGAACAGGGATTCTTTGTAGCTCCTGGAGAAAAGACAGGGCCGGGTCTACTACGGCCTAGATGAAGTGACTCTAAGAGTCTATCGCGGTGACGCGCAGCGCGCCTCCGGAGCAAGCACCTCAATGGATGTGGACATTGAGGAGCCTGAACCGGAGGCTGACTTTTCCGATGCGGAGAGCAGAGCCTCCTCGCAGTCGTCCCTGGCATCTGCGATGCATAGGATGTATGGCGAGGAGGAGCTGCATTACAGCGATGGGGAAGACAGCGCAAACGTCACTGTCGTTGCGGTGGAGGAGTCGGTGGAAACCTCTAATGAGGGTTGTGCAAATAAATCTCTACCGCCCTAGGGCAGCATCCGCTGCTCTATTGAGTCGCCTACGTAAACATCGCACTTATCAAGGAGCCCTGGGTTAATAACTCCGGGGTCTGTGGTTTAGGTGCAGTGGGCTATGAGCTAATGGTTGAGCGTGGTAAAGGTAAAATTAGATTTAAGCATTGCGATGCTAACGCCATCAACCATAAACAATCGGGGTGAGTCTCTTTTCAACTATCTCCTAACTGCTAACCTAGTCATTTGCTCTGCGCCCCAGCCCACATTTACTGTCAAAAACCGTAGGGAGGTCATAGACCTCACGCTATGTAGTGAAAATCTGTATGATATGGTAATGAACTGGAAGGTTCTCGACGAACACTCTTTTTCAGACCATAGGTATATTGAGACAATTCTAGATATGTGAATGGGTGCTCCAAAGGTTCGTAAGAACCTGAGGAATACTGACTGGACTCTTTACAGGGAAACTCTTGAGAATAACCTACCAAGTCCGGTACCGGCAGAGCCCAGTACTGTTGGCAAATTGGAAGATATGGTAACCTGTTTTACCACGATCTGCTCGAGGGCACTGGCCAAAGCCTGTCCTGATCCCATGTGCTGGACTCTCTACGGAGAGATTGTAGGAGACAGTTCAACAGGGCGAAAAGGCTGAGTCAGGAATCTGAATGCAGACCTATAAACAAGTTCTGCGGTCCTACAAAAAAGCCCTTCGTGAAGCAAAAAGATCCTCATGGAGGGATTTTTGCACTGGCGTGGAAGGCGTCGGCGAAATTGCCAGACTACGAAAAATCTTGTCAGGTACAACAAACCCAATTGGGTCTCTACAGAGACAGGATGGCTCCTGGACAGCGACGAGAAAAGAAACAGTTGAACTACTTCTCGACACACACTTTCCTGGAAGTTTACAGACAATGGAAGTAGATTGTTCCTCTTCGGGCGCAATTGTTAATCTCCCTCTCTCAAAAGAAAATATCACTTCGGCGATAAAAAGCTTCAAACCCTACAAGGCTGCCGGGCCAGATGGCATTATACCGGCTCAACTGGTTGCAACAATTGATACATCTACAAATTGGCTACTAAGTATGTTTAGAGCATGCTGCAAGCTAAACTACGTACCGACGGTATGGAGATCTGTTTCTGTGGTCTTCATACCCAAGGCTGGAAAAGCATCACATGCGAACCCAAAGGATTTTAGACCTATAAGTCTCTCATCCTTTGTTCTTAAAACTTTGGAAAAGCTTATAAACAACTTTCTCTCTCTTACAATCGACAGAAAACCATTGTCTAATAATTAGCAAGCTTACCTTAAGGGAAGGTCCACGGACACTGCATTGCATTCCCTGGTGAGCTATATCGAAAGGTCTTTCAGTTACAAGGAATTTTGCGTTGTAGCTTTTCTTGACATTGAGGGTGCTTTTAACAACATTAGTCCTGAGGCCATAACACTTGCCTTAAGAGGGCTATGTGTGGAAAGCTCCCTGGTTGAATTTATAGAGCAAATGCTCTTGGGAAGAAAGATTACAGCAGAGGTCGGTGCAAACCGTGTTTCGCGACAGGTGTCTCGAGGAACGCCGCAGGGTGGTGTACTTTCACCTCTTCTATGGAATCTGACCGTTAACTCTCCTGCAGGAGACAGATTGGGGTGCTGCTAGAGTTGTTGCATACGCAGATGACATTGCCATTGCATATATGGGCAAATTCCCTCAGACCTTGTGTGACTTGATGCAAGGGACACTCCGCGAAGTGAGCAACTGGTTCCTTGGCGTCACATTGGACATGAAGCTTAGCTGGAGGAATAATATGATCCAGCGATACCAGAATCTACTTAGCAAAGTGCAGAGAGCCAGTATGATCTGCATTAGTGGAGCGTTGCGAACAACACCAAGCGACGCCTTGAATGTCTTCCTGGACCTTTAACCCTTAGACTTAGTGGGTCAGCAAATGGCGGCTCTTGCCGCGCTTCGGTTAAGAGAGACATGTCAATGGGAGTCTAGCTTGCGTGAGCACTCAAGTATACTGAATAATTATAGAATGCTTCCAGGATACACAGACCGCTGTGTCGATACTGTAATTCCGGACAGGAATTTCGCGATGGTAATCCCACGTAGGGACGTGTGGTCGAGAGACTTTTACACTCCACCTGGAAGTCTCACGATCTCTACAGATAGCTCGAAACTACATGGCAGAGTGGGAAGAGGGGTCTACTCGCAGGACCTATCTCTGAACTGTTCTTTTCGGCTGCCGGATCACTGTAGTGTTTTCCAGGCTGAGGTTCTAGCCATAAAGGAGGCTATAGACCTGTTACAGACCGCTTTAAAAGGCAATGATATCTTTATATTTAGTGATAGCCAAGGGGCAATCAGAGCTGTGAGCTCATTTGGGTTCCTGTCCACAGGGACATCGAGGGTAACTGCTTTGCGGATGAACTTGCGAGGGAAGGAACAACCAAGCAGATTCTTCCCAGTAAAAAACGCATTGGTATGCCCTTTGGCACTTGCAAGCTGCTCTTAAAAGAATCTACTTATGCTCGTCCGAGCGACAGATGAACACATACCACAACCTGTAGGATCTCAAGGCTGACTTGGCCTAGATGGCGCTTTAACAGGGCACTGCCTCATAGGCAACCATGCTGGTCATCTTGGAGTACCCTTCGCTCGATGCTGTAGAAGCAGCAAAAATTATGAGGAGGAAGAAACGGTCCTGCATCTTCTCTGTATCTGTCCAGCTCTAGCCAGAAGCAGGCTACGGTTTCTAGGAGCACCTTATTTTAGGAACCTTGGAGAATTAGGTGAAATAGACCCAAGATGCTTGACGAGCTTCGTCAAGAATTCTAAATGATTCAACAAGAGGGAGTGCGCGTTAAGCTTGTGGTATCACAACGGGCCTCTACTAATGGCCTAAGTGAGTCGCTGGACTAGCGGTGACAGCCACTCATACCTACCCTACCTATATGTGTATTCTTCTAACTTCTTTCATTTGCTCGACAACAGCCTATGCCATTTTGGCCGAGCTTAGCATTGCACGCCAGTTATATATCTCTTTCGCTAACTGGCGCCAGTTGGAAATACCAAGTGTACTCAAGTCCCTTACCGCCTGGTCTTTTCAACGCAGAGAAGACCTCCCTTTTCCTCTGCTGCCACCGGCGGGTACCGCGTCAAATACTTTCAGAGCTGAAGCGATTACATCCATAGAACGACATGACCTAGCCAGCGAAACCGAAACGGAATGCAAGTGAGAAAGAGCGATAAACTCCTATGCACGTACTTTGCTATCTACCAAGTAATGCTGCGGTGACGATTGACCCCAGCACAAGCAAATTTCTATTTACAAAAAGGCAATCGGTACCGCGCGTACTGGAGGGTTGTCTCGCATAAAAATACAAACAACCATTGATTATGTGCACATCACATCCTACAAAGGCAAACTGATTCGGTGCCAGCGCTAGCTGCGCACACACGATCTGTAGACGAAAGCCGAGCATTTATTTATTGTAGTTCGGTTGCAATTTGCCTTGAAATTTGCGTTACTACGTCACAAAGACATCAATGTACTTACATATGCTTGCGACGAATATATCCATATAAATATACATTTTAAATTAGAACGCTACCACAGAGAAAAACTAGACCAGTTTTTGTATCTTTAGCTCTTGGCGGTTGGAACGGCCTAGGTTCCAATCCGCCCCGACGCTTTAGAATCTTGATTCCTTTGCTGCACCTACATATGTCTTTGCTGCACATACATACTTATGTAAGTATACACATGTTTTTTTTTTTCATGGGCGTGGTGGTAGCTACGCTCAAGTGGCCCTTTGAAACCAGGATAAGCCTATTTTCCGTAGATTCCACTCCCCACGGGACTGCCGTCAAGCATAACATCATGGGGGGAAGGGCGGTTAGTCGCCACTGCAACGCCATTGTTGCTTCTGCTTTTGCAACACAAGCGGTATTTCATTTTTTTTTTTGCTCAAAGGGAAAGATAGCCCAGTTTTTGGCGTCTGTAGCTCTTGACGGTTGGAACGGCCTGGGTTATAATCCGCCCCGACTCTCTACATTCTTGATTCTTTGACTGCATTTATATCTGAGAAATATTCAACTTTTATATTACTAAAGCTTTTCGTTGCTTAATTTTGCGGTTGGAACGTCCTAGGTTCCAATCCGCGTTGACGGCTGAATGTGAATGTTTCGGCACCGCTTGTGAGCCTAGAAAATCAGCTCTAATTTCGCATACGCAGTCGAAAAGTCCGAGATTCCGATCTGCCCATTTTGTTGAGCCAGGAAAGCAATCTGAGAGCGCCATTTGGCGGTTGGAACGGCCTAGGTTCCATTCCGCTAAGATGCTTAGTACCTTTTTAGTAAACTAAGTGCAGTCGGAAAGGCATAGATTCCGATCTAACACTTACTACCAATCTTATGGTGCCGTTACTACGTATCTGTGGCACTGTTACGTTGGCGCTCCTGCGTCTTTGTCTTTCTTCTCTTCTAAGAGTCTTCATCGTTGTTGAGATAATGCCATTGGCTAGGTTCCATTCTTCTTTGCCTCCTAGCATGTAGTTCATAATTGCTTCCGGCGAAAGGTTTTCGCAAATTTGCTTGAATCTGTGCAGATACGACTTAAAGCATCCATGACCGCTCAGAAATTGGGTCGTGTAGAAGTCAACTTCGCCGTGGCTTATTTGAACCCAGCGCTCTAAGTCTGGAATGCATCGGTATGTCCATCGTCCGTTTATCGCACTGTTCCATTTGTTTTGCCACTCGGCTAGGATATTTACTCTAGCTTCCTTGCGGGTGGCTTCAGTAGTTATCTCTGTACTTGAGAAGATATGAGCAGACTCCTTAGCTAGTAGGTCTAGTGGGTACATACCAGCAATTACCAGGGCTGCTTCATCAGACACAGTTTTGAATGCGCTGCTTACCCGGAGTGCACACAGGCGATACGTTGACTTTATGCCCCGATAATACCGCATCGAACCACACCGCGGTTCCATACAAGATTTGACTTCTTATTACGCCTTGAAGCAATTTTTTGCTTCGTTGCTTTGGTCCTATCGCGTTGAGCATTATTCTGGACAAAGAGGTCATTGTAGAGGCCGCCTTGTCTCTGACGTATTCGAGATGCATTTTGAACGACAACCTTCTATCGATAATGATACCCAGATACCTTATCGCAGGCTTCGAGGAAACAGGATAGCCATTTACTCTGAACGTTATATCCTTCAGCTTTTTACTACTTGGGATAAGAACTGTCTCTGTCTTCTGTTCCGCTAGGGTGAGCCCGTGGTTGTCGAGCCATTCTTTAATCTTCTCCACAGAAGCAGTAGCAGTTTCGGACATTTGTTTGGACGTTATTACCACCGCAATATCATCGGCGAAGCCAATCACCTTCACACCCTGCGGTAGCTGCAGGCGTAGAATGCCGTCGTAAATGATGTTCCACAGTAATGGGCCTAGGACTGAACCTTGTGGTACGCCGCCCGTAATTTCCAACTTCTTTCTTCCTTGCTCCGTGTCGTACCACAGTATGCGATCTTGGAAGAAGTTTGCCCAGTTAGCCGAGTTGAACGCGTTTTTGACATCGAGCGTTAAAATCAAACAATGCTGTTTTCCACCTAACCATCTGGACCTACTGGTTGCTTTTCTCGCTATCTGAATTACTTCTTTTACAGCCTGCACGGTAGATCTTCCCTTCCTGAAGCCATATTGCTCATTTGAGATGCCACCCAGTATACACATGTAGGTATTTATGTACGTATGCTTTTATGTTTACATGCATGCAGACAAACCAAAACCTTGCTTCGTCCAAAATGTACGCATGTATGTGTATATGTGTATGCCTGCAAGGATCTATATTTTCTGCAACAAGAAAATGTTAATACTCAAGATTGATAAATAAGAGATTGCGCCTTGCGCAGGTCTGTTAGTTTTTTGCTTTACGATATTGGCATTCAACTGCTCAAAATGACGTCACATCGCCAAAGTTTCTTTAAAATTCTAACTCGAGTGAAGTGAATATTTGGTGTTCTATAATTTTAAAGGTTTAATTAAAGTTTTTTGTCAAGTGCAACGCGATTTTATTATCTTATTCGAACTTATAAAGCAATTCTCCAATCAAAATGAGAATACGTTATTGATGGTGCGACGTACATGCGCAGATCGTAAACAATTTTTGTTAGCTGTCGGCGCAATCTCTTCTATATCAATATTGGTTAATAATGTGTGTAGTATTTGCTTTCACTCACAGAACGTATTTCTCTTTGCGTTAACTTCTTGTTGTTGTTAATTTATTACGTCACGCACATCAGCTGATTGCCACTTTTTGTGAGAGAATAATATCGGACATGCCCAATGCGTAAAGTTGTATATATAAACCTTGGATAATGTGATACGAAACTTATCCCTTTTGCTTGCTGCGAGAACCTATTGGGCTGGCAACAAAGCCGAATGTTGCCGCTGTGGTCGAGTTGTTAGCGGTGCGTGTTATAACTCGATATGCCGGTAACTTCGATGTTCGAATCTCAGTCAGAGCAAGCCAAATGTTAATCATAGAAAAAGTTTTTCCTAATAGTGGTCACGCCTCGGCTTCTGCCGTTCGTAGTCGGCACAAAACTATAGGTCCCTCCATTTGTGGTATAATATAAAGACGCACACCAGAAATGGTAGGAGAAGCTCGGCTGAGCATACAAGTTTTGATTCCCAAACAAATCGAGCCATAACCGACAAAAAGACGTAAGCAACAAATACATTCTTTCTTAACCAGAAGATGCTTTTTTGTTAATTTTCTCCGCAGTTAAGCTTTACATTTGAATGCAGGTTTGTATACAAGATTTACGTAGTTTTTTCTACAAAGCGCAACTATATTTATTTAAATGCGATTTGATTCTGCCGAGAAATTTGAGAGAATCAGCCTTCTTATATAAAATATGTCATTTGTCAGTTACGTCAATTTGGCGGTTATAAATTGCATTTTAGTACAAATGCATTTATTCGAAAACACGCTATATCTTAAAATATTTGTATAATGCATTTGTAAAAGTTTTAGCAAAATATGAACTTCTGCGATATTTTAATTGTTTTCATGTTAATTTCATATTTATAAATGATCTTTTGGCATAAATATAAATAATTTATTTTTATTATATTGTTATTTTTCTGTTGGCCTAGTAAATGTTAATAATTTACTGTTTTATTGAGCTCAAGACGAGTTTATGTAAGATTTTTGTGAAAAAACAACTACAGCTCAATAAAATTTTAAATTATTAACATTTACATTCTCAATAAAATTGTAAATTATTTATTTTTATTTTCATTGCATTTTCATTTATTCTGTTAACAAACCTCAACGGTGGCGACGAAACTGCAAAATCTCCAAAAAATGCAATAAAAACTTCCAGATACCATTTCTTACAGAGTGGCTCGTATCATATTATCTATGTACAGCGCAAGGCGGATTCAATAATGTGGCGTGGGCAAAGATGGTAATAAAGAGATAAATGTCTAATGGTATTTGATCATACTCACGAAGAAGCAAACACAAATACAAGGCGAGAAAAGTAAAGCAAAGCAAAACGAAGCAAAATCATGGCGAACTCTCAACTTTTGTACACTTTGACAACCATCTGTTTGCATTTCCATTTTGTTTCTGCGTGCATATACAAGTTAACTGTGTCCAACTGCCACCACCCACTGGGTTGGACACGGACGTCTGCTGACCTATCTAGTTAACTGTGTCCAACTGCCACCAACCACTGAGTTGGACACGGACCACCCAGTGTTAATTTCGATTTGTGAAGTAAATTTTTATTTTGTTTTCTTGTTACTCTGCGCTGCAGCTAGGTATATTTATAAAAGCCGAAAGTTGGCAGTGACAATAAATCGCGTTTAACAGTGCTCCTAATAGTTCTGATCCTTGCCAATTTGCCGCTCCATGAGAGTGAGATGTTGATACACCCGAAATTGTAAATACAAAGACAAACTCCCACAACAGGGTTGGACGTTGATGTCAGAAATAGACGACGACTTGTTGAATTTTTTTGAAAAGCTAAAAGTTAACGACGAACCAAACGTAGAAGCAACATGCAGGTTGCAGAAACTCAGGAGATAGTAAGCGCAGCAGTGAGCAATGCGCTGACGCAAAGGGAAACCCAGATAGTGGGCAGAAAACCAGCATGGAACAGCATGCTTGCTAGCCATAAGCAAGAGATGGACAAGAAGTTAAAGGAAATGACTAGACAGCTAAAGAAGACTAACATTTCCATCCCCGAAGTAGAGGTCTTCCAAGAAATGGGCCTTAACGGCACAGTATGCAGCGAATCTTTAGATGCGGGAAAATCGTTTCCGGAATTCAGTGGTGCCCAAGAGAACTATGTGTCATGGCGGCAGGCAGCACACGCTGCTTGCAAAATTTTGAAGCTTTCGATGGTTCGCAACACTACCAAGCCGTATCGATTATAAGGAATAAAGTTCGAGGGTCGGCTAACGCGGTGTTGTCTTCGTTTAACACCGTGTTAAACTTTCGGGCGATAATAAGTAGACTAGACTTCACGTATGCAGATAAGAGGCCGATCCATCTTATCGAGCAGGAGTTAGGCTGCCTCAGGCAAGGAAACTTGACTATACTTCAAAACTACGACGAGGTAGAGAAAAAGTTGACATTGTTAACAAACAAACACCAAGTACCGGAACGACGCACTACGTGTGTTCATTTCCGGCCTGAAGAGGAATTAAACAGATGTGTTGTTCGCGGCCAAACCGCAAGACTTACCGTTGGCTCAGGAGGTCGAGGCCAATCACGAACGAAAAGTTTACAGGCCCGATCCGCAGCGGTCGCTAAACCGACATCAGAATAGGACAAGTGAACAAAAGATAGTGCAGACTGGAGAAGTGAACAAAAACCCATATTTTTACCGAGGGCAAGGGAAGCCAAAAGAGTCGGGGACCCAAGATAGGGTCGAACCAATGGATGCAGATCCTACCTCATCAAAGTTTAGACAGTCGAGGGAGTCACAAAGAGCTCCAAACCTAAATAACCGCGCAAACAAAAGACCGAACTCTTCAGAACGAGTATCAGGTCGGCAGCGCCAAAGAGTGAACAATATTACCCAGCAGAGTAGTGAACCAACTAAATTGGACTACCATAAAGCAGCAGCCGAAGCCCTAGCAGAAGTAGATGATGAGAATGAACCTGGGTACGAAAGTGACTGTGTTAATTTTTTAGACAACGGTCCCGGTTACCGTTTGTCGAGCGGACACTGTTAGGGAAAAATCTAAAATTTCTAATCGACACAGGGGCGGCCAAGGATTACATTAAGCCCGTAAAGGAGCTTAAAGGTGTGACTCCGGTCGGGACCCCTTTTAATGTGAGCTCCATCCACGGCTCCAACAAAATAAACGAAAAATGTTTCATAAATATATTTGGAAAAAAGTCACCCTTTTCCTATTAGAAACCTTGTCAATGTTTGACGGGATTATAGGCTTTGATCTCTTAACAGAGGTAGGCGCGTCTCTGGACTTAAAGGCGAATAAAATAAGGTATGGCTCCATGTTTGAGGGCATCCGGTACCACAAGTGCGATGATGTCAATTTCACTAAGGCTGAAGACATTGCAGTACCAAGCTCAATTAAATACCAGTTCGTAAATATGATAAAGAAAAGAATGAAGGCATTCACCGACGCCGATGATATACTTCCGTTTAACACTTCAGTCGTAGCAACAATACACACTGAAGACAATAACCCAATTTATTCAAAACTTTACCCACATCCAATGGGTGTGCCGGACTTCGTGAACAACGAAGTAAAATAATTGTTGAAGAATGGCATAATCCGACTATCAAGGCCCCCGTACAATAATCCGACTTGGGTTGTCGATAAAAAGGGGCTAGATGAGTCGGGTATTAGGAAGAAACGGCTGGTAATTGACTTTAGGAAACCAAATGAAAAAACAGTCCCGGACAGGTATCCGATGCCAAACATTGACTTAATATTAGCAAACCTGGGAAAAGCCAAGTATTTCTCAACGCTTGACTTGAAATCAGGTTACCATCAAATTTACCTTGCGGAACAAGACCGCGAAAAAACTTCTCCGAAAATGAGTCGGATCACGTCAATCACATAGACTGGGTTCTAAAAAAACTGTGCGAGGCGAACATGAAGGTCTCTAGGAGAGCGGATATGTTAAAGGGGAACAACGGCTTGGTGACCAAACACATGTCGAGGAAGGTGCCCGTCGAGTTTGACGAAGATCAACGAGATGCGTTCGACAGACTGAAAAACATCTTGGCCTCAGAGGACGTTACTCTGAGATACCCCGATTTTAGAAAACCATTCGACTTAACTACGGACGCCTCCGCAGATGGTATTGGGGCGGTAGTGTCACAAAGTGGCAGACCAATTACGATGATTTCAAGGACCCTGAAAGATTGAGAGAGGCATTACGCAACAAACGAGAGGGAATTATTAGCTATAGTTTGGGCCCTGGGCAAACTCAGGCAATACCTCTACGGCACCAGAGACATAAATATCTACACGGAGCACCAAGCATTGACATTTGCCGTGTCGGACATAAACCCGAACGCAAAAATAAAACGATGGAAAGCTTTTATTGATGAGCATAATGCCAAAGTTTACTACAAACCTGGTAAAGAAAACCTAGTAGACGACGCATTATCCAGACAAAAGGTGAACGCATTGCAGAACGAACCAGAATCTGACGTCGCCACAATCCACAGTGAAGCGTCATTAACGTAGACGATTGAATCTAGCGAGAAGCCCATTAACTGTTATGGGAACCAAATTTTCTTGGAGGAGGGCTCGATTTCCAATAAAACGATATTTTGTGATATTCTCAAAAAAGACGCGCCACATAATTCACTTTGTTAACAACGATAGCCTGATTGAAGAAGTGAAATCAGCTGTAAAACTAAAAGCGGTAAACGCTATACATTGTGAGCTCCCAATCTTGGCAGCAATCCAACACGAATTAATAAAATCTTTCCCTACAACAAAGTTTGGCACTGTAAAAAAATGGTGCCGCACGTTTTTGATAAAGGGGATCAAAAGGAAATTGTAGTCGCCGAACATAACCGGGCACACAGAGCTGTGCAAGAGAATGTGAAGCAAATCTTCCCAAAAATGACTAAACTGGGTAATAAAGTGGTGACAAACTGTGAAATCTGCATCAAGGCCAAATACGATCGCTACCCAAAAAAGCAAGAAATTGGGGTAACACCAGTACCGTCATATGCCGGAGAAATGCTCCACATAGACATATTCTCGACAGACAAAAAAACACTTCCTCACGTGTATCGACAAATTTTCTAAATTTGCGGGGGTCCAACCGCTACCATCTAGGACGATACATGACGTAAAGCCTCGCATCCTACAATTGATGAACATATTTTCCAAGACGAAAATAGTATATTGCGACAACGAGGCATCTTTCAATTCAGAAACGATCACGCTATTAATGAAGAACCAGTTTGGCGTAGACATAGTCAATGCGCCACCGCTTCACAGCACATCTAACGGGAAAGAAGAGCGCTTTCACAGCACCCTCTCAGAAATTGCCAGATGCTTGAAGCTCGAGAAAAAAATCGATGACACGGTCGAACTGATTTTGCAGGCGACGATAGAATATAATCGAACCATTCACACGGTTACTAACGAAAAGTCAATCGATGTAATTCAGGCGGCTCCTGATGAGCTCAGGAAAGTCATTAGAAGAAAATAGAAAAGGCGCAACAGGTGCAACTAGAAAGGAATAACCCGGCCAGACAGAATAGAGTATTTGAAGTAGGGGAAAAGGTATTAGTAAAATCGAATAGGAGGCTGGGCAACAAGATTACGCCTTTGTATACTGAGGAAAAGGTAGAAGCAGACCTGGGATCCACGGTCCTCATTAGGGGGAGGGTGGTCCACAAGGAGAACTTGAGGTAGCCATCGGATGAAGCCGTCCTCATGAAAGAACTTGTGTACAATTTTCTATCAGCGCTCACCTTATCTATTCAATAACTAAATTCATATTTGCTTTTAGGGTACCCCCTAGGTATATCCTTGGAATAATTTCCATGTTAGTGACCGTAAGTGCGAAGCTAACCGACTATTACAACTCGAAATACATCCCTATCAAAGACGGAGACGTTATTTTGTGGAATGATTACGGATATTTGAAGCATACCTCAGATTTGGAGCTATACCGAAGAATGACGAACGAGACCTAGGAAATGATGACAATGTTCCCTCAATCACATATGCGAAAAATAATCGAGATCGATGTCAGACATTTGGAGACACTACTGACCGTAGTCAGGGTACACCACAGAAACGCAAGGAGTCTTAATTTTTTAGGCACAGCATTGAATGTAATTGCAGGAACCCCTGATCACGAAGACTTAGAGCGGCCAAAGTTTACAGAAATACAGCTAATACAATTAAATAACAGACACAAAATCAGATAAATAATCTAACAGAAACAGTAAACAAGATTTTAGAAAATACCAAGAGGGAACACGTCGACACGGCCCATCTATATGAGGTACTATTGGCAAGGAACAGAATTATTATAACCGAAATCCAAAATGTGATGCTGTCACTTACCTTGGCTAAGAATAACATAATAAACACAATCATTTTAGATGACGTAGATTAAAAGACAATTTTGGCTGAGCAAATCACAGGGACTAGTATAAGTGAACTAATTGAATTATCTAGCGATAAGGTCTTACAAAATGACAATGTAATACACTTCATTATTAAATACCCTTTCCAAAAAAGTGTCTGCAGCAAGGTCACCATCTTACCTGTTGTCCGCAACGGTACCGTCCTACAGCTGACAGATAATATCATAGCAGAGTGCGTAACCCGGGTGATCGCTGTCACCGAGTGCAAGAAGGGGACAGCATCGACGTTTTGCAAGGAGGCACTGGGCTCTACATGCGCTCAAGAGTTACATGCAGGAGGAGTAGCCCACTGTAGTACGCAACCCAGTCAACTGGGGGCGATAGAGTTGGTGGACGACGGAATTTTAGCTATCCATGACTGCTTAGCGAGAGTTGGCATAGACGGCGGTGCTGCAAGGACAATAACCGGGACGGACTTGCTGACGTTTCAGAATGTCGCTTATATCAACAACACCCGGTGGAACCATGAGACTCGGCTTCGGTTTATGCGCTGTGTTAGTTTGCGCCGTTGGCTTTTGGCGTCATAGACGAAATAAACGAAACCTGGCGATCCTTCGAAGAGCACTGGCCGATTTGAACAGAACCGAGGACGCCCCTGATTTAAAAGGGGGAGTAGTTAACTGTGTCCAACTGCCACCAACCACTGGGTTGGACACGGACGTCTGCTGGCCTAGCTAGTTAACTGTGTCCAACTGCCACCAACCACTGAGTTGGACACGGACGTCTGCTGACCTAGCATAACGTGACTTGAGCCATGCTTTGGAATGCGCGCTAAGCTACCCACGTCTACTGACTTTGTCAACAAGTAAGATATCCGACACTTATGTACGGAATTCACTGCACATTAACAACTATATCCCATACGTAAGTTATGTGTGTGCGTGTGTCGGTGCACATCAACTGCTGAGTACTAAGTGTGTGCGTGTGTCAGTGTATACCAGCCATCGTGGAGCTAGCGACGAGTGACCGCTGTGGAATACGAGGTTCCTACTCAAGGGTAACGTTGCAGTGACAGCGAGCGGCCCATCACTTAGGGTAGAGTCAAAAATGTTTTAGTTCAGTTAGTTCGCCCTAGACGTTACACAAGGAGAGTTGTCCAGTCATTCTTGGATTTAATAAAAGATTAACTAGCAGCACACCATCCATGGTATTATTGATCACTAGGAGCGGATTCATAACTTGCACACGATTTAGAAAATTTAAATGAAGAGAAATATGAATAAATAACAAATGAAACACCTCTTTGGTAACCACCCTCACCTGTTTTTAAAACTCCCCTGGATCGGTTTTTATTTATTTTGTCGAAATATACTCGGCCTTAATATAGTTAATTACACTCACGATTTTCAAACATGCATATGTAAACAGCATAACTACCAAATAATTATATCGGTAAAATGCACTTATTATTCAAAATACTCGGAATAGGCACAAATAACAATTCAAAACAAACAGCTTACGCAGAAACTGTCAAAGCGTTCTATGTAGCAAACCTTCTACACCTCATGCTTTGTTGTTAAATTTCGAATTGTCAATTAAAGCGAGGAAAGTTGTATGTGTAGGGCTTAATTCGTTGCCAGCGTCGCGACAGTTCGCTAGCTGCGCACACAATCTGTTACTGATGCTCGAGTCCGAGATGTTTAAACGATCGAGATAATCGCCATCGTTGCAAAAGAACAATCCAGTCAACAATCGACTCCCTGTCGGACTGTACAATCAAGATGTTTTTCGATTGTTTCGATTCGACTGGCCTATGATCGTCGACGTCGTGTCAACTCAATCAATAGATTCGTAGACTTGTGCAGGTGAGTATTGATGGTTTTTTTAAAGATGATAATGAAAGTTAAAAAGAAAACAACATAGTCGACTCTTATTTTAAAGATATTTAAGCAGTGGTGTGCAAAAGTGACATGTACACAACTGTCAAAATGCACGCGCAAAGTCCACTTGACATTGTGATTGCTACCTATAGTGCTGTGTGTTGTTTTTTGTACTCAAGCAAAATTCTTTGCTTATTTTCATTTATTTATTATTTAAAGGTAAAAAATATCAAATTCAATTTCATGAATATGAATTGGACTAAAATTTCCATATATTTCAATGGACACTGATAAAAACAACAACGAGTATTTCAGCGAATATGGTAATCAGGGAGAAGATGGAGTGCATTGGCAAACAGAACGCACCACAAAAAAATTTAAACATTGCACGTCAAAATCTTAATTCATTTTTCGATTCTCTACCGACTATGGAATCACATTACTGCCGTGCAACACCTAACAAAAATTATCTTTTGCCAGAAAGGTCTTCAAAAAACAACTATTTGTTTTTTACGTAGAAGATTTTTGTAAAGCACGTGGGGGAACCCCACTCTCTATTTCGGCGTTTCACGATGCATTTGCTGTTAAAAATCTAGGCCTACACTACCCTGAAAAAGATCAGTGTGAAATCAGTGCGCGACATTCTGTGGGAGATATTTTGGATGACGTCTACAATCTTCACCAGACAAAAAAACATGCTGTCGATCTGCAAGCGGTCTTAATGGCACCAAAATCCCAAGTAAGTAGCCTTTATTACCGCACGAAGTTGCAAGTCCACTATTTGGTATTCTATAATTTTATAAGTCATGATGCTTATTGTTTCATATGGAATGAACAGAAGGTGGAGTATCTGCGGAAGAATTTGCTAGCATTTAGGTGCACTTCATCGAGAATAAAATGTGTGCGTCCACGTGAAAACGGCCCACTTCGGCGGTATAGGTGTTATGCATATAGGCGTCTTCCAGGTACATAGTCAGCATGAGAAAAAATACTATTAGACAATTTGTTAATCATTATTATATGTGTGTTTAGGTTTCACCCTAAACAACACCCATTTGTCGTACCATCCTAATGGTAAACATGCATTCACAATGACGCGTCATTGTTTACCATTGGTCCGTCATAAGGCATTTCCCGCCGGATAATAAATGGAGATTGAATTTCCCCTTCAGTCTCCACTATTGGCCGGCGGTCCGAAACTGTTTTTTGGCAAAGACTTTTTTTTGCCATATCGTACGAGCTAGAGAGGACATCGTCAACAGCTACCACGTCACATCCATAGATGGATACACTGCATTATATATTTACTGCATTACAAGCAGCAGTAATCAGTAAATTTTTACTGATAATGAAATTAAGTTTGCAATACCAGTAAACTTTTACTGATTACTGGAAAAAATTTGCAGTAAAAATATTTTTTTACTGATTACTGGAAAAAATTTGCAGTAAAAATATTTTTTTACTGATTACTGGAAAAAATTTGCAGTACAAATATTTTTTTATTGTTTACTGGAAAAAATTTGCAGACAAAATATTTTTTTACTGATTACTGGAAAAAATTTTCAGTAAAAATATTTTTTTCATTTATGTACCCTATAAATATTTTTAGTTTTGGATTATCTGCCGTTCATTAGAAAAATAAAAGAAGCATATGGCACGAAAGAGTCATAACTTAAAAACAAAAATATTCAGCAAAGATTCAAATAAAAATGTTGTGAAAATATGTGTAGTATTATGAAGGGATTGAGATCACCAATAAAGAAAAGCCACCTTGCGTGAAATATAATCTTAAAACAAATTTGTATTATGACTATGATGTATTTGATAATAATTATGAATTAATACACAGAAAAACCCGATTGAAAATTTTGAGTTGTGACACTTTGCATTTAGTGTGCGATATAACAAAATCATCTCCTCATAACTGTAACTGTCGTACAATCCAAACGAACGAATTGTATGAAGAAGCAAACATAAACACAGACCAATAAATATTTATTACACGCTACACATATTTATACAACATAGAGGTTATATGATATTGTATATGATATGTTATTTTTACATAAATTAACAGCTGCCTTATATGAATCGATTAACCCACGCCCGTCTATCTGCCAAGTAAAGTTTAATTCAGTATACTATTAAGTGTACTTTAAATTAAGAAGAATGAATAATTTGCATACATGTAGTAGGGTATCAACAAGTCAGGTTCGCTTGACTGTAAAATTTTTTGTAAAAATTTCCCATGTTCGCTATCAATGAACAAAATAGGTGATTCTTATATAATTCGGTCATAGGCTTGCAAGTGTATGTTAATCGAAAAAACTATTTTAAAAATTTTAAGTGCTAAATTGCAAAAATTAAAAAAGAAAAATATATTAATATGAATGCAGTAAATTTCAATAGTGATGATTCCAATAATGATCCAGATTTCGTTTGCGAGCAAAATACTCCAAGTTGTTCAAACGGTCGGAGCGCACAAATAAGTCACGATATTAGCTATGAACATTTACATAAGTGAAACTTCAAGTACACCAGATTCGTTGATAAATGAAGAATTGGTTGGTGTCAATAAGATTCTCTTTTGTGAGAAGTTTTTCAAAATTGTGGAGACGGTATGTTTAAAAAAATACCAAATAACATCACTTTACTTGTTATACTCTTGCTAATGGTATGTTAATTTCATTAAAATGCAGATGAACAAAACTCCACATCAAAGAAGAATGTGTGGCTTGATTGGTGCTTGTCAAGTGTGCGGAAAAAAACTAAAAGGTTCGCTTCGTATTAGCTCCAATTTTATCAAGCATTTGAAAAAGGAACATCCACAAAAATTTTGCGACTTCAAGTCAATAAAAGAAGAAAGAAGGCAGATCGTAGGCCGCAAATGCTCTTTTAATCAAGACATTTTGGATTTTATTTGCAACACAACCTCTCCCTTGTCCATAGTCAATGACAAAAGTTTTAAAAAATTAATTCCTGGTAAAAGTATTCCGAGCCGTCAAAATCTGGTTATTGAGCTGAATAAAGTTGAATACGTGTGTGTAACTGCTGATGTGTGGTCAGGTAGAAAAAAATCATTTTTTGGTTACACTTTCCACTGGTTAGATTCAAGAAATTTTGAGCGGACGTCTGTAGCACTGGCTTGTCGAAGGTTTAAGGGAACTCATTCCTTTGATCGTGTCACGAAGATGATATGCGACATAAACAAGCAATATAAACTACCCGTTGAAAAAATAGTTTACACGATCACTGACAATGGATCCAACTTCGTTAAGGTATTTAAAGAATTTGGAGTTGAATTAAGTAAGTGTTATAGTATGAATATCTGATATACATATGTACGTATTTATTCCAAATCAGTTTATTATATAAAACTATTGATTTTTATTGATTTAGAACCTATAAATAAATATGACAGTGATGCGGAATTTAATTACTGTATAGATGCACACAGATTTGGAATAAATGCAATAGACCAAAATCTGCAGAAGCAATTAATGGAGTTATAAATGCGAACTTAATAACTCCATGCATAACAAGGTGGAACTTACTTTATGATTCCGTACAAAAGTTGCTGCAACACAAAAGCAATTTAGCGGAATTGTGTTATCGTTTAAAAATTCCTACCATTCTCAGTGATGAGCTGGAGTACTTAGAAGAATACATAAAGCTTATAAGATCTATTGCAGAAGCGATCGACTTCCTTCAGGGCGAAAAGACCATGTATTTTGGTTACTTTATACCCACTATAGTGTCCTTAAGGATAAAAATGCGTCGTTTTGAGCCTACAAGCTTTAAGTATTTATCCGAAACAAGCGAAAAAATGCAGGAAGCTTTGCTTAAAAGATTTGAGAGGTACTTCCTGATTGAGCCTGCCGCTTGGGATGCTGTTATTGCCGCTATTTCTGTCCCTGACATTAAATTGCGATTTTTAAAAGCCCTTTTAGAAACAGCAACAACGCAAACAGAAGAAGAAGTCAATGAAATTGTTTAACACTTATGTGGTGAAAAATGGAAAAATAACCGATGCCACAACTCGTGTTCTGCCTCAAACACCTCAAAAAACATTCCTTGACTTCGGGGAAAAAATTAATGGTACAATTTTTACACTTGGTTTTCAATTAAATATTTTTTGCATGCATATATTTTCTTAAATAGATATTAGCATACAGTGTGGGTTCACTGACTCGGAAAATTATCTTCAGGAAACACTTTTATTCCTGGTCGAACGAGACGCCACAACAAGTTGTCTTAATAAACATCTGGCTATTAAAAACGTTTTTCTAAAATATAATACCCCATTACCGTCATCTGCACCTGTAGAAATGTTATTTTCATTCGCTGGGATTGTAAAATTAGTCCAGAAGTCAAAAACTCAGCGAGGCAAATTTTAAAATGCTTGTTTTAAGAAAAGCTTATAGCGAATAACAAGTATAAAATATATTTTTCAAAGAAAACAAATATTGTCATTTTCTTTAATAGTTCATTGAATCTATTGGTTGGGTATTGATTTTTAACAACCAGTAACTATTTTCAGTAATCTGTAAATATTTTACTGATAATGCAAATCAAATTATATTATTAGTATTTTTACTGCAATTTTTTCAGTAATCAGTAAAAAAATATTTTTACTGAAAATTTTTTCCAGTAATCAGTAAAAAAATATTTTTACTGCAAATTTTTTCCAGTAATCAGTAAAAAAATATTTTTACTGAAATTTTTTTCCAGTAATCAGTAAAAAAATTTTTACTGCAAATTTTTTTCAGTAATCAGTAAAAGTTTACTGGTAATGTTAATTAAATTGCATTATCAGTAAAATATTATATTTACTGCATTCTTACTGTTACTGCAAAGTGCCCATCTATGGTCACATCAGGTTAAATCTGTAACAAGGTAATTATTATCAATTTTATCATTCTCTAATTAAAGAAATAAAGCAATTACTAAAAAACATTGTTTTATTTCCTTTATTTCAAAATTGCACCGGAGCGCTCTATCCATACGACGCACCTGTGCATTCAGTGGCCCTTCAAGCCGAATAAGGCTATTATATTATCATCATCACCAGCACCTGCGATATAAGCACACTGCAACACCAGCAACACAAACCATCAGCCAAGCGTGTATTTGCCACAGCAGCACATCAACACCAGAAGCACAAACAACCAGCCACCAACCGAGCGTGTATTTGCCGCGGCAGCACACAAACACCACAAAGTCAGACAACCAAAAGGAGTTCACTTTGTAAAAGGTATGTGGTTATAATTTCAACCGCACTTCTCAATTAAATTCAGTAAAAATCTATATTAAGCAAAATTAGTGATCAAGAAAGTGAGTGAACTTGTGAAACCCTAACCGCAAATTTATCTGTCTGTCCGCGAGTGACAACAACAACACAATTCGAGTGCACGTTACAAGACACATATCTTTAACTGCCGAATTAAATTTCTTTATTGCATTGGAATATCGTATTTCATAGCGGTGTAAGAGGATACATAACCTCTTTGGACCAGTTACACCGTACTTCAATTTTCACATTTTTTAATTTTGATTTTTACTTCACTTTTATTGATCACATTTATTTCATTTAATTGCGTATTAATAATTGCGTGCTCACATTATACACTACGATTTGGGTGGCGAGTTGATTTGTCTTGAATTCTGCGGAATAGAGAAACATTAAATAAATTACAATCTGCAGATATGTACATATATATATACATATATTGCACACCAAAAGTTTGCGTTTAATTATCACATTGTTGATTGGGCTAATACCTGGTGGTGTGAATTGGGGTGTGTTTTTTGTAACACTTATAAATCCATTGGAGAACTAAAACGCCAACTAATCAAGTTGATAATTTTCAATACAACCGGTTGTGATCAAAATAATCTCACAAAATGGATTCATATATTCGTATGGCAGACTCAGTAGCGGAGTTTGATGCAGACTTCAATGCCATGCCTGTATCAGAGCATGATAAAGTCACTCTGAGCATTCAGCAGGAAGAGTTAAAGATCCTGTGGGGAAAAACCAAAACAGGATTTGACACTCTTTTATTGTCAGACGGTTTGTCTCCAAAGGACTTAACCGCTCTACGGAAAAAGCAAAAAAAACGCTTACTCCACATACTTGAAATGCATGTCCGCTATTGCAAAGGTGTCTGCCAAATTCGAGAAAGACGATAAAGTCAAGGAAGACACGTCCGTCCGCGAGCATAATATACATTTGCCTCCGTGCGACACAGACATCTTCAAAGGAGATTATCTTTCATGGCCATCCTTTAGAGATATGTTCACGGCTATATATATTCTTAATAAGCGCCTTACCCCTGTTGAGAAACTCTTTCATCTCAATCATAAAACGCAGGGGGAAGCAAAAGATATAGTACGAAAGTGTCCATTGACTAACGATGGCTTCTCAACAGCCTGGCAAAACTTGTGCGACAGATACGAAAATAAACGTATACTCGTCCATTCGCAATTGAAAATTTTATTCAATCTGAACAAAGTTGAAAGTGAGTGTGGTAACTCATTGAAAAAGTTACAGCGCGATATTAATTATTGCTTATCAGCCCTTAAGAGTCATCAGATTGCCATCTCTAATTGGGACGCAATTATTACGTATCTGTGCTCCACTAAGCTCCCAGAAACTACACTGGCTTTATGGGAACAAAGCATAAGGAAAAAAACCGATACTTCCTTATGGAGAGACATGGATAATTTCCTTACGGAAAGATTCCAGACTCTAGAGAGTATGTCTGGCATTACAGGCACTAAAGCTCCGAGAACTCCGAAGGTGCCTGAAACAAAGCATACTCCGGAAGCTCGCCCAAAGAGATTTGGCACATACCAAGCAAGCGGTGCAAATCCACCGTGTCAAATGTGCCACTCAAATGAGCATAAACTGCGCAGCGGCTCAAAATTCAAAAACCTGACCCCAGCTAAAAGGATCCAATATGTCAAGGGTAACCATTGCTGCCTGAACTGTCTGTCTTCAGGACATACCGTGTCGAGATGCACCAGCTCTTACAACTGCAGCACGTGTCACGCTCGACATCACACGCTCCTGCATTTACAGACGCTTCAGTCAAAGGTGACCAGTAGGATGTCAACGTCAGATCCCAGCGATAATATACCGTCAACATCTAAACAGGCACAACGATTACACGATTCTGTAAAGGCAAAGGATAATATCAATAAAAATGTTACATCATGCTACGCGAACACGAACACAGGTGTTCTACTAGGGACAGCGCGCGTTAACATATATTATAATGACACAAATTTATAGTGAGAGCACTTATTGATTCTGGCTCTGAGTGTTCTTTTATAACAGAACGCCTCAAGCGCAGAATCAACCTGCCATCCAAACAAGTCAAAGAAGCTTGCATTATTGAATTGCGATCGCAAGTCGATCCTTTATTTAAACTAAATAAAACAGCCTTAGTATTACCACAACTGACTGGAAATCTTCCGTCTTGCCATATTAGCGCAATGACCAAGCAAGCATTTCCAGATCTTATGTTGGCGGATAAAAGATTCTTTGTCAACGACCAAGTCGATCTTGTTCTTGGCGGAGACATTTATCCCCAAATTATACTTAGCGGCTTGAAGAAAATTGTACTTAATACACTTCTTGCCCAAGAAACGGTGTTCGGTTGGATTATCACAGGTAGCGCAGACTCTAATCCAACCAAGAAAATTGTATCCTATTACTGCGATGTAACATTGGACAAAAAACTAAATGCGTTTTATGAACTGGAAGATATACCGAGGAACAAAACCATAAACGAAGACGAGGAGCTGTATAAGTGTACAACCACGAGAGATGCAGAAGGGAAATATACAGTAAGCCTGCCGTTAAAAAGGATTTTCCAGCCAGCATCAACCTGGGACATTCCTTCAAGAGAGCCTGCTCTCGGTTCTTCCGGAATGAAACACGGCTCGCTAAGAACCCTAACCTTCAGATGGAGTATAATAGGGTATTAGCAGAATACGTTTCATTAGGACACATGTCAAGGATCAATCAAAAAATCCAAGAAGACTCCATTGACAACTATTTCCTGCCTCATCATGCTGTTATAAAGGAAGAAAGCACGTCAACCAAAGTTCGAGTAGTGTTCAACGCCTCAAGTCCGACGGCTAATGGAACCAGCTTGAATGACGCCCTGCATCCCGGCCCTGTCTTACAGGCCGATTTAACAATTTTACTACTTCGCTGGAGATTATTAAAATACGTTTTTAACAGCGATATAGAGAAGATGTATCGTCAAATAATGGTCAATCCAAACCAAACGTGTCATTTTCCGATCTAACACAAACGATCCAATAGGTCTGTACGAATTAAAGACCGTAACTTTCGGCATCAATTGCGCTCCTTATCTAGCTATAAGAACTCTCTTACAACTAGCTGAGGACGTAAATAATTCTCATCCGACAGCATCTAACATTCTAAGGAATTTCATGTATGTCAATGATATTCTTGCTGGGGGACACTGCATCGACTCAGCTATAAAAGCGAGGGATGAAATATCAGAAGTTTTACAGTCAGCAGGCTTTCCATTACGAAAACGGACTGCTAATTGTGACACAATTTTGAAAGGTATGCCAAAGGCCTATTTGCTCAATAAAGAATTTTTAGAATTTGAAGACGCTAGCACAGTCAAGGCTCTTGATATAAGGTGGAAAGCTCATACTGACCAATTCTACTTTATAACCAAACCATTAGATCAAAAGAAAAACCCTACTAAGAGGGAAATACTATCAGCTATTGCTAAGCTGTTTGACCCATTAGGATGGCTAGCGCCAATTGTAATCGTAGCCAAAATAATAATGCAAAACATTTGGCTAGAAGGTACAAACTGGGATGAGACTGTGTCTCCGAATACATTGGAACGTTGGGAAAATTTTACTAACTTTTATGAGGAAATAAATAAAATCAGAATTCCTCGGTGGGTATTTTATTCGCCAACAGAACACACCGAAGTGCATGGTTTATGCGATGCATCTGAAAAGGCATATGCAGCTGCAGTATATCTGCGTGTTAAGAGTAACGACAAAGTTTTGGTCAGCTTACTTTTAGCAAAAACCAGAGTAGCTCCCGTAAAAACAATTTCACTACCGCGGTTGGAACTTTGCGGAGCCGTACTACTCACAGAGATCATGGAATCGGTAATTGAAAACCTCAACATGGGAAATATAAAAACGTATTTATGGACAGATTCGACTATCGTTCTCGCATGGATTCGAAAACCACCATGTTCATGGTCAACCTTTGTGGCACATCGAATAACCAAGGTCGTCGAAAAGGTAGGAAACGAGAACTGGCTACATGTGAATTCAGCTTCAAATCCAGCAGATCTGGCCAGTAGGGGACTTCTCGCCCAGGACCTGGTAGACAACTCCCTGTGGTGGGAGGGTCCCTCTTGGCTACAACAAGACAATACAAAATGGCCAACACAGGATATAAACTACAACACAACAATAGAGGAAAAGAAGGCACATGTTCATGCAACAACAATCGAATGTAATAGCTATATTTTAAGTAGATTTTCAAAATTACCAAGAGCTTTGAGAGTCTTATCATATATTATGAGATTCTCTCAAAGAACTCACCCTAAAACTAGAGCTTCGTTTCAAGCGAAATCTTGTTTAATTTCATCTGATGAAATTAAAGCAACGACACAACACGTAATAAACATTTATCAGAAGCAATATTACAACGAAGAATACACTAACTATTACCCCTTAACCCATTCCTCGATAAAGACGGAATTATTAGGGCAGGGGGTCGATTACGTGCCTCTCTTGATCTGGCCTACAACGAGCGCCATCCGATCATACTTCCCTACAACTGTAAACTATCCCGTTTAATTGTCCAGTTAGTCCACGAAGTCTCCTTACATGGAGAAAATCAACTAATGTTACGCCTAATTCGACCACAATATTGGATCCCAAGAGTGAAAAATATGATCCGATCTGTAGTCCGCAATTGCAAAATCTGCACGATCTACAGAAAAAGCTCTCAAACCCAACTTATGGGAACACTTCCTGAGGAACGCACCACCTATTCGCGCGCGTTCACGAATACAGGTGTAGACTTTGCCGGACCTTTCGACATAAAAAGCTACAGTGGGAGCCTTTTCTAGATTTGTCGCTAGAAGAGGATGTCCAAAAAATGTTCACTCCGACAACGGCACCAACTTTGTCGGAGCTTCACGATCCTTAAGATCAGAATTTAAAGCCTTTATAGCTGAAGCTCGTGATGGCACTATGAGCAAATATGCTCACCAGTCACTTACGTCGCATTTCATACCCCCTGCAGCTCCTCATATGGGTGGACTATGGGAAGCAGGTGTGAAAAGCTTCAAAAGCCACTTTAAAAAGATAGCAGCTGGGTATAAATATACCTTCGAAGAGTTTAGTACCCTCTTATGCCGAGTCGAGTCTTGCCTCAACTCTCGACCCTTAAGTCCATCTTCAAATGAACCATCTGACCTGGAACCCCTCACTCCCGGCCACTTTCTAGTTGGTGGACATTTACTAGCTGCACCAGAAATAGATTCCACTGAAAATCCTGCCTCCATAGTAAATCGGTGGCAGAAACTGAAAGCCTTACATCACAACTTTTGCAAGCGATGGAAAAGAAAATACCTCCTTGAATTGCAAAAACGAATAAAATGGAAACATCCAAAGGCGGACTTGAAGATAGAAGACCTCGTCATCATAAAAGAGGAAAACCTAGCTCCAAATGAATGGAGGCTAGGAAGAATAGGTAACGTACACAAAGGTGCTGACAACCTAGTACGTGTGGTAGATATTTTGACTGAAAAGGGCCAAGTTACGAGACCCCTTACAAAAATAATCCTACTATCACCCTACAACGATGAAAATGAGGATCAATTCAACAGCTCTAAACTATCTCTCTAAAATCCCTATTTCACAAAAGCCTGCAATCGAACGACAAAATACTATGTCAAAAAATTCTCTATTTCATGAATTGGTATTTAATACCCATCCATTTGGGACCAATACCATACCAGTTCTTCACAATCATAGTACGCAACGTGCCTACCGGGCACATATTTGCAGGTTTACATGCATGCACGTATATGCAAGTGTGCAGGTGTGGACCTACATATGTACATACATGCAAACTGGAAAAGCGAAATTTTAGCAGACTTTATCAATAGGCCCTTTTCTGACCATCTACATACATAAGTATATATCATGAATTGTGGTATGCAGCATAAGTGTGTATGTGTACAAACATAGGCGGAAAAGTAAAGAGTATAGAAAACGCTCAACTACTACACCACAGCTTTTGTTTGCAACCACATAATAACTACCTGAATACCACATAATCCCACCGATAAAATAAAAAAAAAAAGGGAAACAGAGTCGAGTGACACCAATAACAAAACAAGCTGGTATGTGCTGGTGCAAAGGCCGACACTAGATATTCCGTAGAATAGCAATCGATATGCAGTCGGCGTTTCCACCAGCACACATAGCCGCTTTGTAAAAAAAAAAAAATACACAGTTTTGTTCGTTTTTCATTTTAATCACTCACCTACAAATACGATATCCCAAGCGGTAAACAGATGCCGGAAACTGCTGTAGATTTAACAGCACGCTGCACCAAATCACTTAATGCTAGTTCTGAAAATACGAAAATGTATAAATGCGAAATACAAAAATGTATAAAGGCGAGTTAATAATAATGCAGCGAAAAAAAACCTGTGTTGCATTCCGTCTTCAACAATACAATGAAACAACATTGCAATCAAATTGCAGTAGCGATGCACTGTACACTTGGCCGCAGCGCCACCAGAAGCAGTGGTTGTGTGATTGTTGGTTTGTATGGATGATGCAGATTTGCCCTCGCAAATGCTTTTCAAAGCTGGTAGCCACAATTTCGTCCCGTATAAGCACAGCGAAGGCCTCTTGTCTTGGCGGCACCTGTGTTTAGCAAACCAATTTCCATTGACTCGATTTGCCTGCAGCACTTCCAATAGTTTACTCTCGTTTGAGTTGGTTGGCACGGTGTGCATGTATTTCCAGCGTGCCGTCAAGGGCAATGACATCAAAACGCTCTAATATCTTGCACCAAGCGTATACAGACCGAATTTCGTACCTCTATCATAGATCAAATTAAATTCCACATAACGTCCGCGTCGCAAAAGTTGCCATTCACGTTCACGTTCGCCGTACTCATCGTTTTTGTGTTTTTATAATAAACACAAACTGGGAACTTGACAATTAATTCACTATTTCCGTTTTACTCGGAAATTTCACCGGCACGTTTGTTTTGTTTTCAAATAATGGCGTGATCAATGACACACCGCTTTTGACGTTCGTCAGAGCTATGGTATTGCCACACATAAATTTTTTCGCTTGTACAGAAATAAATAGCACGTAATAAAAAGAAGGTATGCAATATTTCCACGCACGCAAGTACGTTATATTGCAATAACCTAAACGCAAAAAAAAAAAAAAAAAACAATTCATTAAATGCGGAATATTTTGGGAGGCAGGCAATGTTTGTCAAGGAACAAACTACAAAAAAAAAAAAAAAAAAAAAAAAAAAAAAAAACTTTTAAATAAAATTCAAAACTGAATGCAAAGCACTTTCGCTTGCTGTCAGTAATTTCACCAACCTTTTGGACACTTCCGTACTATAAAATATATGTTAGACTGTCCCTTATGTTTTAATATCTGAATTTCATTGCGCATACCCCCCAAAATGTGAGGTTTGGTATCAAAACTATCATCCAAAAATTTTAAGCCGTTACGACCACGCCTTCTGGAGGCGACTTTGTACGACGTGTTGTACTGTGAGTATTATACCCATACATACAATGATATTTTTCCTAAGTTTCTTTCTAAATTATTTTAATAAGTAAGAAAGTAACAATTTTGATCATTAGTTCGATTAATTTTATTGTAAGAATTTGGGATACAAAAATTTTTTTTCTGCATAGAGATCTATGTTTCTGCTGTAATACTAGAAATTGCTTTTACTCGTCAATAGCTGTCATAACATACCATAAAAATTATTAAATATGTACTCAATGTTGTATTAGCTTTGCAATGAAAATACAGTCGAGCCTCGATTATCCGTGATGGTCGGGACCAGAAGCATTACGGATAATCGATTTTCATGGTTAATCGAATAACAATCAAAATTAAATTATTCACTTGTAAATGCTTCTGGCTCATCGTATACAAACAAGGGAATTCCCCGTTTTCATGTTTATTATATTCAGCACACTTTAATTTTGCTAGTTTTTTTGTTGTGAGTTGCAAAAATTGTTCGCGGTGCTTTTTGATCGCGATCTCATTGATTGATAGCAAAAGCTCTTTTTGCAAAAGCTTTCACAATGTGTTCGTTCTTCACGAGTCCGTTATTGTACCGTTATTAAAACGACTCAAAGCTTTCAATAAATGTAATTTCATTGTTGAGTACAATTTGTAAAGTGAAGTCGTGTTTTGATTATTAACTAATTTTTAAATTGGGAAATTAAGTTATTTGTTTATATAATTTTATATTTTATAAAATGGCAGTAGAATTACGGAGTGCAAAACAAAATATATTTTTAGTAGGTGAAGTTAATCACCAAATAATGGGGGCAAAATTACCTTCAAATCGACAAGTCTTGGCTGTCTTGTTTTTTAACATTCGTCAAGTTAAATTAACCTTGAGTGAAAGCGCTAATCTTGTGATTAGGGAATGTATGATTTTTTCGGAGAAGGCAAGAATCAGTACAAGAGCAGCACCCAACTGTGTTACAAAATTAACAAGTCTTTATCAAGATTGGAAAATTCTCCAAAAAAATTCAAAAAAAAATACACAAACCTTTAAAAAGCGCGAAGATGGTTTCCAAAATAATTTGGATAATTTATTTGACATCGCCCACGCAGATGCTCTATGAAAATTGAGGAAGACAAAATATTCTTACAGCGACAAAGGGAGCCCGGACGACCTGGCTGTTTAGCTGGTGTAGACCGAACATTGGCTGGAAAAGAAGAAAGAGCGAAAAACATAATACTTATGGAGGAGCAACGTCGAAATAAACAAATCACTGCAAATATTAAATGCACATTACCAACAACATCTAACTTTGAATCGCCCGAAAAACAACAATATATTTTTATCAGCACTCAGGAAAGCACAGACGAGGTTTCACCTGAAAAGTCACAACCTGATATAAAGAAGACGCACGGAAGAAAAGATTTTATTACTGCAAAATTAGTTGCCTCTTTGGACAGATGCCAGTTAAGCATAAGAGATTCTGTTTATATTTTACAAGCGACATTGGAAGCGTTAAATCTTGATTGTGATGAATTTCCAATTAACAAATCGTCAATTCATCGAGTTCGTGCACAAATGCGAAAAGATAGAGCAGAAAATATAAAATTAGATTTTAAAAATGACGTGCCCGAACTAGTAACTGTTCATTGGGACGGAAAATTATTACCTGGTATTGATGTACGTAGTTCCAGAGAGGAACGCTTGCCTATCGTTGTATCGTTTGGAGACAAAGAACAAATTCTAGCTGTAACTATTTTAGAAAATTCCTCTGGTAAGGAGCAAGCTTCAGCAGTTGCAAATGCTCTATATGATTGAAACTTAAGGGAAAAAGTGGAAATCATGTGTTGTGACACGACATCATCAAACACAGGTCGTTTTAGTGGAGCTTGTGTGCTTCTGGAACAAATTCTTGAAAAAGAAATATTGCTCTTTCCATGTCGTCATCACATTTATGAGCTGGTTCTTAAGAGCGTATTTGAATCGAAAATTAAACATGCTACTTCCTCTCCAAATATCCCAGTTTTCAAAGAACTGAGAGAGAATTGGAAGAGCATAAATATAAATAAAATTGAATTATGCTCTGACTTCGTTAAACAGCATTGTAATGATGAAAACATTAATGAATTGATAATGTTTTATAGAAATGTACTACAAAAACCTTTCATAAGAGCAGATTATCGTGAATTGGTCGAGTTGTCAATTATATTTTTGGGAGGCGATACGGCAAATACGTTGAAAATCAGACCACCTGGTGCAATGCACCAAGCCAGATGGATGGTCAGATCAATTTATTCTTTGAAAATATGTTTGCTGCAGTCCCAACTCAAATTGAATATTACTGATAAACGAGCGATTAGAGATGTATGCCTTTTTATTGCAGTCCTTTATGTAAAACCGTGGCTTGAATGCAATTCAGCTGTAAAGGCACCGAATCAAGATTTGTCCTTTGTTAAACTACTGAAAAGTTATGAAAATATTGACAAAATAATTTCCAAAGCAGGTTTGGATAAGTTCTCTAAACACCTGTGGTATTTGTCTGAGGAAATAGCCGTATTAGCTCTTTTTGATAGTGATGTCGATGAGGTCACAAAAAATCGAATAGCCAATAAATTAAAAAGCAAGAGCTCGTCTTCTTTTGACAAAAGATATATTCTATCAGAGAAAGATTTATCTTCGTCTTTGTACGGTGAGTTATAAAATTTTAAATTTTCAACGCATCAATAATTTTATATATAATATATTTTTTTAAATTTTTTTTTTAAAGAAAAAGACTTGAGCGAATTCATATTTTCGAGGAGTAACAATTTGTTTAATCGGTTCAAAATTGATCCGAGTTTTCTACAAGAAGACGCTTCTTTGTGGCAAGAAAATTTTGCTTTTACACAAGGCAAAAATAAAGTAATATCGTTGAAAGCTGTGAACGATACTGCTGAAAGAGCGGTAAAACTTGTGCAAGACTTTCACGGTTTAATAACCGCTAATAAGGAGCAGAAACAGTTTGTACTACGCTGTGTGCAGGATCATAGATCCATTTACACAGATTGCAGAAAAGATACTCTAAAAAGAAAATATGCGATCTGAATAAAATGTGTGTTTTCGAAATTCTCACGTTAAATTGAAATGAAATGCTAATTAAATGTTTAACTTTCTTTTTTGCAGTGCTGCCGCGGTAATCCCTTTTCTTAAATACATACATTCATCATTTACATACATTCCTCAAATAAACACAAACATTATTATTGAATTCTATTTTTTTTATTATTTAATGTTTAGATTCAATTTTTGAAAGTATTTTACTTTTATTAACAATAAATATAGAATTTTGGTCAGTTTGTAATACTCACAGTACAACACGTCGTACGAGTGACATTGAATAAAATTTCAAATCAAAGTCGCCTCCAGAAGGCGTGGTCGTAGCGGCTTAAAATTTTTGGAGGATAGTTTTGATACCAAACCTAACATTTGGGGGGGGGGGGGGGGTGGGGGGGCGGATATGCGCAATGAAGTTTTTAAAAAAAAAATGTTCCCTACAAATAAGGGACAGTCTAATATATGTACGTCAATAATGCAGTCAATTTTGTACTTACCGTCCACTGGTAATGCTATATTCTATATTCATTTAATCAACATAAATCATAAATGCCCCATGTAACAAAATGAACAAAATAATCATGAAATGAGACAATTTATCGCTACTCGCCACCCAACTCATACCTACAAAACAAAAATAAAAATCGAAATTTCCTTAGGAAAAATTACGCGCTACAATACGCTCAAAAATAAAGCTGCGCAGCAACCACACCGCTACCCCCTTGCATGCCGTTTGTGCGATGGCAAACACCCACTGAGGCTGTGCCCAGTATACCGTGCCAAAACACCAGAAGAGAGACTGCGTGAAGCCCTCATGGGACGCTTCTGCAGCAACTGCCTCTCAATGACGCACCGTCTCGACAGATGCACCAGCGAGTGAAGATGCAAGCGTTGCCGTGAGAAGCACCACACGACGCTTCACCTCAACGAGAGCAGCGATGAGCGCCCGGTCATCAGGAAGCCAAAGCGGTCATGGCGCCAGCAAGTAGAGGAGGACGAAGGTACTTCGGATAATGAAGTGCTCTCAATAAACGCCTCCGAATCTGGAACGGAGACTAGGCCTCTTCGTCCAGAAGTCGAGGACGGAGAAATCACCAACACCGCTGCGGAAACCATGTCTTTTCGCCCTCTCTTACAGCATGAGAGACATCCTTTACGTCAGCCGGAAACTAGGCCTTTTCGGCAACGCCAACAGGATCAAAAATCACACAGGACGGAAACCAGGACTTTTCGTCCTTGTGATTACCATCGGCAGGATAGACTGGCGACTCGGCCTCGTCAGCTATCCCTACCAGCCAGCTTCCGAAGAGGGCCATACGGACGTGGCGCTACTATAGGGCAAGCCCTGCGCCCCATGATCACCATCGCTCCAACTGCGGTGGTCAAAATAGAAGCTGGAGGTCGCCTGCATCTGGTACGCGCCCTTATTGACGCCTGCGCGACAACGTCGACAATCTCGGCAGACCTCGCGAGCGAATTGCGGTTACCACAAATGCACATCGGCGGCCAGAGAGGGTGCCTAATACGGCTTCGAGGCAAGCACGGCCAAAATAACCGGATAGCAACACACGCCACTATAGTGGCACAATATCAGCGCGTCAGTCCGACTGCAACCGTCGACTCCGCGATCGCTATTCCCTATGCGCACATCAGGCTGGCAGACCCAAAATTTTATATATCGGCGCCGATTCGCCTGATACTCGGCGCAGACGTGTATGCCGATATAATCATGCCAGGCATACTTCCCAACACATTAACATCAACTTGAAAAAGTGGGCCCTTTTCTAAATATTTGCTTTTTCAACTAATTCAACCGATGATCACAGAAAATTATGAATAAGTTAACGTTTGACCAATGAATCAGGAAGATTGGGAAGTCAGAAAATTGAAATGGACTCAACGTGAATATTTTCTTATAATTAAAGATGAAACAAAGACAACAAATTAGTAGTAATTCATTCATTACAGTCGTTGACAGTAATCAATGCACAGATTTTATCACATCTTATCGCGTTTGCGCTTGGGACGTAGTGGTATACTATTCCGTACTGAATTTCGGTGGCCTTCTTCATTACAGAATCCACAACGTGGTCTTTTTTTTTTGTTTTCTTTCAAAAAAAATCCATAGAACACGGAAATGCTTTATATTTCTCCAATGCGACAAAGCGGGCCCTTTTCTTTTTTTTTTTTTTTAATAAAATTAATTACTTATAAGGAAGCTAAATTTGTCATTCGACGCGTAAATGTATATAGTTTCATAATAAACCGTAATAAAAAACTACGAAATTCGATCCATGTATCGAAAAATCTTTATATCTCGGAAATTAGATGCAACAAAGTGGGCCCTTTTCACGTGGACGCACACAAATAGTTCCACAACTTACCGAGAATGCAGCTTATACGAAAATTATTCTTTATAGTGATGGGTTCACGTAGCAGAATAGGAATGTTTCTATGAGTAACGCCTTGCTCAATACATCTATTAAACATGGCTTAACAAACATGGCTTGACACCTTATATGGTAGAGTATTTGGATGTTTTTCAAATGTTTCAACCATATTTAAAAACAATTCGTCCTGGTCGCGGAAAAAGGTGAATCAAAAGTCACCGATATTCGTGCAATAAAATACACACCGCAATGTGATATATTTTATAAATTGCGTTTCCAGAGCCATGGAGCTATTTGCAACAGAGAGTGGACACAACTGATTATCCTAATTTGACACAGCTTCACCTAGAAAGAAGAAAATTAACAGCCAGAAAATACGCAGATTTACAATATAGTAAAACTTATTTGCTAAGAGACTACCACCAATATTATAACGACCTGCCACATGAGTGATATCTATTTATTTTTGTTTAATTTATAATTTGCAAACAACAATGAGTAAGACTGTATAGATTTATTAATTTTTTATGATACCCAAAACAAAGATTTTCCATTAATTACTCATGTTTTCTTTAAACGACAGCAACGAAGCAAGACTGTATAATATTTTTTTGTGATAACAAAATACGCCGTTGGCAAAAAAACTGTTACTGTTACATCTTTTTGTAAAATGTCTTAAGTCCATAAAGTACATAAAGTGAAAATAATTCCATAAAATGTGCTAAGTCCAAAACAGGCTTATTTGAGGGCGCTCACTCAATTTTTTAAATTTTTATGTTTTTAACTTAAATGAAATATGAAAGTTGACAAGATTGCATTAAAAAAAAAATATTTATATTAAATTATTATTCATTATTTGCACGTTAAGCCGACGATATTACAGACAAATTTATATGTTAAAAATATTGTTCGAAAATTCAAAACGCCTCGCTGTTTTAAAAAATTCGTCGTATGGGAATTTTATAATAAAATATCGGATTGTGGCAAGGTAACGTCGGTTAACTGCAAATTGTGTAATACGAGCTACAAATATTTTGGAAATACAACCAACTTGCATGCCCACCTCAAAACGAAACATCCCATTCAAATTACTGAATACCAATAATTACTATAATTGATCTCATTTATTTTTTACCAACCAACAAGGATATCCTTTTTTGTTTCTTTTTATATTTGTTAATTGCAATGATTCTATTTATTCTTTATAAAAAGTTATTGCTTGTACAAATAAAGTTGGCATGGGCCACAAGCTAGTGCGAGATATTTTGGCCGATTGTTATCTAATGTTAATCACGACTGGAAGTAAGTAAAATTATATTTGGTTGCTGATATAAATGGTATTTTAATGTAACTATGTATATATATATATATATGTATAAGTTAAAGGATCTTTGATACTTACACTTAATAAAATAAAAGGGCCAACTCGCCCTAAATCAAAATCAAGGATTTCACAACGTTACAAGTTACACTTTATTAAACTATGATTCAAACACTAATTACTTATTATTAAACTAGAACGTCTTAACACTACTAGCACCCCTATGCAACTGGCCACTTAGCTGCAAGCGCGTCGATCACCAGGCCTCGCTGTAGCAGCAGCGACGCAGCCCTTGCGTAACGATGTTCATTGGTGCTGGCTGTGGCGTTGGTTTCCCACGGGCGTAGCATTGGTTATGCAATGGCCCAATTGCAGTATGTGGTGAAATAGAATTCTGCTGACGCAGCGCACGTGTAATAATTGGCGGTGGGAATTATGCAGACTGGGCGCTAGCGAATATGTTAACTCCTCCCTCATCAAAAATCTGCGTCCCGCAGATCATGCGGCAAGGAAGAGCGCTTCCTACGTTGGATACTATTACGACTGGCCGGTAAGGATAACTTCAGCACAGGTATGTTGATCTTTGCGGTGATTTTGCGCCAAATGTACTAAATCATCAGCAATAGAGCGACTAGTCCCAGGGATTCAATAATGGTAAACCAATTCGTTTTTTCCTTGAGGTAACCCAGTAATTTGATGTTGTCAATCGCCATCTCGTGTAAGAGGTTAAGGTTCAGCGCCATGCTTCGATTGGTTATGCTGGTCGAAACTGGTGGGAAAACTTGAGCTCCTGAGATGCTTGTGCTCGAATAGCTCTGGTTGTTGATGGTAACGGTCTCATTGTCCATCTGTAGAATATAAGAACCATTTAAACTGATTGCGGGTTTACTTAATCCTATGCTTCCGTTGAAATTGTCGAGGAAAATTGTGTCTTCCTTGATCAGTTCGACGCTAAATTCGTTGTATGTCAGGTAACTGCAACTGGCATGTCCTCCCTTGAGGAGACGTGCAATGCAGCCAGTCTCTGGTAACAAATCCAAGGATTTTCGTTCGCAGACCATTGCAGAGGTTAGCCGCAGGCAATCCTTTCTAATACCATATGTATCGCGCTTGTTAATCAAAATCGTTGTGTATGCCAACTCCACTCGGTGGCCTTCTTGGATGTTAGCTCTTGCAATTAGGTGATTCAACCTTTCTTCAGTCACCTTAAGCAGGGATAACACGTACAACAATAGAGTACCGTTGGTGTATATCGAAGGTTTGCTATACTCAATTGCTTCAATAGCATTACTATATGGGAGTACGTCTATCTCGCTGACAAGCTGGTTGACCTCTTCCTTACTCAAAAGATTGGTATTGACCACGCCAGCTTTGACCATCTGGCATGCGCGGATCAGCTCGTTGACATCTTCCCTCAGAAGGATTACCTTGTGTTGGATTTCCTGAGAAATCCTTTCAAGGTTCTTCTCGTGCATGATATCGTTGGTGGCGGTCACAATGCCATTGAGCTTCTGCAATAATTCATCAGTTTTTTTGAAAATTGCAGCATTTACCTTATATTGCTGATTATTGTTTTGGTTCAGGGCATCTTCATTTTGAAGAACTGCATCCCAATATGTTGCGTCGGATGAGCCAGCAATCCATTTCCAAGCCGAACCAATCCAGTTTATCGATCGCTTGGGTCTAGATGATTTATACCCTTTCAATTCGCCCAGATGTGTACGGATTCTGCTCAACTGGAATGAGAGTACTTCATAAACTGCAGGTGATTCGTTTCGACTGGATAGTGCTTCCTCTAGTCGGTTTGTGGCCATTTCGTAACGCTCCAGGTTTACAGCGTGGATTAGCTTAAAATGTCCATCAATAATCCATCCATAGCCGTCTCGGATAGTTGCTAGTGATGCATCTATTTTAAATAAGTCATAGGAGTGCACTATTGCGCAAAAGCTGATGCTATGAATTAAAATAACGAATTAGACTAAATATGATAATGTTCCCCCTAAACCTATTAACATAGTTATACTAATTTGATTAGAACAAAAGTATTAAAAACTAGAAAAAAAAAAGTTTACATTATTATTCTAAATTAGTTCTAAATTTATTCTAAACTATTATATTATATTTCTATTGCTAATATTATTCTATTACTAAATAAGCATGTGTATTTCTTAACAGTTCTTAAGAGCTAGATTGTATACTTATATCTATATTTTCTTATCCTAACTGTGAGTTGCATAGTGGTTAATAAGTGTTGATAGAATTTAGATTTTGTTTTCATTCTATTTTTTGGTTTGGGAACCCAGTAATGAGGCAATGGTTTGTTAAAAGTTAGTGGATTAAATTAGTGATTAGTATTGTTATGCGAAAGTGTTGTTGCGTTAGTACTATATACTTTTTATTATTTTTTGTTTTTTTTTTATTTTTATTTTAGACTTAAACAAAAATGGGAAATTATAGAAAAAGAAAGTATTAACTTTTATTTTTCTATTATTTGTTCATTACTTTGTTTAAATTTGTAAGTATCTTTTGTTATCATTTTGGCATCTTTTGTGCGCTTTTTTGCATGATTTGTTCTTTTTCGTAAGTATATGCGTTTTGACGCTTTTCTTGCGTGCTTATTGTACACTAGTCAATTGCATTTCGCAAATTGCTTGTTTAGATCAGGTTGAATTTTAGCATTTGCATTGGCCTATAGGTATTATTGACTATGGAAGGCCCGTGTGAATCCCTTTTAGTCATAAGCGTTTATAATTGCAAATGACCTACTCATGACACAGGTGACTTCACGCAAATAAGCGATAGATTCTCGTGGAGGAGTTGAACCACTTCGATTAGGTCAGCCCAGACCACTAGGCTGCGTGGAATGGAACCACTCTGAACCCATCATTACAAACATACGTTTGCATCCCGGACCGCCGGGTCTGAAGAATCTTAACTATTTTTACCTTTTGACCAATGTTATCATGTGTCCCTTACACATTTTTTACGTCCGATTTGTGGAATTCCTTCCCACTCTCGGTTAGTATGGTCGCATTTCTATTCTCTGCGACGGTTTCCTTTTTAAATAAAGATTTTTGTTTTGGTTTTATTTGCTTGTTAGCTATAAACAGCTTATCGCCGTTATTAAATTCCCGTGGTGGCAATCGTTTTTCGTTTATCCTTGCATATCTGGATTCTTGTTCATGTAACAGCAAGGCCTTGATCAAATTTTGTTAATTAATCCTGGCTGTCCTATTCAAGAATATATCCACCGGTTTCTTTTTTGTAGTGGAGTGTATGGTGTTGTTATACATATCTACAGCTATAGACACTCGTTCTTTCAGGGATAAGTCGCTAGTGATGCAGCGGTAAATTTCAATTATGGTTGAATGAATCCGCTCAACCTGTCCATTTGCCTTGCTTCGTTGCGTTGGGGTTTGGTAGATTTCTACGCCTAGATACCTGATGTAATTCAGTACGAGCGGGGTCAGGAATCGCTCGTTGTCCATGACAAGTATCCTTGTAACAGAAAAGTAGTGCAGGACATCCGTTAGCTTCCTGCGAAGATAAATGGACGATTTATTTTTTATGGGAAACAGTTTCGCAAATTTGGAAAATTTGTCTATACAGCTCAAAAATTTCTGTTTTTCTATTTTGAAAAGGTCAATATGTAAAATTTCACAAGGATAATTAGGGATCGGTGTTGGTTGGATATGTGGCTTCGCTGGGTGTATGTCGTATTTGTTAAATTTGCAGACATCGCACTGGGCAACGTAGTGTCTGATTTGCTTAGCCATACCTGGGAAGTAATATTTTTCGAGAATTTGTTCCCTATTTTCCCTAGGATTCCTGTGGGCTCGACGATGCTCCTGTTCTATTATATTAAAAACTCAGTCAACTATAGTTACATCTTCCACTACTCGTTGCGTAATTCTAATCTTATACCTGTGGATGTGATTAGCGTAGATATTCTGCAATAACCAGGAAAGACATTTATAGGAGCCTCCACGTGGGTATAAGATCAGAACTGTAGTAGGAGGTCTGGGTTGCACCTCCGGTTCTTCCGCCACATTCACTGCTGTGCCACCCTTAAGGTGGACGAGCCGAGACCGCAGAGAGTCAAAGGAAGAGACCCGCCTTTCCATGGTGTTCATTTTCTCAAGGAGCGCATTGACGGCACCAGCCAAGTTCATCACAGTGGCTTGCAACGATTCCATAGTTATCTGTGTTATCTGTGGAGAAGGAATAAAAAAGAATATCGAAAATACGTCTGACTTACTATAACAGTTTAAACATTTAACACGTCCTTTGTATTGTGTTGCAGAGCAAGTACTTCACTTTCACTTGTTTTTTTATTTTAAAGTTATTTCTCTTTCTTTATTATAAGCTACTACGCTTTTATGTTTTTAGCTTTCACACAAACAATTTTTCCTTTCACTGCTTTCACTACTGGTCCCTGCTCGGGCGCCAGTTAAAGAATCGTTGATCCTTACACTTAAAAAAATAGAAGGGCCAACTCGCCCTAAATCAAACTCAAGGATTTCACAACGTTACAAGTTACACTTTATTAAACTATGATGCAAACACTAATTACTTATTATTAAACTAGAACGTCTTAACACTACTAGCATCCCTATGCAACTGCCCACTCAACTGAAACCGCGTCGATCACCAGGCCTCGGTGTAGCAGCAGCGACGCAGCCCGTGCGTAACGATGTTAATTGGTGCTGGCTGTGGCGTTGGTTTCCCACGGGCGTTTCACTGTGTTATGAAATGCTTGCGTAAGCATATCCGGCGGTAACGACCGTGGCCTTGGTTTCCCACAGGTGTAGCATTGGTTATGCAATGGCCCAATTGCAGTGTGTGGTGAAATAAAATAATGCTGACGCAGGTACGTGTAATGGTTGGCGGTGGGAATTATGCAGAATGGCCGCTAGCGAATATGTTAACTTATATATATATATATATAAACCTTGAATGCCCTTATCCTTTTTGGCACTTTGGCTAAGTTCAACGACCTTTGCGAGCAACGGCAGAAATTGGTAAGACGGGAAAGTTATATGCTGATATTTTATTATATAGAGTGGAGCAGTAGGCATTCAAACTGCAAAGAAATATTTTTTAATTATGTACCATGTATGTATATACACACTTATATGTATATATATTTATATATGTATTCTTCTAACTTCTTTCATTTGCTCGATGACAGCCTATGCCATTTTGGCCGAGCTTAGCATTGCACGCCAGTTATATATCTCTTTCGCTAACTGGCGCCAGTTGGAAATACCAAGCGTACTCAAGTCCCTTACCGCCTGGTCTTTTCAACGCAGAGGAGACCTCCCTTTTCCTCTGCTGCCACCGGTGGGTACCGCGCCGAATACTTTCAGAGCTGAAGCGATTTCATCCATAGAACGACATGACCTAGCCAGCGAAGCCGAAACGGAATGCATGTGAGAAAGAGCGATAAACTCCTATGCACGTACTTTGCTATCTACCAAGTAATGCTGCGGTGACGATTGACCCCAGCACAAGCAAATTTCTATTTACAAAAAGGCAATCGGTACCGCGCGTACTGGAGGGTTGTCTCGCATAAAAATCACATCGTACAAAGGCAAACTGATTCGGTACCAGCGCTAGCTGCGCACACACGATCTGTAGACGAAAGCCGAGCATTTATTTATTGTAGTTCGGTTGCAATTTGCCTTGAAATTTGCGTTACTACGTCACAAAGACATCAATGTACTTACATATGCTTGCGACGAATATATCCATATAAATATACATTTTAAATTAGAACGCTACCACAGAGAAAAACTAGACCAGTTTTTGTATCTTTAGCTCTTGGCGGTTGGAACGGCCTAGGTTCCAATCCGCCCCGACGCTTTAGAATCTTGATTCCTTTGCTGCACCTACATATGTCTTTGCTGCACATACATGCTTATGTAAGTATACACATGTTTTTTTTTTTCATGGGCGTGGTGGTAGCTACGCTCAAGTGGCCCTTTGAAACCAGGATAAGCCTATTTTCCGTAGATTCCACTCCCCACGGGACTGCCGTCAAGCATAACATCATGGGGGGAAGGGCGGTTAGTCGCCACTGCTACGCCATTGTTGCTTCTGCTTTTGCAACACAAGCTGTATTCCATTTTTTTTTTGCTCAAAGGGAAAGATAGCCCAGTTTTTGGCGTCTGTAGCTCTTGACGGTTGGAACGGCCTGGGTTATAATCCGCCCCGACGCTCTACATTCTTGATTCTTTGACTGCATTTATATCTGAGAAATATTCAACTTTTATATTACTAAAGCTTTTCGTTGCTTAATTTTACGGTTGGAACGTCCTAGGTTCCAATCCGCGTTGACGGCTGAATGTGAATGTTTGGGCACCGCTCGTGAGCCTAGAAAATCAGCTCTAATTTCGCATACGCAGTCGAAAAGTCCGAGATTCCGATCTGCCCATTTTGTTGAGCCAGGAAAGCAATCTGAGAGCGCCATTTGGCGGTTGGAACGGCCTAGGTTCCATTCCGCTAAGATGCTTAGTACCTTTTTAGTAAACTAAGTGCAGTCGGAAAGGCATAGATTCCGATCTAACACTTACTACCACTCTTATGGTGCCATTACTACGTATCTGTGGCACTGTTACGTTGGCGCTTCTGCGTCTTTGTCTTTCTTCTCTTCTAAGAGGCTTCATCGTTGTTGAGATAACGCCATTGGCTAGGTTCCATTCTTCTTCGCCTCCTAGCATGTAGTTCATAATTGCTTTCGGCGAAAGGTTTTCGCAAATTTGCTTGAATCTGTGCAGATACGACTTAAAGCATCCATGACCGCTCAGAAATTGGGTCGTGTAGAAGTCAACTTCGCCGTGGCTTCTTTGAACCCAGCGCTCTAAGTCTGGAATGCATCGGTATGTCCATCGTCCGTTTATCGCACTGTTCCATTTGTTTTGCCACTCGGCTAGGCTATTTACTCTAGCTTCCTTGCGGGTGGCTTCAGTAGTTATCTCCGTACTTGAGAAGATATGAGCAGACTCCTTAGCTAGTAGGTCTAGTGGGTACATACCAGCAATTAACAGGGCTGCTTCATCAGACACAGTTTTGAATGCGCTGCATACCCGGAGTGCTCACAGGCGATACGTTGACTTTATGCCCCGATAATACGATAAGTGACATACCGCAACGAACCACACCGCGGTTCCATACAAGATTTGACTTCTTATTACGCCTGGTCCTCTCGCGTTGAGCATTATTCTGGACAAAGAGGTCATTGTAGAGGCCGCCTTGTCTCTGCATTTTGAACGACAACCTTCTATCAATAATTATACCCAGATACCTTATCGCAGGCTTCGTGGAAACAGGATAGCCATTTACTCTGAACGTTATATCATCCAGCTTTTTACTACTTGGGATAAGAACTGTCTCTGTCTTCTGTTCCGCTAGGGCGAGCCCGTGGTTGTCGAGCCATTCTTTAATCTTCTCCACAGAAGCAGTGTGCATTTCGGATATTTGTTGAAGTTGTTTGGACGTTATCACCACCGCAATATCATCGGCGAAGCCAATAACCTTCACACCCTGCGGTAGCTGCAGGCCTAGAATGCCGTCGTAAATGATGTCGTACCACAGTATGCGATCTTGGAAGAAGCTCCTCATTAGCCGTCGCAAGTAGTATGATACTCCTATGCGCTCTTAGGTGTCCAAAATGTTTGCCCAGTTAGCCGAGTTAAACGCGTTTTTGACATCGAGCGTTAAAATCAAACAATACCCATCTGGACCTACTGATTGCTTTTCTCGCTATCTGAATTACTTCTTTTACAGCCTGCACGGTAGATCTTCCCTTCCTGAAGCCATATTGCTCATTTCAGATGCCACCCAGTATACACATGTAGGTATTTATGTACGTATGCTTTTATGTTTACATGCATGCAGACAAACCAAAACCTTGCTTCGTCCAAAATGAACGCATAAATATATGTGTATGCCTGCAAGGATCTATATTTTCTGCAACAAGGAAATGTTAATATTCAAGATTGATAAATAAGAGATTGCGCCTTGCGCAGGTCTGTTAGTTTTTTGCTTTACGATATTGGCATTCAACTGCTCAAAATGACGTCACATCGCCAAAGTTTCTTTAAAATTCTAACTCGAGTGAAGTGAATATTTGGTGTTCTATAATTTTAAAGGTTTAATTAAAGTTTTTTGCCAAGTGCAACGCGATTTTATTATCTTATTCGAACTTATAAAGCAATTCTCCAATCAAAATGAGAATACGTTATTGATGGTGCGACGTACATGCGCAGATCGTAAACAATTTTTGTTAGCTGTCGGCGCAATCTCTTTTATATCAATATTGGTTAATAATGTGTGTAGTATTTTCTTTCACTCACAGAACGTATTTTTCTTTGCGTTAACTTCTTGTTGTTGTTAATTTATTACGTCACGCACATCAGCTGATTGCCACTTTTTGTGAGAGAAGAATAACGGACATGCCCAATGCGTAAAGTTGTATATATAAACCTTGGATAATATGATACGAAACTTATCCCTCTTGCTTGCTGCGAGAACCTATTGGGCTGGCAACAAAGCCGAATGTTGCCGCTGTGGTCGAGTTGTTAGCGGTGCGTGTTATAACTCGATATGCCGGTAAAATCGATGTTCGAATCTGAGTCAGAGCAAGCCAAATTTTAATCATAGAAAAAGTTTTTTCTAATAGTGGTCACGCCTCGGCTTCTGCCGTTCGGAGTCGGCACAAAACTGTAGGTCCCTCCATTTGTGGTGTAATATAAAGACGGTCACCACAAATGGTAGGAGAAGCTCGGCTAAACACTGAGCATACAAGTTTTGATTCCCAAACAAATCGAGCCATAAACGACAAAAGGACGTAAGCAACAAATACATTCTTTTTTAACCAGAAGATGCTTTTTAGTTAATTTTCTCCGCAGTTAAGCTTTACATTTGAATGCAGGTTTGTATACAAGATTTACGTTGTTTTTTCTACAAAGCGCAACTATATTTATTTAAAAGCTATTTGCTTATGCCGAGAAATTTAAGCGAATCAGCCTTCTTATATAAAATATATCATTTGTCGGTTACGTCAATTTGGCGGTTATAAATTGCATTTTAGTACAAATGCATTTATTCGAAAACACGCCTATGTCTAAAAATATTTGTTTAATGCATTTATAAAAGTTTTAGCAAAATATGAACTTCTGCGATATTTTAATTATTTTCATGTTAATTTTATATTTATAAATGATCTTTTGGCATATATGTAAATAATTTATTTTTATTTTATTGTTATTTTTCTGTTAATGGTAGAAAAAACTGTTGTTGTTTTTCCACAAAAATCATCCATAAACTGGCCTTGAGCTCAATAAAATTGTAAATTATTAACATTTACATTCTCAATAAAATTGTAAATTATTTATTTTTATTTTCATTGCATTTTCATTTATTCTGTTAGCAAACCTCAACGGTGGCGACGAAACTGCAAAATCTCCAAAAAATGCAATAAAAACTTCCAGATACCATTTCTTACAGAGTGGCTCTTTTGGAAAAGGTTATAAAAAATACGCATTTTGACAGCGCTCTCACAAAACAAAGACGTTCGTATCATATTATCTATGTACAGCGCAAGGCGGATTCAATAATGTGGCGTGGGCAAAGATGGTAATAAAGAGATAAATGTCTAATGGTATTTGATGATACTCACGAAGAAGCAAACACAAATACAAGGCAAGAAAAGTAAAGCAAAGCAAAACGAAGCAAAATCATGGCGAACTCTCAACTTTTGTACACTTTGACAACCATCTGTTTGCATTTCCATTTTGTTTCTGCGTGCATATGCAAGTTAACTGTGTCCAACTGCCACCAACCACTGAGTTGGACACGGACGTCTTGTTGACTTAGCATAACTTGGCTTGAGCCCTGCTTTGAAATGCGCGCTGAGCTACCCACGTCTACTGACTTTGTCAACAAGTAAGATATCCGACACTTATGTGCGGAATTCACTGCACATTAACAAATATATCCCATACGTAAGTTATACGTGTGTCGGTGCACATCAACTGCTGAGTACTACGTGTGTGCGTGTGTCAGTGTATACCAGCCAACGTGGAGCTAGCGACGAGTGACCGCTGTGGATTACGAGGTTCCTACTCAAGGCCAACGTTGCAGTGACAGCGAGCGGCCCATTGCTTAGGGTAGAGTTAAGTCAAAAATGTTTTAGTTCAGTTAGTTCGCCCTAGACGTTACACAAGGAGAGTTATCCAGTCACTCTTGGATTTAATAAAAGATTAACTAGCAGCACACCATCCGTGTTATTATTGATCACTAGGAGCGGATTCATAACTGGAGCCCAACGTGGGGCTTACAAGAAGTACAGCGGCATCAGTAACAGCTTTAGCCCCAACAATACCACCAAATAATTGACAGCGGCGAGGGAGCAGAAAATTGTGCCGGAATTTTTACTTACACATAAAATGCGAAACTTTGAATAAAAGCGACCACCCAGTGTTAATTTCAATTTGTGAATTAAGTTTTTATTTTGTTTTCTTGTTACTCTGCGCTGCAGCTAGGTAAATTTATAAAAGCCGAAAGTTGGCAGTGACAATAAATCGCGTTTAACAGGGCTCATAATAGTTCTGATCCTTGCCAATTTTCCGCTCCATGAGAGTGAGATGTTGATTCACCCGAAATTGTAAATACAAAGACAAACTCCCACAACAGGGTTGGACGTTAATGTCAGAAATAGACGACGACTTGTTGAATTTTTTTGAAAAGCTAAAAGTTAACGACGAACCAAGCTTAGAAGCAAACATGCAGGTTGCAGAAATTCAGGAGATAGTAAGCGCAGCAGTGAGCAATGCGCTGACGCAAAGGGAAACCCAGATAGTGGGCAGAAAACCAGCATGGAACAGCATGCTTGCTAGCCATAAGCAGGAGATGGACAAGAGGTTAGAGGAAATGACTAGACAGCTAAAGAAGACTAACATTTCCATCCCCGAAGTAGAGGTCTTCCAAGAAATGGGCCTCAACGGCACAGTATGCAGCGAATCTTTAGATGCAGTAAAATCGTTTCCGGAATTCAGTGGTGCCCAAGAGAACTATGTGTCATGGCGGCAAGCAGCACACGCTGCTTACAAAATTTTTGAAGCTTTCGATGGTAGTTCGCAACACTACCAAGCCGTATCGATTATAACGAATAAAGTTCGAGGGTCGGCTGACGCGGTGTTGTCTTCGTTTAACACCGTGTTAAACTTTCGGGCGATAATAAGTAGACTAGACTTCACGTATGCAGATAAGAGGCCGATCCATCTTATCGAGCAGGAGTTAGGCTGCCTTAGGCAAGGGAACTTGACTATACTTCAATACTACGACGAGGTAGAGAAAAAATTGACATTGTTAACGCACTACGTGTGTTCATTTCCGGCCTGAGGAGGAATTTAACAGATGTGTTGTTCGCGGCCAAACCGAAAGACTTACCATTGGCTCAGGGGGTCGAGGCCAATCACGAACGATATACGTTCGCAGCGACCTACGCCAGATCTGTGGAAGAAAACGTTTACAGGCCCGATCCGCAGCGGTCGCTAAACCGACATCAGAATAGGACAAGTGAACAAAAGATAGTGCAGACTGGAGTAGTGAACAAAAACCCATATTTTAACCGAGGGCAAGCGAAGCCAAAAGAGTCGGAGACCCAAGATAGGGTCGAATCAATGGATGCAGATCCTACCTCATCAAAGTTTAGATAGTCGAGGGAGTCACAAGGAGCTCCAAACCTAAATAACCGCGCAAACAAAAGACCGAACTCTTCAGAACGAGTATCAGGTCGGCAGCGCCAAAGAGTGAACAATATTACCCATCAGAGTAGTGAACCAACTAAATTGGACTACCATAAAGCAGCGGCCGAAGCCCTAGCAGAAGTAGATGATGAGAATGAACCTTGGTACGAAAGTGACTGTGTTAATTTTTTAGACAACGGTCCCGGTTACCGTTTGTCGAGCGGACACTGTTAGGGAAAAATCTAAAATTTCTAATCGACACAGGGGCGGCCAAGGATTACATTAAGCCCGTAAAGGAGCTTAAAAGTGTGACACCGGTCGGGACCCCTTTTAATGTGAGCTCCATCCACGGCTCCAACAAAATAAACGAAAAATGTTTCATAAACAGATTTGGAAAAAAACACCCTTCTTCCTATTAGAAACCTTGTCAATGTTTGACGGGATTATAAGCTTTGATCTCTTAACAGAGGTAGGCGCGTCTCTGGACTTAAAGGCGAATAAAATAAGGTATGGCTCCATGTCTGAGGGCATCCGGTACCACAAGTGCGATGATGTCAATTTCACTAAGGCTGAAGACATTGCAGTACCAAGCTCAATTAAATACCAGTTCGTAAATATGATAAAGAAAAGAATGAAGGCATTCACCGACGCCGGTGAAATACTTCCGTTTAACACTTCAGTCGTAGCAACAATACACACTGAAGACAATAACCCAATTTATTCAAAACTTTACCCACATCCAATGGGTGTGTCGGACTTCGCGAACAACGATGTAAAAGAATTGTTGAAGAATGGCATAATCCGACTATCAAGGTCCCCGTACAATAATCCTACTTGGGTTGTCGATAAAAAGGGGCTAGATGAGTCGGGTAATAGGAAGAAACGGCTGGTAATTGACTTTAGGAAACTAAATGAAAAAACAGTCCCGAACAGGTATCCGATGCCAAACATTGACTTAATATTAGCAAACCTGGGAAAAGCCAAGTATTTCTCAACGCTTGACTTGAAATCAGGTTACCATCAAATTTACCTTGCGGAACAAGACCGCGAAAAAACTTCTCCGAAAATGAGTCGGATCACGTCAATCGCATAGACTGGGTTCTAAAAAAACTATGCGAGGCGAACATGAAGGTCTCTAGGAGAGCGGATATGTTAAAGGGGAACAACGGCTTGGTGACCAAACACATGTCGAGGAAGGTGCCCGTCGAGTTTGACGAAGATCAACGAGATGCGTTCGACAGACTAAAAAACATCTTGGCCTCAGAGGACGTTACTCTGAGATACCCCGATTTTAGAAAACCATTTGACTTAACGACGGACGCCTCCGCAGATGGTATTGGGGCGGTAGTGTCACAAAGTGGCAGACCAATTACGATGATTTCAAGGACCCTGAAAGATTGAGAGAGGCATTACGCAACAAACGAGAGGGAATTATTAGCTATAGTTTGGGCCCTGGGCAAACTCAGGCAATACCTCTATGGCACCAGAGACATAAATATCTACACGGAGCACCAAGCATTGACATTTGCCGTGTCGGACATAAACCCGAACGCAAAAATAAAACGATGGAAAGCTTTTATTGATGAGCATAATGCCAAAGTTTACTACAAACCTGGTAAGGAAAACCTAGTAGACGACGCATTATCCAGACAAAAGGTGAACGCATTGCAGAACGAACCAGAATCTGACGTCGCCACAATCCACAGTGAAGCGTCATTAACGTAGACGATCGAATCTAGCGAGAAGCCCATTAACTGTTATGGGAACCAAATTTTCTTGGAGGAGGGCTCGATTTCCAATAAAACGATATTTTGTGATATTCTCAAAAAAGACGCGCCACATAATTCACTTTGTTAACAACGATAGCCTGATTGAAGAAGTGAAATCAGCTGTAAAACTAAAAGCGGTAAACGCTATACATTGTGAGCTTCCAATCTTGGCAGCAATCCAACACGAATTAATAAAATCTTTCCCTACAACAAAGTTTGGCACTGTAAAAAAATGGTGCCGCACGTTTTTGATAAAGGGGATCAAAAGGAAATTGTAGTCGCCGAACATAACCGGGTACACAGAGCTGTCCAAGAGAATGTGAAGCAAATCTTCCCAAAAATGACTAAACTGGCTAATAAAGTGGTGACAAACTGTGAAATCTGCATCAAGGCCAAATACGATCGCTACCCAAAAAAGCAAGAAATTGGGGTAACACCAGTACCGTCATATGCAGGAGAAATGCTCCACATAGACATATTCTCGACAGACAAAAAACACTTCCTCACGTGTATCGACAAATTTTCTAAATTTGCGGGGGTCCAACCGCTACCATCTAGGACGATACATGACGTAAAGCCTCGCATCCTACAATTGATGAACATATTTTCCAAGACGAAAATAGTATATTGCGACAACGAGGCACCTTTCAATTCAGAAACGATTACGCCATTAATGAAGAACCAGTTTGGCGTAGACATAGTCAATGCGCCACCGCATCACAGCACATCTAACGGGAAAGAAGAGCGCTTTCACAGCACCCTCTCAGAAATTGCCAGATGCTTGAAGCTCGAGAAAAAAATCGATGACACGGTCGAACTGATTTTGCAGGCGACGATAGAATATAATCGAACCATTCACACGGTTACTAACGAAAAGTCAATCGATGTAATTCAGGCGGCTCCTGATGAGCTCAGGAAAGTCATTAGAAGAAAATAGAAAAGGCGCAACAGGTGCAACTAGAAAGGAATAACCCGGCCAGACAGAATAGAGTATTTGAAGTAGGGGAAAAGGTATTAGTAAAATCGAATAGGAGGCTGGGCAACAAGATTACGCCTTTGTATACTGAGGAAAAGGTAGAAGCAGACCTGGGATCCACGGTCCTCATTAGGGGGAGGGTGGTCCACAAGGACAACTTGAGGTAGCCATCGGATGAAGCCGTCCTCATAAAAGAACTTGTGTACAATTTTCTATCAGCGCTCACCTTATCTATTCAATAACTAAATTCATATTTGCTTTTAGGGTACCCCCTAGGTATATCCTTGGAATAATTTCCATGTTAGTGATCGTAAGTGCGAAGCTAACCGACTATTACAACTCGAAATACATCCCTATCAAAGACGGAGACGTTATTTTGTGGAATGATTACGGATATTTGAAGCATACCTCAGATTTGGAGCTATACCGAAGAATGACGAACGAGACCTAGGAAATGATGACAATGTTCCCTCAATCACATATGCGAAAAATAATCGAGATCGATGTCAGACATTTGGAGACACTACTGACCGTAGTCAGGGTACACCACAGAAACGCAAGGAGTCTTAATTTTTAAGGCACAGCATTGAAAGTAATTGCAGGAACCCCTGATCACGAAGTCTTAGAGCGGACAAAGTTTACAGAAATACAGTTAATACAATTAAATAACAGACACAAAATCAGATAAATAATCTAACAGAAACATTAAACAAGATTTTAGAAAATACCAAGAGGGAACACGTCGACACGGTCCATCTATATGAGGTACTATTGGCAAGGAACAGAATTATTATAACCGAAATCCAAAATGTGATGCTGTCACTTACCTTGGCTAAGAATAACATAATAAACACAATCCTTTTAGATGACGTAGATTTAAAGACAATTTTGGCTGAGCAAATCACAAGGACTAGTATAAGTGAACTAATTGAATTATCCAGCGTTAAGGTCTTACAAAATGACAATGTAATACACTTCATTATTAAATACCCTTTCCAAAAAAGTGTCTGCAGCAAGGTCACCATCTTACCTGTTGCTGACGTTTCAGAATGTCACTTATGTCAACAACACCAAGTATATATATATAATATAATTTTGGCGCGTACACTATATAGCTCAGTGTTTGGCCGAGCTTCTCCTACCATTTGTGGTGTGCGTCTTTATATTATACCACAAATGGAGGGACCTACAGTTTTTGTGCCGACTCCGAACGGCAGATGTATTTAATGAGAAGCTTTTTCATGGCAGAAATACCCTCGGAGGTTTGCCATTGCCTGCCGAGGGGTGACCGCTATTAGAAAAAACTTTTTCTATGATTATGATTTTGCTTGCCCAGACTGAGATTCGAACCTCGAACTCACCGGCATATCGAGTTATAGCACGCACCGCTACCAACTCGACCACAGCGGCCACAGACAACACCAAGTACTTAACCCAAAACAGTGTGGTGCAGCGGGATTGTGTCCATGCCAACCATTAATATCACAGAACATAGAGCACTTCTAAGCCTACCATTTCTACATCGGCTGAGCAAGACCAACCTCCACTAATTCGAAGAGATGAGAAGCGAGTTGGGAGCACGGCCCGGTGTAACCATGGGACTCGGCTTCGGTTTATGCGCTGTGTTAGTTTGCGCCGTTGGCTTTTGGCGTCATAGACGAAATAAACGAAACCTAGCGATCCTTCGAAGAGCACTGGCCGATTTGAATAGAACCGAGGACGCCCCTGATTTAAAAGGGGGAGTAGTTAACTGTGTCCAACTGCCACCAACCACTGGGTTGGACACGGACGTTTGCTGACCTAGCTAGTTAACTGTGTCCAACTGCCACCAACCAGTGAGTTGGACACAGACGTCTGCTGACCTAGCATAACGCGAATTGAGCCCTGCTTTGGAATGTGCGCTAAGCTACCCACGTCTACTGACGTTGTCAACAATTAAGATATCCGACACTTATGTGCGGAATTCACTGCACATTAACAACTATATCCCATACGTAAGTTATGTGTTTGCGTGTGTCGGTGCACGTCAACTGCTGAGTACTACGTGTGTGCGTGAGTCAGTATATACCAGCCAACGTGGAGCTAGCGATGAGTGACCGCTGTGGAATACGAGGTTCCTACTCAAGGCCAACGTTGCAGTGACAGCGAGCGGCCCATCGCTAAGGGTAGAGTTAAGTCAAAAATGTTTTAGTTCAGTTAGTTCGCCCTAGACGTTACACAAGGAGAGTAGTCCAGTCACTCTTGGATTTAATAAAAGATTAACTAGCAGCACACCATCCGTGTTATTATTGATCACTAGGAGCGGATTCATAACTTACACACGATTTAGAAAATTTACTAGTATTTCATAGTTGTTGCGTGTATAATTACTTTTAAAAAGATAAATGAAGAGAAATATGAATAAATAACAAATGAAACACCTTTTTAGTAACCACCCTAATCTGTTATTTAAACTTCCCTGGATCGGTTATTATTTATTTTGTCGAAATATACTCGGCCTTAATATAGTTTATTACACTCACGATTTTCAAACATACATATGTAAGTAGCATAACTACCAATTAATTATATCAGTAAAATTCACTTATTATTCAAAATACTCGGAATAGGCACAAATAACAATTCAAAACAAACAGCTAACGTAGAAACTGTCAAAGCGTTCTATGTAGCAAACCTTCTACACCTCATGCTTTGTTGTTAAATTTCGAATTGTCAATTAAAGCGAGGAAAGTTGTATGTGTAGGGCGCTGTTAATGATGCTCGAGTCCGAGAAGTTTAAACGATCGAGATAATCGCCACCGTTGCAAAAGAACAATCCAGTCAACAATCGACTCCCTGTCCGACTGTACAATGAAGATATCTTTCGATTGTTTCGATTCGACTGGCTTATAATCGTCGACGTCGTGTCAACTGAATCAATAGATTCGTAAACTTGTGCAGGTGAGTATTGATGGTTTTTTTTAAAGATTATATTGAAAGTTAAAAAGAAAAAACCATAGTCGACTCTTATTTTAAAGAGGTTTAAGCAGTGGTGTGCAAAAGTGACATGTTCACAACTGTCAAAACGCACGCGCAAAGTCCACTTGACAATGTGATTGCTACCTATAGTGCTGTGTGTTGTTTTTTGTACTCAAGCAAAATTCTCTGCTTATTTTCATTTTATTATTATTTAAAGGTAAAAAATATCAAATTCAATTTAATGAATATTAATTGGACTAAAATTTCCATTCCTTTTGCCAGAATGGTCTTCAAAAAACAACTATTTGTTTTTTACATAGAGGATTTTTGTAAAGCACGTGGGGAAACCCCACTCTCTATTTCGGCGTTTCACGATGCATTTGCTGTTAAAAATATGGGCCTACACTACCCTAAAAAAGATCAGTGTGAAATCAGTGCGCGACATTCTGTGGGACATATTTTGGATGACGTCTACAATCTTCACCAGACAAAAAACATGCTTTCGATCTGCAAGCGGTCTTAATGGCACCAAAATCCCAAGTAAGTAGCCTTTATTACCGCACGAAGTTGCAAGTCCACAATTTGGTATTCTATAATTTTATAAGTCATGATGCTTATTGTTTCATATGGAATGAAGTAGAAGGTGGAGTATCTGCGGAAGAATTTGCTAGCATTTGGATGCACTTCATCGAGAATAAAATGTGTGCGTCCACGTGAAAAGGGCCCACTTCGGCGGTATTGGAGTTATGCATATAGGCGTCTTCCAGGTACATAGTCAGCATGAGAAAAAATACTATTTGACCATTTGTCAATCATTATTATATGTGAAACAACTAATTAACATCAAATTGACAAAGTGGGCCCTTTTCTAAATATTTGCTTTTTCAACTAATTCAACCGATGATCACAGAAAATTATGAATGAGTTAACGTTTGACCAATGAATCAGGAAGATAGGGAAGTCAAAAATTTAAATGGACTAAACGTGAATATTTTATTATAATTAAAGATGAAACAAAGACAGCAAATTAGTAGTAATTCATTCATTACAGTCATTGACAGTAATCAATGCACAGATTTTATCACATCTTATCGCGTTTGCGCTTGGGACGTAGTGGTATACCATTCCGTACTGAATTTCGGTGGCCTTCTTCATCACAGAATCCACAACGTGGTCTTTTTTTTTGTTTTCTTTCAAAAAAAAAGTCCATAGAAATATTTTATATTTCTCCAATGCGATAAAGCGGGCTCTTTTCTTTTTTTTCAAAAAATAAAATTAATTACTTCTATGTATTATACCTAGGATGCTAAATTTGGTGTCATTCGACGCGTAAATGTATATAGTTTCATAATAAACCGTAATAAAAAAATACGAAATTCGATCCATGTATCGAAAAATCTAAATATCTCGGAAATTAGATGCGACAAAATGGGCCCTTTTCACGTGGACGCACACAAATAGTTCCAAAACTTACCGAGAATGCAGCTTATACGAAAATTATTCTTTATAGTGATGGGTGCACGTAGCAGAATATAAATGTTTCTATGAGTAACGCCTTGCTCAATACGTCTATTAAACATGGCTTAACAAACATGGCTTGACACCTTATATGGTAGAGTATTTGGATCAAACTTTTTTCAAATGTTTCAAGGGCATACCATATTTAAAAACAATTCTTCCTTGTCGCGGAAAAATGTGAATCAAAAGTCACCGATATTCGTGCAATAAAATACATACCGCAATGTGATATATTTTATAAATTGCGTTTTCCAGAGCCATGGAGCTATTTGCAACAAAGAGTGGACAGAACTGATTGGTCTAATTTTGACACAGCTTCACCTAGAAAGAAGAAAATTAACAGCCAGAAAATACGCAGATTTACAATATATTAAAACTTATTTGCTAAGAGACTATCACATGAGTGATATCTATGTTTTTATTTTTGTTTAATTTATAATTTGCAAACAGCAATGAGTAAGACTGTATAGATTTATTAATTTTTTATGATACCCAAAACAAAGATTTTCCATTAATTACTCATGTTTTCTTTAAACGAGAGCAACGAAGTAAGACTGTATAATATTTTTTTGTAATAATAAAATACGCCGTTGGCAAAAAAACTGTTACTGCAATACTTCTTTTTGTAAAATGTCTTAAGTCCATAAAGTACATAAAGTGAAAATAATTCCATAAAATGTGCTAAGTCCAAAACAGGCTTATTTGAGGGCGCTCATTAAATTTTTTTAATTTTTTATGTTTTTAACTTAAATGAAATAAGAAAGTTGACAAGATTGCATTAAAAAAAAAATATTTATATTAAATTATTATTCAGTTTTTTTGTTTTATTCAACATTTCTAAAATGGCACTTAGAACCTTTGCACGTTAAGCCGACGATATTACAGACAAATTTATATGTTAAAAATATTGTTCGAAAATTCAAAACGCCTCGGTGTTTTAAAAAATCAGTCGTATGGGAATTTTTTAATAAAATATCGGATTGTGGCAAGGTAACGTCGGTTAACTGCAAATTGTGTAATACGAGCTACAAATATTTTGGAAATACAACCAACTTGCATGCCCACCTCAAAACGAAACATCCCATTCAAATTACTGAATACCAATAATTACTATAATTGATCTCATTTATTATTTACCAACCAACAAGGATATCCTTTTTTGTTTCTTTTTATATTTGTTAATTGCAATGATTCTATTTATTCTTTATAAAAAGTTATTGCTTGTACAAATAAAGTTGGCATGGGCCACAAGCTAGTGCGAGATATTTTGGCCGATTGTTATCTTATGTTAATCGCGACTGGCAATTCGTGGCCAAAGTCTGCGAGAGAGAACCATCGAAATGTTTTAACAATCGCTGGCCAGGAGCGATTCCGAGATGTTTGTGTTGATCTTATTCCTTCTTCTTCTGGTGGCATCGAAAAGGGATAGACGTCAGATTTGACAAGCGGATAAAAATCTAAAAAAATAAAGTGTAATCTTTTAAAATTCGAAAATCAGCGTTACACTATGTCTACAGATACATATGTATATATAAATATGTATAAACTTTAAATGCCCTTATCCTTTTTGGCACTTTGGCTAAGTTCAACGACCTTTGCGAACAACGGCAGAAATTGGTAAGTGGGGAAAGTAATATGCTGATATTTTATAATATACAGTGGTGCAGTAGGCATTCAAACTGCAGCTGAATATTTTTTAATTATGTACCATGTATGTGGGAGTTAAAGGGTTAAAGAGACGACAATCACTTATGCGACAAGAGATGAACATTGCGACAAAGAAATGAAGTTCAGTGGAAGACTGACGCGAATCCAACAAAGACGTGTGCCGCTGATACGACGTGTTAAATACTTAACTATTTTTCCTAATTTTAACTTTTTCCTAAATTTTATAATTCGCTATACATTCAAAATTCAATGAAATTCATCAAAGTAAACGTTTAACCGAATTCTGTAAACTTTACGTTCAAACAAATACGTTGACTCTGTTTTCAATTAAAAATACTAAATAAAACTAAGTTATTTTATACAACTACGTTAATCTCAACATAAAAACCATCGAGCTTATTAATTTCACTTTGGAAAAAGCGTAAGTTCAATCGGGTAATATAAAAAAACCTACATAAATTGGGGGCTCGTCCCATGAGTAAAAATATTAAAGTGCGGTCTAAGTAAAATACATACAGACGAAACGGCAAACCGTTAAAGTGGCGTGAACATTTGCAAATTCAAATAAAGCCACTTAGGGCCAGTTTTTCAGTGCTGGTTTAAACTCAGTTTAAACTAAGTTTAGTTAAACTCAGTTTAAATTTAAACTTAGTTTTCTTGCGCTCAATTAAATTTGTTGCAACCAAAACGAAATAGTCAGCACGCAGCTGATAAGTTAAACTAAGTTTAACTGTGCGCAATCGGCCGTTTAAACTCAGTTTAAACTCCGTTTAAAGTTGACTGAAAAACTGCATACTGAGTTTAAACTTAGTTTAAACGACAAACAGAGTTCAACTTGCACTGAAAAACTGGCCCTTAGCAACAACAAAGTTTTTGCATATACAGACGTACAAAATGGCATGTCTCGACGACTTTATTCAATACTGCCTGCGCAGTGGAATTAAGGCTAAAATCACGACGCTACATGAATACATTTTTGAAACCGAAGGCGACAGAAATAACCGCCAACGACTCCGAAAGTTCTGTGGCTTTGCCTAAAATGAAAGCAGCGAAGAGTACAAGCTGAAAGCGGATTACGTGAATACAAATTTGAGCGAACGCGACCTAGTAACCATTTGCAACATGTTGGAAATCGAGTACAATGTAGCTGATGTAAAGCTACACATATTTGAAAACCTACGACGCAACCAATTGTTCTCTGAGCGAACCAACGACGAAGCTGAAGAGAATGAAGACGAAGAAGATGAAAACGACGTGGACAACGGCGCTGAAAACGACAAGGAGAGCAACAACTATGTTGAGAGCAGTGGCGAACTTAGTGTAAATCGTGGTGATGTTACAAATTACTACAGTTTCCCTACAGATGCAAACGAGAGAGACGACGAAGTTCTTAATGTAAACAAAACATACGAAAATAGCAACGACGTGCGCATGAACAACAGCGCTACATACCAAAAGCCAAAATTTGCAATGACACTACGCGACATAGAGGATTCAATTACAATTTTTGATGGTTCTAATAAGATTCCAATAGAAGTGTGGGCACAAGAATTCGAAGAGCAAGCAACAGTGATGCAATTCGACAATTTACAAAAATTAGTGTTTGCAAAGAAATCATTACGCGGAATAGCAAGGTCATTTGTATTGAGTGAAATAGGTCTAAATTCATGGCATGTATTAAAAGACGCATTAATAAATGAATTTAAATCTACAACAAATAGTGCAGTTATACACAAGCGCCTGTGTGAACGCAAAATAAAAGAAAACGAAAGTGTGCAAGAATATTTCTATTCCATGAAAGAAATGGCTTCCCAAGCTAAAATCGAAAGTGACGCGTTAATGCAGTATACATATAATTGATGGAATTGCTGATTTGCATGTAAACAAAGCAATGTTGTACGGTGCAAAAACTTTAAAAGATTTTAAAGAGAAATTGAAATGTTACGAAATTATGCGTAAACGCAACACGAATAAAGATGTTAAAACAATAGTGAAGAACAATACACAAAAGAATGATAAAAAAGAAATAAGTTGTTACAACTGTGGTGAAAAAGGGCATCTGTCAAACAACTGCAAAAACAAAGAGAAAGGCAGAAAATGTTTTAAGTGCAATTGCTTTGGGCATATTTCAGCAAATTGCGAAGGCAACAAAAAAGAAGTGAATGCGAATACTCGACAAATTGTAATAAAACGTGATCTAACTAATAAAAATGTAAAAATCGGTAACAAAAATTATGTCGCATTGTTCGACACAGGAAGCAAATTTAATATTGTAACAGAAAGCGTGTACAAAAATTTAAATAAACCGAAACTGAATGCGTGTAATATAACTTTAGTTGGATTTGGTGCAAATGTAGGCGAAAATAAAATTCAACCAAATGGGTTTTTTGAACATGACATACAAATAGACGATCAAATATTTTGTTTAACATTTTACGTTGGTTCGTCAAAGTGTATGGACATTGAAGTAGTTCTTGGTGAAGAGATATGTTTAAAAGCGGAAATAACAACAAATCGCGACGGTTTGAAAATTAAAAAGATCCATGCGGACACTGAAGTTAGCGAAGAAGTTGCTTTAATGAAAATAGATGGAGTGATTAATAAGGATGAACTTGATATTGATGTTAATGCAAGTGCGGTGGCAAAACAAAAAGTGCACGAAGACTGCAACAACAAACGTAGAGACGCGCATCGTATTAAGTGATGAATCGCCAATTTTTTCCAGACCACGTCGATTACCATTCTCGCCAGTAACTATCGTTGATGCCCAAATTGACGAATGGCTGAAGGACGGAATAATTGAATTGTCAAATTCCGACTTCACCAGTCCAGTTGTTTCAGTCAAAAAACGAGACGGGTCACACAGGCTGTGCATTGATTTTCGCCAAATCAATAAGGTAATCAATAAAGATAATTTTCCACTTCCCCTCATAGATGACCAGCTAGATCGCTTGCAAGACGCAAAAATTTTCAGCACTATCGACCTCAACAACGGATTTTTCCACGTCCCTGTGGCAGAATCCAGCCGAAAATATACTTCCTTCGTGACCCAAGGCGGTCAGTACCAATTTTGTAAAGTGCCGTTTGGACTGTCGAATTCGCCTGGAATTTTTCAGAGGCACATAAACGCAATTTTTAGAAATTTGACACGAAAGGGCATTGCATTACCATATATCGACGATATAATTATTTCAGCCAGAGACGAAAAGCAAGCGTTAGAGAATCTTGAGTTAGTAATTGACACGTGCCGAGACTACGGGTTGCAGGTGAATATTAAGAAATGTCAGTTTTTTAAAAGAAAAGTCACATTCCTCGGTTATATTATTGAAAACCAGAAGCTCCGTGCATCGCCAGAAAAAGTAGAAGCGGTACTAAATTACAAAATACCGCAGACACCGAAACAACTTCTCAGCTTTCTAGGGTTAGCAGGTCATTTTAGAAAGTTCATACCAGATTATTCTGTTATTGCAAAACCCCTAACAGATTTGACAAAACAAAATAGTTCATTTGAAATTGGGTATCAAGAAGAACAAGCGTTAAATTTGCTAAAAAGGGCGCTGATCGAAAATCCTGTTCTGGGCATTTATAATCAAAACTACGAAACAGAACTGCACACTGACGCTTCAATAGACGGATTTGGAGCTGTCCTACTGCAAAAATTTCCCGACGACGGTCAACTTCATCCAATATACTACATGAGTAGAGAGACGACAGACGCGCAAAGAAAATTCACAAGCTACGAACTCGAAATACTTGCAGTGGTGGAGGCATTAACTAAATTCAGAGTGTACTTATTGGGAACCAAATTTAAATTAGTTACGGACTGTAACGCGTTTACGAAAACACTAGAAAAGAAAGACTTGTGTACACGAGTAGCGAGATGGATTTTATTTTTTGAGTTTGATTATGTTGTTGAGCATAGATGTGGAGTACGTATGAACCACGTCGACGCCCTCAGTCGGTACGCAGTTATGATGATACACGAAGAAGACCTTACTCTTAGAATAGGCCGAGCTCAATTCCTCGATGAAAAATTAAATGCCGTGCGAGAAATCCTCAACAATAATAGAAATTCCTACGATGATTATTTTCTCAAATCCAATATTTTATACAAAATCTGTAATGACACCGAGTTAATAGTAGTTCCAGAAGGTATGCAAAATCAAATTATTAGCCGTGCTCACGATGGAGGACATTTTTCTGTCAAAAAGACAAAAGAGCTTATCATTCAAAATTACTTTATACCAAATATCGACGAGAAGATTAAAAAACACATAACTTGTTGTGTACCGTGTATACTGATCAATCGTAAACTAGGTAAACAAGAAGGTTTACTACATCCATTGCAGAAAGAAGAGATGTAATTGCATACATTACACATCGACTTTCTGGGTCCGTTAGAGTCAACAAACAAAAATTACAAGCATATTTTAGCAGTGGTTGACTCCTTTACTAAGTTTTGCTGGCTGTACCCCACTAAATCGACAACGACCACAGAAGTGATATCGAAGCTGCGAAGTCAGAGTATGGTTTTTGGAAATCCGGCAAATATTATATCCGACAGAGGTGCTGCTTTTTACTCAAACGACTTTCAAACATATTGCGATAGCGAAAATATAAAGCTACTCAAAATAACAACGGGCTTGCCACGCGTAAATGGCCAGGTCGAGAGACTGAACGCAATCATTATTTCAGTCTTATCTAAACTCAGTATTGATGACCCAACGAAATGGTTCAAATATGTGGACAGGGTTCAGCAAACAATTAATTCGACGTTTTCGAGAAGCATAAACACTACACCTTTTGAACTATTGATCGGTACAAAGATGCGGACAAAAGATGATCAACAAATACGCGACCTCATTCAGCAGGAAATTACAACTTTATTTAACAACGAACGCTGCGAACAACGTAAACAGGCGAAATTACAAATCCTCAAAGTTCAGCGAGAAAACAAGAAAACGTATAACCGCAGACGCAAGCCAGCGCATCAGTACAAAGTCGGTGACTTGGTGGCAATCAAACGCCCGCAATTTGGTAGTGGCCTTAAGCTGATATCAAAATTTTTGGGTCCTTACCAAATAACGAAAATCAAAGGCAATAATTCATATGATGTACAAAAACTTACAAACACCGAAGGTCCAATTAATTCAACAACTACTGCTGAATATATGAAGCCGTGGGCTAGAGAGATCGACGGAACATTCGGGGCGAATGTGTAACAGGATGGCCGAATGTGGGAGTTAAAGGGTTAAAGAGACGACAATCACTTATGCGACAAGAGATGAACATTGCGACAAAGAAATGAAGTTCAGTGGAAGACTGACGCGAATCCAACAAAGACGTGTGCCGCTGATACGACGTGTTAAATACTTAACTATTTTTCCTAATTTTAACTTTTTCCTAAATTTTATAATTCGCTATATATTCAAAATTCAATTAAATTCATCAAAGTAAACGTTTAACCGAATTCTGTAAACTTTACGTTCAAACAAATACGTTGATTCTGTTTTCAATTAAAAACACTAAATAAAACTAAGTTATTTTATACAACTACGTTAATCTCAACATAAAAACCATCGAGCTTATTAATTTCACTTTGGAAAAAGCGTAAGTTCAATCGGGTAATATAAAAAAACCTACATGTATGTATGTATGCACATATATGTATATATATTTATATATGTATTCTTCTATCTTCTTTCATTGGCTCGATAACAGCCTATGCCATTTTGGCCGAGCTTAGCATTGTACGCCCGTTATATATCTCTTTCGCTAACTGGCGCTAGTTGGAAATACCAAGCGTACTCAAGTCCCTTACCGCCTGGTATTTTCAACGCAGAGGAGACCTCTCTTTTCCTCTGCTGCCCCCGGCGTGTTTGGCGTCGAATACTTTTAGAGCTGGAGCGCTTTTATCCATAGAACCACATGACCTAGCCAGCGAAGCCGCTCGATCTTAATTCGCTGCAATATATCTATGTCGTTATTAAGCTCGTACATCTTATCGTTCCATCTCCATCGTATTCTCCATCGCAAAGGCGTAAAGGCCCATAAATCTTTCGGAGAATCTTTCTCTCGAACACTCCTAGAGCCTTCTCATCAGATATCGTCATGTTCAATGCTTCTGCGCTATACATTAGGACGGGCACAATGAGAGACTTATAGAGCGTGATTTTTGTCCGTTGAAAGAGGACTTTACTGCTCAGTTGCATAATTAATCCGAAATAACTCTTGTTGGCAAGAGAGATCCTCCTTTTGAGGTCGACAAAAAGATGGTATGTGGCGATTGTTCTTTCTCGGGTCTTTTCCAAGATCTGGCACACAGTGAACATCTGGTCGATAGTAGATTTACCAGGTCTAAAGCCACACTGATAAGGTCCAATCAGTTCATTGATGGTGTGCTTTAGTCTCTCAAACCTTATATGCGATGTTAAGAAGGCTGATACCGCGCTAGTTGGCGCTAATTGCAGTATCACCCTTATTGTGGATTGGACAAAGTACATTTTGACTCCAATCAGTAGGCATACATTCGTCCGACCATACTCTGCAGATAAGCTGGTGCATGCGCTTTACCAACTCTTCTCCACCGTATTTGAATAACTCAGCTGGCAGCCCATCAGCTCCGGGGCTTTGTTGTTCCTTAGCCGTACTATTGCTTTACGGATTTCGTCGCAGTCGGTTAACGGAACATGAATTCCGTCCTCATTGATTGGGGTTTCGGGATCATCATCTTCTCCAAGGTGGTCTCTGCCACTACCAATAAGTAGTGTGGAGAAGTGCTCCCTCCATAAACTAAGTATATTCTGAACGTCAGTCACCAGGTCTCCGTTGTCGTTCTTACAGGAATTCGCCCCGGTCTTGAAACCTTCTGTTAGCCTTCGTACTTTCTGGAAGAATTTTCGGCGCTTTTTCTGTCGGCCAATATTTTAAGCTCTTCACATTCACGCATTCACGCATTTCGGCATTTCTCTTCTTCTCTAGAGAAATGCGTCTCGCTTCCTTATTTAACTCACGATATCTCTCCCGCAAGGCTCTCGTTGCGCCCGATCGCAACGTGGCCCTGTAGGCAGCATCTGTGGCAACGCAACGTTCCCCATCGTACCAGTCGTTTTTTCGGGCTCGCTTAAAACCAATAGATTGTTCAGCGGCTGTACGTAAAGATCAAGAGATGTGGTTCCATTGCTCTGAAATGTCGCTGTGTTGATTAGAGCTCTCAGAGAGCAGGAGTGCGAATCAAGTAGCGAAAAGCGTGGCTGTCTGTTGTGATTGCAGCTTTCCGACGTCGAGCTTTCCTTGTGTCCATTTCCGCACGCTGTTTGACGCACAGAGGCCCGTGCCAAGATAATGGTCCGACTTGATGTTGGCTCCTCGGATCGTGCGCCTATTAAGGACAGTGGCAGCATGCTTTCCGTCTATCAAAACATGGTCGTAGCCTGGTGAAAGTTCTTATGTTGGCGGCAAATTAATATAATATAAACCGGGTAAAACGGATTATTTTCCGCAACCTCTTTTTGTATTTTTATTTTTAGCGGCAATTTGCCGAAATGAGAATTTTCGCGGTAAGAAAATATATGCAATTTTATAAACCGTTTTGGCGTGAAAAATTAAGCCTTATATTAATTTTTATGTATGTATAAGCATGTGCGTACTTTTGTTCGCTTGTGAATACATGTATGTACATACATATGAACATTTTCTTCCACTTGCAGTTTTTTTTTGCTTACTTACAACTTTTTACTCTTCCGCAATTCTTTGGCCTGTCCACGCTGCTGTTGTTGTTGGAGTTGAATTTTAAGTTGTTGCTGCTGCAGATGTTGCACCGTTCGAACTTGTGTTGCTGCAAATGCTACTTATGTTGGTTTTTGTTTTTTACAAGTTTAGTTTTTGTAAAACTGAGGTTTTTTTTTTAGCTATTGGTCGGTTTTTGTTTTGTTCAACAACCACTTGTAAAATATAAGTTTTTTTTTGTAGCAGTCGTGCACACTTTCGTGTTATCACTTTTTTGGTTTATTTTGTACCACTCGCAACTTTTTGTGATATGTATGACTTGCCTAAAAAAAACAATTTTTTTTTGTAGCACCCTTGTAACTCTTCACTCGAACACTTTGTTTTTAGCGGTTGTTAAGCTTTATGTGCACAGAATATTTGTTGCGAACGAACGAGTTTTTTCGATTATATTTTTACCTGAATGTTTTATTTTCCAATAGGGCTTGTGCCAAGGTTAACGGCCGACTGGTCGCCTTTCGCACTTACCACTTTCTTCAACCTTTCGATTAATCTAATTTAATAACAAATTCTTTAATTTAATTTTTTTTGTAATTTAATAACACATTCTTTATTTTCATTTCTTGAAATTCACATACAATAATTCATTTCGTGGAACTATGGCTTGCATTGATTTAACTTCATATAATTACTATTATTTATTTTAAATTTACAATTATATTGTAATCGTGTGCGCTGTTTCCGAGCTTAGTTTTTCAACTGAACTTAGCGTTGCCGGCGGCAGGCTGCCGTGAAAGACGGCCGGCCGCTCGCCACGCTCGGGCAACTCTGAAAAGCCGAGCGAATGTCCCAAACGGGCACACGGCCGGTTAGCTAAATTAGCGGCGATGGCTTAAACACTGTGCTATCAGTCCAAAAGAAAACCGGAGTGTCCGTATAAAAATAAGTTTTCTCATTAGCCATCCGTTTACACAGTAACGTCGCCGCACATAATTCCAATCTCGGAATCGACACCGATGCTACTTAAGTATTAGACTGAACAAGTGACGCTGAAATAATTGAGTTGTGGTAGACTACCATACATAAAACTGCAGCATAGGCAGCTTGTGACGAGTCGCTAAAATCATGCAACTCAACTTTGTCAAATTTTTTGCCTCCAGACCATCTTGGAATCTTTATGCTTTCGATTTCATGCAGATAATCGCGATACCATTCAGCACTTAACTTTATAAAAAAGGGTCACTCCAAATTGTAGTAGGCGCCAGCCATATATAAGAGGTTATCTGCCTTAAGTTCAATGCGAGCATTATATTGCATTACGATTCTAACACAGTTTTGACAATTAAATTAATGTAATGCTTTCATTATTATTAAAGGTACCAATTAATTTCAATTTAGTTTCATATTCAAAAATATATATCTTAAATATCATATACAAGTAGTCATAAGAAAAATGTGCATAGTGACAGTGTAACAGTTTTTTTTTACTTAAAATTTTTTTTTAATTTCCTTTTTTTTTGATATTTATATATTCAGATCAAAAATAAGAGTTATTTTTTGATTTTTATATATTTAGATCAAAGTTTGTTTATTTTTCTGTTGGCCTAGTAAATGTTAATTTTACAATTTTTATTGCGCTCAAGGCCAGTTTATGGAAGATTTTTGTGAAAAAACAACAACAGTTTTTAATGGTAGAAATTACAGTACTATTTCGGATATCACCACATTTCCTCATCAGACTTCTTTTTATTAAATTAATTAAATTTATTTTTTATAACCACTTCTCCCAGGCTTTGAACCCGGGAGCTCGGAGTTGCAGAGCCAATACGCTACATATTGTGCTACGCTTGCCGAGTTTGCTGTTGTGTTTATTTCATCTTCCTTAAACAAACCAACTACAAACAAGAGCAACTGATCTGCATCTATTTAACTTGTTTGTGTGGTTGTTGTTTGTGTTTTATTTGCAAATTCTGTTTTCAAGTTATTTACTTTATATTAGAATGCATTCGAGGCGTGCTCATCCTTGCATATAAATGTTTGTTTATTTTTCTGTTGGCCTAGTAAATGGTAATTTTACAATTTTTATTGAGCTCAAGGCCAGTTTATGGATGATTTTTGTGAAAAAACAACAACAGTTTAATTAAATTAATAAAAAGAAGTCTAATGAGGAAATGTGGTGATTCCGAAATAGTACTATAATTTCTATGTACCATTAACAAACTGTTGTTGTTTTTTCACAAAAATCTTCCATAAACTGAAAATTGTAAATTTAGATCAAAAATAAAAGTTATTTTTGATTTTTTTTTAGATGAAAAATAAAAGTTATTTTCGATTTTTATATTTTTATATCAAAAAATAAGAGTTACTTTTGATTTTTATATCAATAATAAAAATCAATTCAAAATTCTTATTTATTTATTTATGCCGTATGTATTACAATATGCTGCATCAAACCAATTTGTATATATGAATATATGCGACTTATCCATTATCAAAGATCCAATACACTACGTAGATATATTAAGGGTGGCAATACTTGAATTAAAACATTATTCAGAAGAAGCAAATTTAGATAAAGAAGAAACTGACAATTAAAATATAGACAATTATGAACAGATTAAGGACAATGTATCAGCTATTAAACATGAATAAAGCGAAATAGAAAAATTCTAAAATTCTTAGCTTACGTAAAACTTAAAAATTAATGGTTACTACTCCGAGAGGCTTATAAGTCTTGGCTGCCATTCAAGTCAAAGTTAAGAGGTATTTTCAGGTGTTCAATTTTACCATCATAATTGATTCTAAGTAAATGTTCCTCAGATAAATTATATCTCAAATCTCCCAATATAAATCTGAGTGCCGAAAATGACCTTTCTACACTGACTTGAGTGGCAGGTACAGAATGAAGCATTAAAGCTAATTTTTGAAGCCATGGTAACGCAAATTTTTTTCTCTCCCAATATTCCAATAAATTAGTAGAAGTATCCAAACGTTTTTCTTTATAATTGTCTATTTCAAAATACGCTTTGCGGACGCTGTCATTTATTGACGTAGGAATATCATCGTTGTCCGAAGACGAATAATTCATCTCCATTGACTTTAAACCGTCTGCTAATAAAGATCGAGAGCTGACAACGGAGCTTTCATCTATTAGAAATAAGTCTTCTGCAACAGGTGGCGTACCGCAGGAAAATCGCTGAGTTTCAGTGTTTTGCTTAAATACAAATAAAAAAAAACATTAAAAATATATTACAAATTATTATAAAGTTATTGTCTTAGCTCACCACGTTTACTAGCTGGAGCACCAATTAAATGATTATTTGCCGAATTTATTTTCTCATTTGACAACACACGCTTAAATTTTCGATATGATCCAGAAGTTGTCTAACCATCTCCGTATTAAAGCCTTTTAGAGTAAAAACAGCTCTTGCCAATTTTTATAAAAATCTCCGAACAATAAATTAGATTTTTGTAGTTTCAACGTCAGAGTATTACCTTGTTGTAGAGCCTGTATATTTTTTTTAGTTCCGCCCACTCATGTGTTTGGAGTTGGTCGGATAATGGCAAATGTTCACAGCAAAATTCTTTTAAGTCTAGAAGTCGCTTCAACATATAATAAGTGGAGCTCCAACGAGTTGGTACGTCCATTATTGGTTTGAGGTTTTGGCTACTTTTTATACTATGTCTGGAATAGATTGAAAAATTTAACAAAAACACATTTTGTACATGTAAAGCTTAAGCAAATAACTTACTGATATGCAGGTGTTCTCAAATATTTTACACAGTTCCGTGACTTATTCACTATATTTGTATTTGGTGGTTGGTTGGTTCAAGTGGATTGCCCGCCTGGTGGCAAACAATTAGCAAGTATCCAATTTGATTCCACATCTCGTGCAACCTACAGCCATTTAGCGGTTTTTATGAATCGCAGTATATCATACAAAGAGAGGCGGCTGCACTCTAAAAACTCTGCAGGAATGGTTTGCAAAGGGTCTTTAACCTTATTCTAGCAATGGCCAGGCACTCGCACATAAAATGCTCAACCGTCTCCTTTGAGCCTGGGTCTTCACAGCTACGGCTGAACCGGTTAAAGGGTATAATATCCTTTCAGCATGTACTCCTATAGGCCAGTGCCCTGTGCAGACAGCTGTAAGTTTGTATATGTTTTCCTTGCTCATTTCTAAAAGAGCCTTTGTTTTAAGCGGATCATAAGACACCCAAACCTGCCGGGTAATCCTGTACGATCCTGTATTACTCCACCTGTGTTTAGCTTTTCGGTGGTAGCTATCGGCAATTCTGCCCTTTACTTCTCTAAACGAGACGCCCATATTCACAGCGTTGGACCTATCGAGTGCAGAACCACACCTTGCTAGTTCAACCGCAGCTCCGTTCCCGTAAATGTCCCTATGCCCCGGGACCCATATCAGGGTAAGGTCGGGGTAAAAGAGAGTGCTCGAATGACAGCTTTGGTGAGAGCTGGCCACCATACCAGCGCCCCGTATGAGAGTATGGGTCAGACTATAGCGGACTATAAATATATAAAAATCAAAAATAACTCTTAAGTTTGATCTAAGAAATGAAAATCAAAAATTTTAAAATCATACAATATATATTTTGTATATATAATATATAATATAATTTTGGCACTTACACTATATAGCTCAGTGTTTGGCCGAGCTTCTCCTACCATTTGTGGTGTGCGTCTTTATATTATACCACAAATGGAGGGACCTACAGTTTTGTGCCGACTCCGAACGGCAGATGTATTTAATGAGAAGCTTTTTCATGGCAAAAATACCCTCGGAGGTTTGCCATTGCCTGCCGAGGGGTGACCGCTATTAGAAAAAACTTTTTCTATGATTAAGATTTTGCTTGCCCCGACAGAGACTGAGACCACAGCGGCCATATAGTTGCATATAGTTCACCTAAAAATCATTATGGTGTAATCAAAACTTTTCTACGATGTTCATTTAAGTATGATTTTTTTATTCAAAAATTGAAAAATAACTCTTATTTCCGGTCCGTGATTTTAAACGACTTATATATGGCGGCAGATTCTTCTGAGAATCCCAACGAAAGTTTCTTAAAGCAAAAATCAGAAATTGTCAATGAAAGTCTCGCCTTTAAATTTGCTTAGTTCTTTAAATTCAGTTTCCCATTCTAACCGTATGCTCCTATTAATTATTCTGTTTAGCACTTCCTTTAGTGTCAAATCAGTTTTGATTAATAAACCTTTCTATGCTATAATTTTAGCCGTTGCATCCGCCTTTTTATTAAATACAACGGCTACATGACCCGGAACCCAATTAACCTGAATGCACTTAGCTCCCGACAAATACATACATTCTATTGTGTATTTCCGCCACCAAAAAAGAGTCGGTGATGTTTTTTCCAAGCGCTCCGATGGCAGCCAATCTTTCCGTATAAATGACACCCTTTTTTACATTTAAATTAGCTAAAACTTTCACTGCAACCTAAATTTTGATTTGTTTAACACTAAACCTGGATGTTTGTAGAAGTCAACATTTGTGTAAATTTTATCAAAAGGACTTTTGAACCTATGGTACGAAAAACTGTAACTGGATTTCAACCTTTCAGCTTATTCTTTCCTTTAGTTCATTAGCCGTAAGCCACAAAGCTCTTTTAGCGGTGGTAATTTATGGTGCAGTGCAATAAGGCCTTTCTTATTTTTAGGAAATAAAGCCCCTGGGCGTTATTGCCTATTCGGGAGGGATATAAAAGCCGCGGGCATTATTACCTTTTTTTCATAGGCGTTATTTCCATTCCGAAAAGCAATAACGCCAGCAGTGGTATTTTCGTGTTCGTGTTACTATTTTTTTTTTGAATTATCCTAAAGAAAATTTTAATAAACTGTTTCGTTACCTTAATAGGGAAAGGTCCTAGCTCACATTTTTATTCTTTAAATGTAGTTTTCAAATTTATCAAAAAGTAAAGTTCTACTGTTGAAGTGCTGATTTTGATTTTATCTAATGCTGTAAGATTTGTTTTCAATTTCTATTAGATATATTCTGAGCTATGGTACAGATTTTGTAAACATCTGGATTCGTAAAGAAAATTGGTTAGGGTCTATCCATATTAAAGTAACGGTTTGTATGCATTTCCTTCTTTTTTGAACTTCGTTACGAAAATCTATTAAAAGATACATGCAGCGCATGGTACAATAAACAAGTTGTATAATGTTGGCAGCTGATTGGAGTTTTTTCTTACATATACATATGTATGTGGTCCATAGCAAGTCAAATTTTGTTTACAAAACAATTTTTTTCTCAAAAACAAAAAAAAATGTGTTTACAAAACAATCTTTGTTTACATTTTGTACAATTATAATTTCTAATTTATACAAATTTTGGGTTGACGAGATTTAGAAACATACGTGTGTACATTTGTATGTACATACTCAGAAATGGGACATTGTGTTATAAAAAACGGAGAAAGTTCGGATCTTGTTTTCTATATCCTGAACATAGCTTCAGCATGCCGCTTGTGTGCGTTCCGACCATTTTTTGCATTTTTGAAGGCATACCAGTGAGTCTTTTCATAGTTTGGTGTCCAGAAGCAATGCTTCCTGAAGGTCCGTGGTAATATGATGCGTCTTGCACTGTTTGCGTTGAAAACAAATGAGTTTTTCATGCAAAATGTAGAAACGCGTACATTTTGTTTACATTTATAATTATCAAACTCGTCAAATTTGATATATGTATCTATTTTGAAGGGTGATGGACCACAACAATTCACAAAATATACTCCAGGATAGCATTTTCTTTAATACTGCTACCTGTTTAACGTGCCTTGATTCAGCGTTATTTTTTTTAACAGGAGTCTCGCAAAGTGTCGTACATGATTTTAAACTATATAATTTAATATGGTAGCATAAAAAAAATAAAAAATTTTCAATGCCCTAAAATTTTTTAGGCCTTTTGAAATTTAGATTTCTTCATAACTACGAATCCTATACTTTGGTCCGTTTAAATTCGGATCATATTTTCCCTTCCAAACAAACAAATTTTTTAAATTCCTGTCTTGAACAATAATTTTAGTTTTATCTTCTTGAAGTGGAATTTTCCTTTGAAATACTTGAAAGCATATTAAATGCCCTTTCAATATTTTGCATTGCCCGGCTTAATCTTTGATTATATATGATTTGATCTCTAGTAAGATTTGTTCGTTTATATGGGCTTATTATATGTTTTTCCAGTGGAAAGGCATTGTCCGCAACTATGATATGCGGAAGTTTTCTGTTATTTCCTATTATCTTTTCAGTACGAAAGTAGTTATCATTATCCATAATGCGACTTAAAATCGAACGAGAAAAAATACCGCCATTACTAATTCTGCCATTGAAGCCCACATCAATAAATATAAATTTGCCTAATACATCAGTTAAAGCCAGTAATACAATGCTGTGAAAACCTTTATAATTGTAAAACAAATTTGCATTCTGTTTACTAGGCGTCATTGCAATGTGTTTACCGTCAGGTGCTCCGATACATAATGGAAATTGCCAAACTTTTTCAAAATCCTTTTCGATTTCGGACCATTCCGATGAAGTCCGGAAACTGAAAAAAAAGCTTTTATATAAGGGCTATGCCTTCATAGAGGGAAGGTTAATTTAAAAGCAAAATTTAGGCGAGTTTTCCAAATATCATACAAAATTCAAAATTATATTGTTCGCCAATTATGTTTATTTATTTTTATTAACTCTCATTTAAACTATACCTACATAGATCTCTAACATAAACCATGTTAATAAAAGTTTGAAATTATTACAAATCCTTAAGCACCGATATATAAGATCATTATTTATTTCGAAACCGACCAAATTTTGTTTAATTACCTTTAAAAATACATGACGCATATTTTGGTATATAGCAGAACATACTTATATAACACTTGTACTCAAATACGGTGAAGTGCCATAGGGCCCGCGGAATTAACACCCTCGGGCTTTTTTTCCTTATTTTTAGGAAATAAAGCCCCTGGGCGATATTGCCTATTCGGAAGGGATATAAGAGCCGCGGGCTTTATTACCTTATGAGACATCATTCGACTGTAAGATATTATGGCGGCGCCAATTTTTGTAAATGACAGCAATGAAAGCAATCAAAATAGAGAAAATGCATGTCTGTTCGTACATATACGTACATACATACATTATATAAATAGAAATAAAACAACTTGAGAAAAAATGTGCATAATGCTTTTCATTAAACTCAGTTTACATTTAAACTTAGTTTCCTTGCGCTCAATTAAATTTGTTGCCACCAAAACGAAGTAGTCAGCTGATAAGTCAAACTAAGTTTAACCGTCCGCGATCGGCCGTGGCACCTCAACCTGACACCTCCAACTCGTTTATGCCAGGGGAACCTGCTATTCAGGCAAGTGGAACAGACAGCACTCCGAAGTCAAAAAAAGTCAACGAATTTGCTAAACGCATGAAACTATCTGCGCCTAAAAACTCTATTGCACAAATTGCTGCAATACAAAACAAGCGAACAAGAGGAAAGGAATTTGAGAATAGAAGAAAAGGCAATGGGGGAATTGGAATTGGAGAGAGAGAAACTAGCACTAAAAAGGAAATCCAGAAAGATGAAAGGATTCGAAAGCTGGAACACGAAAAAGATGAGCGTATAACTAAATTTAAACTTGAACTTAAATATAATTTGAAAAAATGAAACACGAAAAATTAAATTAAGCTTAGTTAAACGGGACTATCACTGAAGCCATCGTAGTCCAAATTTTTGTGAAATCTGCAAAAAACTCCCCACCAAATGCATTGAAGTTCGAACGTTGCATATATTTTGAATGTACTCGTTCGTAGCAATTCGATTCAATTATCTCATATTTGCACATTTCATGAAAGTGTGGACTATGATGGATACACTGTTAGACTCGATAATTTAAGAAATGAAGTACAAATATTTTTCTCAGTATTCAATACATTTTAATAAATAAACAGGTTTTTGTGCAAAATAATATACAAAGAATACCTATTTTGAATATTTTAGTCAAACATTAAAGAATATATGGCTTGTCTTTTTAGTTCGGCATCTTGGTTTGTTGTAGAGTATCCATTGTCTGTATTGTCATTTCGCTCTAAAATATGATTGGTCACAGATTCCCATGCATTTCATTAATTTTCGTTTACAATGTTATCAATGAGAACATTAACTGCAATGAGTTGGCTAACCTATTTCAATCTCATATTCCTCCTCGATGTCTAAGAAATAGTCATATATTTGGTCTTCCAACTTACAAAACTAATTACTCATTGAACGAATGCCCGATTATGCAATGCTTATAGTGATATAGTAGATTTCAATGTTAATTTAGAAAGATTTAAACTTAATCTCTTTACTGTATTCAATTAGTCTGTAAGATACCTTTTTCTTTTTTATCGTAACTAGTCTGTAAGATTTTTTTTTCTGTAGACTGAAATGGAATAAATAAATAAAAATGTAATACAGCATACAAGGAACCACTCGCATGCTAGTCGCTTACTTTCGTTGTTATGTAGTCGCATTCGTAGCTCTTTAAGGCTTTCAAATTTTTCCTTGAGAAGCCCAAAGCAATGTTCAATTCGAACGCGATATTTACTATGACGCAAATTAAAGGCAACGCGCTTATTCCGGTCAAGATGCTGCGAATTATTTCGGTACGGAGTGATAACAGTCTCTGAAAGTGGATATGCGGAGTCACCGGCTATCCATTGTTGGGAGAAAAAAACTTATCTTTTTCCTTGCAAAGTGTGCGAAATCGAAATATTTTTGCATCGTGAGCACTACCATAATGGCCAACAACTACACTACGAATTCGAAGAGGGTAATCGCAAACAACTTGCGCTTTAATTAAGTATGCATGAGTCCTTGAAAAATATGCAGTATGGTTTTGCACAGGTGTCTGCAATTTTAAGCTCCGTGCCGTCAATGTAACCAATACAGAGAGGAAGCTCATGATAAGTCGAAGCAACAGTTTCTTCCCGTTCTGCACTTGAAGGCCATTTTATATACTGGGCTTGCAATTTCAAAATAGCTTTGAATACTCTCTGAGTAATTTTTAATATTATGCCACCGTCACTTATGCCAAAAATTGCGGCAGCTTTCGTTACTGATGAGCTCTCTCCTGATGAACCAAGCCGGAATAGAACAACACCTAACTGAAGCTCTATGGGAAATTGTTCGCATGAATGCGATTTGTTGAATTCCTCATGATCACGTATTAATCCTAAAATAATAGCGAACTGTTGTCGATTTACTCTAAGCATTTGGAGTAATCGGTTATCATCCAATGATGTTACAATGTCATTTCACCAAGAAGCAGATTTTGGTATAATGCGGTCAATCCCACGACGACATAATAATACCATAAGCATATATTCAAAGAGTGCGTCCACAGTTTCATCAACAGCTTCGTCATCATCATTTAAATCTACAAAAGCACAAGTATATTCACATAATTTAAATGTAATCTCAGCACACATACTTATTTACTTACCTAGCATATAATTAATTTCGTCCAATGCATATTCGCAAAGTAATTGAATAACTTTATTCTTTTCCGTGTTCCTCGGCATTTTGCTTGTGCAAATGTAAACAAATGTAAGCTGATTATTGTATCCGTATCTTTACAAGGGGTGCTCACGCTCATCCAGTTACACCTACACTAAATACACTGCATACACAAAAGAGCGAACACCCCTATACACACATTATACATACATACATACGTATATTTCAACTACGTAGATCTGCCAATTACCAGCGCATCCTACTGATCGCCAAGCGTTTACACCTGCACACTTCCTTGTTGGTGAACCCACAATTTGCATCGCAGAGGAGAGTCTGCTTGATGCTAAAATGAACTATCTGACGCGTTGGAAACTAGTTGACCGCCCAAAGAAATTTTTCTGGCATCTTTCGACGAACGAAGATTTGCTTACCTTACAAACTCGATTCAAATGGTTAACAGCTCAAAACGAGTTCCGCGTGAACGACATCATCATCCCAGATGGGCACGTAAGAATCGGTACCTTGTATTGCAATGGCAAACTTGTGAAACGGTTGATTTCAAAAAATTGTTTGCTGCCTATAAATACTAATACGTTTTTGTTGCGGGAGAATGTTCAATATTATTGCATAGCTTAACCTTCTTATTATTGTTTATTATTATTGCTGAGTTTAACCTTCCTATTAATGTTATTTTGCACATTGAATTTGAACAGAGTTCTTCTTTGGTCGAAATAACTTACGTTTGGTGAATGTCTTTCAATTAAATTTCAAACGCAATGGTTTTAATTATTACCAAATTTATTCTGCGAAGTGGGAAACGTCCGGGCACGTTGATAAACGAAAGATTATAATCAAAAGATATGTGTTATATATAGATTTTTAATGAGCTCAAGGCCGGAAAAATAAAACAATTGAATATATGTAAATTATTTTATTTAATCGTCAATATTTCGACTTCAGTCTGAAGTCATCATCAGGACTGCAAAAAACAACAGAAGGCGTTCGCTATGTACAAACTAAAACAATAATGAACACAAACTTACACTATCGGCTGCGCCTGGTAGACTGACATGTGATATGCAAAAACTTAATTTATAGTATATGTACATATAAAAATTGAAGATGAGCGAAACATAAACCAAAAATGTAAACAATAAAAGAACAGTAATTGTATACAAAAATATGTAGGAACAACAACACGTAAAAATGTAAACAAGTTAAAATACAGTAATTGTAAACAAAAAATTATTTTAGGAACAACAACACGTGAGTATGTAAATGAATACAGTACAGTAATTGTAAACAAAAATAAACAAACAACAATGCAAGGGACGGTTTTGGAATCGGAACAGCTGTTGGACTATGTCCTCATATGCCTTGAATATTTGCTGTTTCTTAATATTAAGTTGCGGTAGACATGTGCACAATTGTCGGTGTCCGTTTTAAAATCTTTTGTAGTAACTTTTCTCCTCCTCTAAAATAATGACGCTTTCAAAATTCGGATGATGTCCAGTATCTTTACAATGTGTTGTTAATGCTGTTTTGTTATCAGAAGAGGTGTGCCTTAATTTAATATTCGATTTGTGAGCAGATATCCTTGTCTTTAATTTTGATTTCGTTGTCCCAACATATACTTTCTCGCATAAGAGGGACCCGTCGCCATTACATGGAATCCTGTAAACTACATTAGATTTTTCCTGTCTCGGGATTTTATCTTTCATATTGCTGAAAATATTTCTCAAAGTATTGTCGTACTTGAAGGCTAATTGGTATTTTTCTTTATCGTACAGATTGGAATATTTGATTCTCTCCGATAACCCCGGAACATACGTTGCTGTTTTGTAGTTACATCTAATCTGGTGGCACATGTCTTTCGTTTTTTATGTTACGTGGGTCATATTTGCCAATGAGGCTATTTATTAATTTTTTTGGGAAATCGTTGTCTGTCAGGGTCTTCTTAATGATACAAATATTTTTGCTGTGGTACAATTTATCACTAATGGAGAGAACCCGCTTTATAAAGTTTTGGGCTGTGTTTATAATTATTTTTCTCTCATGTTTTGTGTAGAAGTTTATGAGTCTCCCTGATGCTGTTGGCTTTTTGTACCAGTCTATTGTTATTTTGTTGTTTTTTCTTATTATTAGGGTGTCCAGAAAGGGTATTTGTTCATTTTTCTCTATTTCTATTGTAAATTTAATTGTCTTGTTATAATTGTTTAATAATTGGAGCATCCTGTCTGCGTCCTCAGTTTTTATAATGGCAAATAAGTCATCCACATATTTTGTAAGTAGTCGGGGTTTGTTATCACAGTCTAATTCAAAATTCTTCAAAATTTCTTCCATGACAATGTCGGCTATAATTGATGATGCCGGTGAACCCATTGGCATTCCTGAACGTTGTTCATATATTTTATCATTGTATTTAAAGTATCGAGTTTCCTTAATGCAAAATTTTACTATAGTCAAGAAAAGATCTTTTGTCATGATTGTATGTTCTTTGATTTCATTCCACCTTGAAGATATGATGTTCAGGGCCATATCAACCGGGATGCTGGGGAATAATGAAACGACATCGAATGACACTAAGCTTTCGTCATCATAAACATAGGAACCTTTGATCTTATCTTTGAATTCAATAGCGTCTTTAACATTATATTTGGATGTCGTGGTTATGTTTTTTAAAATTCTAACTATATATTTGCACAAATTAGGGAGTTGACAGACGAACAAATGGGTCTGAGTGGAATACCATCCTTATGAATTTTGGGCAAGCCATAAATTCTTGGCGGGTTAGCTGTTTTGCAAACAAGGTCGTTCTTTTCTTTTAAGTCAATTATATTATTGACGTACATTTTCTGTACAATTTCATTATTTTTGTCTTGTAGTCTAGTAGTGGGATCACGTTTCAATATTCTGTATGTTGACATGTCGTTAACTATAGTTTGTATTTTTCTGTCATATTCAGATTTGTCCATCAAAACGGTAACATTACCCTTGTCGGCATTAAGGATCAGAAGCTCTTTGTTAGCTTTCAATAACATTTTTGTGGATCGTAGTGTGTCTTGTACAAATTTGTCTCTACCTAAACTAGTTGTCTTGTTGAGGTGGTTCTGTATAAGTGCGGTCAGGTTGTTTCCCTCAACCTCTTGTTTCTCCTTTTTTTTAATGGTTTGTATATAGTTTTCACCGTCCGCTATCACTTTAAATAGAGGGAAATCTTTATTGTTAAGAGGTAATGCATGTTTAGGTCCGAGGGACATGAGCCATTGGATGTCAGTCGGGATAGGTATGTCGGTCGTATTGCAAATCCATTCTGGTATCACCCTAATGTTAAGAAGTTGTTGCTGTTTGTGTATCAGATTTTCGTACTTATTTACTTGTGTCTTTTTAATTGTCATTTTTAGTTTCTTGGTCAATAGTTCTTCACTTTGGAAGAATGATGTGGAGTCTTGAATGTTAAGCTGTTGTTTAATATATGTCGTCAGCATATTTACCTCCTTCCTTTTTTGCCGCAGGATTTCGTGTTTGATTGTGATGAGAAGGTTCAATAATTTTATTTTAATTTTGGCAGTGTATGAAGATATGGAGTTAGAAATCTTTGTTGGCATTTTGTTGTTGTTGGTGTTGTTGTTAATGGTGTATATGATGTTTTTGGTTGCGTTGTTGATAAAATTCGGTGTTACGCCATTTCTCCTGCATCTTGCGAGGAACTTAATCGACTCCGATAGTCGTGTTAATTGTTGTGAAGTCTGTTAGTAGTGTTTTATGCGTTTTTTGGTTTTGATGTCATAACCTTTGTTGATGTTTTTGTAGATGTTTGAAGCGTTTTCCTTCTCTCGGTGTGCTCTCCGCTTGTACATTGTTGATTCAGTTGTATTGGCCATAATTATATAAATTATATATAGATTTTTAATGAGCTCAAGGCCGGGAAAATAAAACAATTGAATAATATGTAAATTATTTTATTTAATCGTCAATATTTCGACTTCAGTCTGAAGTCATCATCAGGACTGCAAAAAACAACAGAAGGCGTTCGCTATGTACAAACGAAAACAATAATGAACACAAACTTACACTATCGGCTGCGCCTGGTAGACTGACATGTGATATGCAAAAACTTAATTTATAGTATATGTACATATAAAAATTGAAGATGAGCGAAACATAAACCAAAAATGTAAACAATAAAAGAACAGTAATGTATACAAAAATATGTAGGAACAACAACACGTGAAAATGTAAACAAGTTTTTTTTTTTTTTTTTTACGAGGAGGAAGCATCGAAAGCCTAACCGTCACCGGTTTGTCAGTGTGGGACTTTAACCCTAACTAAACCTCCTACTGTCTGAGTACCATTTCCCCCGGTACTACCGTCAGGTATTTCGTCGGGAGATGGCTTGAGCTTACGCTGTACGTACGTGAAGTCTGTTTGTACCGCCCTCTGTACTGTTGTTTGTTACATCTTCGTGGGGGTTTAAATTGCCCCGTTTCATTTCCAAGCATTTTTTTTTTTTTTTTTTTTTTTGCTTGACTGCCGGTTGGAACGAACGAGGTTCCAAGCCGCTCAACATGGTATTTCTCCTAATATATAAACTATTGACTTTAATATAATTTACGATTTTAGATTACCTTGCCCGCCGGTCGGAACGAACTGGGTTCCGAGCCGCTCTGTTACTCTCTTTACTTCTTCTCGTCTGGTTTTTCAAAATTTATGGTTTCCAACTATTCTGCAACGGTCGGAACGGACTGGATTCCGAGCCGTCTACTTACTTAATTCGATTTTTTCTGCTTTGTATGAACTATTGGAAAAAACACAATATTTTATAGCTGAGGATTTAACACATACATATATACATATATAAATTTCTCAAAAGTAGTTTATTGAGCACTAACCTTTCTTGGTAGCCGGAACGGACGAGATTCCGGGCTACCCGGCCGTGTGTAACCGCTTTGGGCTGTTCGTTGGGAGCTGTGCTTAGGGCCAAAGAGCCAAACTGCTTACATTTTTTATTTTTATTTTTTTTTTTTTTTTTATTAGTGCAGGCAGTCGGAACGGACTAGGTTCCGAGCCGCCGATTCGGTGTGAAGTTTGTTGCCGTCAACCGACATTAAAAGATTATGTATTTCTGCGGAGTCGTTCCGCCTGACGTAGTTTCGATATTACCATATTTGCCATGTTGCAGACGGCAGACCAGTTTTCGATCGATTCGAGCATTATATCGATCAAATTCTCTACTTTTGTCAGCCGCCCTACCTGTACGTTTAGGCAGTTTCGTTCATCTTCAAAATATGTGCAGGCAAAAAAGCAATGTTCAGCATCTTGGATATCGTCCTCTTCGCAGAGAGTGCAGTAAGGGTCATCATCGATTTTAAATCTATAAAAGTAAGATTTAAAGCAGCCATGCCCCGTAAGCATTTGGGTTAACTGGAAGTTTACTTCTCCATGTTTCCGGCTTAACCATTTTTCTATTGATGGTATGAGACGGTGTGTCCAGCGACCTTTATCTGTCTGGTCCCAACGGCATTGCCACTGTTGCCAGCATATCTTGATTTCTGCTTGGCGATTCGCCTTGTTTACAGATCTTGCCAACGTCTGCGTCGCCAGGATATCTATTGGACATAGGCCAGCAATAACCATCGCAGCATCTTCCGATGTAGTTCGGTAAGCGCAGCATACCTTAACCGCGCAGAGCCGGTATAAAGACTTCGCTTCGCGTGCGTATGACGTCTTCTTAAAGGCTTCACCCCAGATTTGAAACCCGTATAGCAGGACACTTCTGACTATATTGGCGTATAACTGCCTTCGCTGTTGCTTTGGACCTCCGACGTTAAGCATCAGTCTCGAAAGCGCTACTGCGACTTTTTCCGCTTTTCCGACTGCATACTCAATATGCCGCTTGAATGTTAATCTAGCATCCAGTATGATTCCGAGGTATTTCAGATCTGGGGCTGATTCTATTTCATGGCCACATACGTTTATTTTCGCCACTTCTCGGATCTTCCTGCTGCTAATTAGCACTGTCTCGGTTTTTTGCTGTGCAAGCTCTAGACCTGCATCGAGGAGCCAATTTTGAACACTAGTGATCGAGTTGTTTGCACTCTCTTCAATGTCTTTTATGTGCTTAGCTACGACCACAATGGCTATGTCATCAGCAAAACCAACTATTTTCAATATGCCATCATACATTATGTTCCATAGCGTTGGACCCAGCACTGAGCCTTGTGGAACTCCGCCTGAAATCTTATATTTCTTTCTGCCTTCATCGGTGTCGTAGAGTAGAAGTCTGTCCGACAAGTAATTGTTTAGGATTCTTCTGAGATATGCTGGAATATCGAAAGTTATTAGCGCCTCTGTTATTTTCCGCCAGCTTGCGGTGTTAAATGCGTTTTTCACGTCGAGCGTAATTATTAAACAATATTCTTTTGAGCCCCATCTCCATCTCTCACCGCTAATCGCATCTTCTGCTATTCTTTTTATGAAATTGGCTGCATCAACTGTGGACCGCCCTTTTCTAAATCCAAATTGTGTTTCGGAGAGTCCTCCATTCGCCTCCATTGCTTCTGTAACTCTATTGGTAATTATGCGTTCCAGAAGCTTCCCTGTTGTATTAAGCATACATATTGGTCGATATGCAGAGGGATCCCCAGGAGATTTTCCCGCCTTTGGTAGTAGAACGAGCCGCTGGCGTTTCCATATTTTCGGAAATACGCCCTCTGTAAAGCATTCGTTAAACGTGTGTACGAAAACCTCAGTATTCGCTTTCACTGCTAGTTTAAGAACTTTATTCGGAATTGCATCAGGGCCTGGGGCCTTTCTGTCTTTAAATTCATCAACCGCAAGCAGCACCTCTCCAGCGGTGATCTGGGAGAATTTGCATTCAGCATGGGAGAGGATCTCTCTACTGAATGCTTTTTGGCCTGGAAACAGTTTGCTTACTATTATACCCAGTTGGTCGGCGCTTGTGAGCTGCGGCTGGACAGATGCCTGTAGCTTTTTAGTAACCACTTTGTATGCCATACCCCAAGGATTTTGTTCGGCACTGTCGCAAAGCTGGAGAAAACACTTCTTCTTGCTCGCTTTAATGGTTTGCTTTAATTCCTTTCGCTTGGCCCTGTAGTGTATTTGTTGTTCCAAATAATTGGCCGTTTTTCTGGCCCTTTGGTAGTCGCGCCTTGCTCTATTGCATTGTTGACGAACATCTGCTATCTGGGAATTCCACCAGTATACTGAGGGACGTCTGCTCGATGGGTTTCTTCCTCTTCTCCTCATTGAAGCATCACAGGCGTTTGCTATGGTGGTCATGAGCTTGTTGGCCATATTCGTAGCTCCTTGTGTTAGGGTAACTTCAGACATCATAACTTTTAGCGCTTCTTCATCTAGAGAGTCGATTTTCCAGCCCACTGTTCTCCTTTCGGTGCAAGACCCTGTTTGCTTTGGTTCGTTTATAGTGAAGATAATTGCTTGGTGATCGCTGTGAGTATAGTCGTCACTAACCTCCCAATGGACATTTCGGGATAGTCTACTAGTTATGAATGTTAAGTCTATTATAGACTCACTTCCGTCTTTTTTGAATGTAGCTTTACTTCCGGAATTTAATAGCACCACTTCTAGGGTCGAAAGAGCTGTCAGGAGCGCTCTGCCTTTGGGATTTGTTTTACGGCTTCCCCATGCTTGGGCCCATGCATTGAAGTCACCTGCGATTACAACCGGCGTTCTAGTTCTAGCATCGGTGACCAAGTTATCTAATATTGTTTCAAACTCCTCGAGGTTGAAGCTAGGTGGTATGTAGCAACTGTACAGTATGATGCCAGCAATTTTCACGCAGACGAAGCCTACTTCCGATTTCAGTTTTTCTAATGGGAGTGGTTTTTTGGCACAACTCCCTACCGCTGATCGCCCTGCGCTGGCCTTGGCCCATAGTTGACAGTCAACCACTTTGTATGGTTCACTCAGTAGAGCTACGTCGATATTCAGTTCTAATACCGACTGCTGCAGCAGTTCCTGTGCCGCCTTACAGTGGTTTAGATTTAGTTGGCAAACCTTCATTCTTTACGTGTCTTTTGTACTGCCTGTACATAACAAGGGCATTCTCTTCCACCTGTTCTGTGCTTCAAATCTGCCAAGTTTTTCCTCGTGCAAATGGCACACCTCAGCTCTTTCTTGCAATCACGGGCCATATGACTTGAGTCACCACAGTTGAAACACGATCCCTTCATATCGTGTGGAGATCTGCAGTTTCGTGCTACGTGTCCAAACTCTAAGCATTTAAAGCATTGCATCGGCTGTGTTTTTTGCCGAATTCGGCAAACCACCCATCCTATACGTATTTTTCCTGCTGCTATTACTCTATTTGCGGCTGCAGCTGGGAGAAGTATAGTCGCTGTCTTCGTACCACTGTATGCCTTTCGCATCGATTTTACTGCGTCTTCTTTAAACTTTATCCCCTCGAACTCTTTTTCAAAAGCGGCACAAATCTCTTCTTTCGTTGATACTTCATCCAGGTCTTTAACCTCTAACGCAATTTGCGAGGTGAGAGTCTGGACAGAGACGCTTTCGCCAAGCGCTTCTTCGACAGCTCGCTGTACCTCGGAAGTGTGCGAGTCTGTTGGTTTCTCCAGCTGAATGAGTAAGTCCCCATTGGTGGTTTTCCTTATTTTTGTTACCATCTCTCCTACGTGTTTCAGCTTTGGCTCGTTCCTGACAGCCCGCAAAATGTCTGCGTAAGACCTTCCCCCACGGTCCTTTATTATTAAAGCATCTGGCCGTGGGTGCTTAGGTTTTGGCTTCTTCCTCCTTTCTACGGTTTGCCAATCTGCCCTCTCCTCTCCTTCCATATTCTTGCTGGGTTGAACGCTTGGCTGTGATGACGCGTCTGTGACTCCCCTTTGAGATCGCCGAATAGAGAGGTTTACCGTGGTTGTTTGGCTCCCGGTATTTGTTTTTTCTTTCGGAGTTGGGGGTTTCGCTTTCTCAAACAAAGCAGAGAGTTCGCCTATAACATCGCGCATGGGCTGATGGATGGATCTTCTTTTTCCATCCTCCAGCATGTCAACAAGCTCGCGAATCTTTGCTCCGAGGGTAACCCATGCTGATGACTGATAACCTGTTTCAGTCAGACAAACATTTTTGGGCACCGGACAAATCTCTGGAGGCGAACTTATCAACCTAGGACGCTTTCCAAAAACGTTGAGAGTCGTTCCTACTTCGGATGACTCACTCCCGGTTATTTGGGGTCCCGAAACTCCTTTATTATTTCGCCCTGCCGGGGGCGACCGGGAGACACTCATTTTAATTTTAAGCAAGATTCTATTTTTTAATAATTTTTGCTATTATTTCTTTTAATTTATTTATTAATTGATTATTAATTAATATTTATCGATTTCCTATTAAATTGCTTACTATTTATTTAATTTAACTTTAATTTACTGTAACTCGTTATATTTATTGCTATTTTATATGCTATTTATTTATTATTTATTTTATTATTTATTTAGTAATTATTATTATTTTTAATAATTATAATTAGATAATTATTTATATATTTATAAACGTATTCAACTACTTTTACTTCTAATTTAGTTGCTTCTGCCCACTGTGTGGCGATCTCAGCGCCACCTACCGTGATTTAAGAACAACGCCGGTAGGGGGTGTGTGTCTCCGCTATTTAAGCTCGGCTTTATTAGGCACAGGATGTTTCAATAAAGCTTGGCTTATTGGACCACTTTGCTGAACTTACTCCACTCGCTCAGCTGTTTTCAGCCCGATTTGGCGCGATTCAGCCTTTTGTTTTTTCTTCGTTTGCTACTTTGAAAAAACAAATCTCGCCTGAAAGAAAACTGGAAAATAAACACTTACAGTAAAAAGTCCTCTACCTCCAGAAGTGGGACTTGCAGCCTCCACGTAGACACACTTTTTCACTGCACTTTTGGTGGAAATTATAAATTTATTACCACAAATATCACCAAAATTTAATCACTTTTTGAGAGCTTACACAAAAGCACGTCCTCTCACAAAAGTATATAAAAACAAGTTAAAATACAGTAATTGTAAACAAAAAATTATTTTAGGAACAACAACACGTGAGAATGTAAATGAATACAGTACAGTAATTGTAAACAAAAATAAACAAACAACAATGCAAGGGACGGTTTTGGAATCGGAACAGCTGTTGGACTACATATGTCCTCATATGCCTTGAATATTTGCTGTTTCTTAATATTAAGTTACGGTAGACATGTGCACAATTGTCGGTGTCCGTTTTAAAATTCATCCTCATATTATTAGGGGTGTTCACAATGTGCAGCATTTCCAATGTGAATCTTTTGTAGTAATTTTTCTCCTCCTCTAAAATAATGACGCTTTCAAAATTCGGATGATGTCCAGTATCTTTACAATGTGTTGTTAATGCTGTTTTGTTATCAGAGGAGTTGTGCCTTAATATTTGTATCATTAAGAAGACCCTGTCAGACAACGATGCACAAGATATGTGTTATAGTATAGTAATGTGTGTGTACATGGTATAAAGTGTGACTGGTATAAATGTGTGTATGTAGTATGATGAGGTTGGTTGCCAGAGTTCTCATTTAGCCTCCCGGCCCCCCTTGGCGAACATTAAGCCTAGTAAACGTTGCTACTACGTTGCTGAGCCCGGTTGAGCGACGTGTTCTTTGATTTAGAGCTGATGCAGGGCTTAATCCAGTCGCTGGATGTCACCATTTTCGGCGATGATGAATATGTTGGTGACGAGGCCGTGTTGATTGTTAAACTTGCAATCTGCGACGTCTGCTGTTTCGCGGAGCTGAAGCTTCTAGTATCGCCGGTCTGGTCGAACGATGCAGGAGGGTGTGATGCCGTCTATCACACAACTGGTAATGGATGTGAGAGCTGCATACTCTGGTGGTATGCGACAGTGCCAGACAATTAAGGCAATACCCGTGGGCTTGGGCTACATGTTGGCGTTGGTGATGTTGCATACCTCTGAAAATAGCGCATAAGCGCAATGCGTGAGGACGACGGCATAGAGGGCATCGAACACCGGATGGTCACTGCAGTATGTCCGTGCGCACTTTTTTATAAAATTCTTTGTATTTCTTATCATTTATTTACAGAATTACGAAAATACAGAATAACTAACCGGTTTTGTTTCCATTTCTTTTTATCTCTGTTTTGTTTTTTACTTATTTTTAATTGATTTCGTTGAAGTTGTTGTTGTCAACTGAGCAATGCAGTTGAAGCCCCTAAACTAGTCAGTACACAATGTGAAATCACAAATATCAAGAGTAGAAAATTAAAAATATTTTTCCAAAAAAGTTAAGATCAATTAGATCTAACAAACAAATTAAAAGAATAATAAAAAAAGGGTCATTATTGGAAAAGTATCTTTTTTGAAAAGAATAGCAAAAAATATTTGTTTTTAATCTAATTATATACTATTTTTTCGTACTTGAAATACTCATTTCTTATTTTTTGCATACATATGTACTTATCGTTTGAATTTTTGACTTAAAATTCTCACTTCTTTTTATTTGTATAAATATCGCTTAAGTTAATATTGGAGTTTATACATCTTTTGCTTTTCTTAAATATTAATTGTTTTTATTGATAAGACTTCCGACTATTTAATAGCAACTCGCTTGGCACATGAAATTATCAAATAAAAAACTTTTGTCAATACAGAATTTTGTCAATACAGAATTTTGTCAGTGCAGAATTTCGCTTTTACAGAACTTTGTAAATACGGAATTTTGGAAATACAGAATTTTGTCACTACAGAATTTCGCGACGTTAGTTTTCAGAATTTTGTACGAAAATAATTTCGATATACAGCTTTTTGTAGGGATCCCGATTGAAAAATACTCAAGAAGCCTCAAAAATCGGAGAATGCGCCCTTATTTACGACGAATGTCTCGCCCTACCGAATGGCGGTGTGGTCGCATAGAAAAAGTATTCGGACGGTCATATTAGAGTAGTTGATTTACCTACGCAAACCGGCAAACTAACTCGACCGCTAGTTAAGCTATGTTTTCTTCCAACCGCCAGTAATACCGCGACTTTGAACTTCAATGATTAATGACACTACCCGCAAAATCCGCAATTAAACAAACAAAAAATAAAATATAAGAATTGCAAGAACATTACATTAAAGAAACTAAAACATCCCAAAAAACAGTATAAATCTGCGCACTCTACTGAAAATGTTTTCCATGCATGGACAAGCATGCAGATTTTTACTAAACTCCTCTTTTCTCCGAAAGAAAATAAATATGGACAAGGAGATGAAAGAAGCAACCCCATCTGCCCGTTTGGTAGTCACGGTACGCCGTAATGTTGCAACACCAACCGTAGCTCCCGCTCCAACTTGCCACGCACTATGGCAGCATCGACAGCCACGCCGCGCTGCAACAACAGTACGACGGTAGCTGAACCCGTTGTAGATCAGAGAGCGGGTATCTGGGAGTTTTTATTGCATTTTTTTTTTGAGATTTGGCAGTTTCTTCGCCACCGTTGAGGTTTGCTAACAGAATAAATGAAAATGCAATAAAAATAAGAATAAATAAGAGATAATTTTTACCTTTATTCCATAAGATCATTTATAAATATAAAATCAACATGAAAACAATTAAAATATAGCAGAAATTCATGTTGTGCAAAAACTTGTGTATTAAACAATTAATTTAAGATATAGCGTGTTTTCTTATAAATATATATAGAAAGTGCTCGTCCTTCAATCCAAGCGCACGCGAAATCCATTAAGAAATTTAAGTATTTTAATATGTTCAATATCCCAGATACGACAACACCTTCTATTGGAGTTCTTAGCCTACTCCATTCGTACACTCACATCGCTATATATGAAGTTGGTCAACTGTCAGGTGACATTGACTTCACTTACTTTTAGTTCACGAGCAGAGACACATGTTCATATAAGGATTTGTAAAGTGTCGTTGTTAATAAAGTCATATCAAGTATCGTTGAGTTTATATTTCTTAAATAAAGCATATTTAATACTGGCGACGAGGATGGGATTCATCCCTTCATTTTAAACTCGATATCAACACGCATGACTTTCGGCAAACAGTAACAATTTCATCTACAACGTTGAGTGACACAGCTAAGCACAACCAGTGAAGGTCAACGTTTTGACCGCTGCTGGTGTCCTGAAGGTCGTATAACCTGTTGCTTCACTAAATTAATTGCAAGCACGTGCTCGCGTTATTAGCCGACATATACAAACATACGGGTTATTTCGCATTGACTCTCGAACTCAATGCCACGGAGGCTCAAGCAAGAGCTGGTTTCGGAAGGAGCGTCGTCAACGGCAAAAACATCAACCAGCTCAGAAGAAGACCCTACGGTGTCGTCGGATAGTAAACTTTCGTCGAACATTCGCAGCAACGAACGTACCATGGCAACTGTAGAAACATTGGAGCCGTTCGATATTAATCATCCAGAGAACTGGGCTACATACATTGCGAGATTCGAATGTTTCCTCCAAGCCAATGACGTACAGGCAGCCGAGCGCCAACAGGCAATTTTCTTGACGTTGGCTGGCGCACCGATATATGATCTCCTGTCATCATTGGCATCCCCCAAGAAGGTGAGTGATCTTCAAATATCTGAAATCAAAGCAACGCTTACGAAACACTTGTCCCCGCGGCCATCGGAGATCGCATCCTCTTACAAATTTCACAAACGTGATCAAATGCCAAACGAAACTTTTGCTGATTATAAGGCAGCCTTGAGGAAGATTGCGGTGGACTGCAACTTTGGGGATGCCTTAGACCGCATGCTCCGTGACCGTTTGGTGTGTGGGTTGCGCGACGAGTCGCTTCAACGTAACCTGTTAGCGGAGCCTGACCTCCAACTACAGAAGGTCATAGAACGTGCTACCAACGTAGAACCGGCATCGAGAAACGTTCTCGTAATTCGTCAGCCCCAACAAGTCAATCAAATTGGAAAGCGTAACCAACAGCACTTCAAGAAAAGTAAGAATCAACGTAACTCTACTTCTTTTAAACCGTGCAATGGCTGTGGCGGCGCACGTGCGCTCGCTCGCAGTGCTCTCATAAGGAAACAATTTGTTCTGCATGTGGTGTCAAAGGTCATTTACAACGCGTTTGTCGGTCGATAAATTCAAGTTGTACCATGGAGCGTGCCGCAATCCCCCCAAAAGGTCGGCACCAACACAGCAAGTCGAGATCACAATCGATTAATTAAATTTTAAGTACTAGAAGTGGTAAAAAGTCAACAACAATACACATCAATGGAAAACCTTGTACGTTGGAAGTAGATTCTGGGTCGGACTATAAGATAGTGTCATCCAAGACGTTCGATCAATTGTGGCCAGCATTTAAGCCAGAGCTATATGAGTGTGCTCTTGAGTTAAGGGATTTGCAGCAGAATGGGGTGCCTATCAGAAGTGTCCTAGATGTTGATATAACTCATAATAATCGCAAAGTTAGGGATTTATCCCTTAAATAGTAAATCAAAGTAACGTTTTAGGTTGTAATTGGTTTGATGCGCTGGGCATAAGTGTTCAGGTGTAGGAATTTTCGAACCTGTTGAATATTCGGACTGGACAACGCCTATCGTCCCAGTTCCTAAAAGCGATGGTTCAATCAGGATTTGCGGGGACTATAAGTCGACCCTGAATAAGGCACTCTTGCTACATAATTTTCAAATTCCGTCCATAAGCTCGCTCCTTTTAATCGATAGAGGGGGGGAACATTTTTGCAAAATTGGATCTTGCCCAAGCTTATCAACAACTTGTCGTAGACGAAGAGTCAGCAATGATGCAAACTGTTATCACACATAAGGGAGCATTTAAAGTAAAACGACTTTAATTTGGCATTTCCTCGGCTCCGGGAATATTTCAGAGCTTCATTGAAACGCTTCTGCGAAATATTCCTGGCGTTCTACCGTATTTTGACGACGTTGTCATTATGGGAGGAACCGAATCGGAATTGTCTGAACGTTTGAATGAGGTTCTGACACGTTTTGATAAATCCGGCCTGCGCCTTCGCCAATCCGGAGTCTTTACCGTAAATTTTTAAGGCTATAAAATAGATAGTTTTGGAATCAGACCCTCACCTGAAAAGATAAAATCTATAAGGAATGCCCCGGTGCCTGGTGATAAGAAACAGGTTCAGGCATTTTTGGGGTTACTGAACTTTTATCACTCTTTCCTGCCAAATAAGGCTACTATTGCAGAACCTTTCCATCGCCTTCTAGAAAAAGATAGGAACTTCGTTTGGAAAACTGAACACCAGTCAGCTTTCGCTAAACTAAAACAGTTGGTCATCTCTGATAGTGTACTAATTCATTATGATGAAAAGTTACCTCTCGTACACCATATGGTCTTGGTGCGGTGCTGAGCCATAAATTGGCTGATGGTTCTTAGAAACCAATTGCGTTTTATTCGCGAACTTTATCAAAATCGGAGAGAAACTACGTGCAGATTGACCGTGAAGCCACTGCCATTAAAGCGGGAGTGAAGAAATTTCACGACTATGTGTACGGCCGAAGATTTACCTTAATCACTGATCATCGCCCGCTATTGGGCATTTTCTGCACATCCAAACAAACACCGGTTATATTATTGCCCGTAATGCTGCGTCGCTGCATGCTTCTAAATGCCTATGATTTTGATTTCGTCTACAGAGAGGGCAAGAAAATGGGAAATGCGGACTGTTTAAGCCATCTGCCTATTGAAGAGCACCATAGCGAAGCAAATCATGGAGATGTTCTTATGATCGAGATGGCCAGTACCCAAATTGTCGATACAAAAAAAGTGGTAACGCTTTCTGCAAAAGGAATAGAAATCACTGTCAAGCATTGCACTCCATGTCAGGAGACTCGTCACGAGAAGGTACAGGCGCCAGTCCACTTATGGGAAACAACGAGAACAGCGTGGTCGCGGCTTCATGTCGATTTCGCTGGGCCATTTCAGGGTAAATGGTTTTTCCTAACAGTGGATTCATATTCTAAGTGGGTGGAAGTACATATTGTCAAGAACACCTCATCACAAGCTGCAATTAAATCTCTACGATCACTCTTTGCAACTCATGGGCTTCCGGATGGCATTTACGTCGGCGGAATTCAAGGAGTTCACGAGGAACAATTTGATTCGCCATATCAGATGTGCTCCGTACCATCCGTCGTAAAATGGACAAGCTGAGCGAATGGTGCAAACCACAAAAGATTATCTTAAGAAATTACCGGCGAATTCGGACTATAAATGAAACCTTATTCGGTTTGTATTCATCCAGCACATTAGCCCACATGCAGCAACCGGCCGTTCACCTGCCGAGCTTGTCTTCAATCGACAGCTGAAAACTTATTTTGACAAAGTTCACTAGCATGAGCTGTCAAACGTTGCGGAAAATCCAACTGTGAAACAAACATTTTGTGAAAGAGAACTTTGTTGAATCCGCAACTATTCATCGGGTCCCAATTGCGTATCGGGCAGCATCCACTCTAAAACCGGACCGGTATCGTAAAAAGTATGCTTTGAAGATGGAAGAGTAGTTAAGCGCCATTTGGATCAAATTAGAAGCTGGGCGTCGTTTAAGAATACAGAGTTGGGGATGATGCGAAAAGGAAGGGACACTACAACTGAGCCATTCAGTGAAGAATTGTCAACGTCCACCCATGCATCAAGTGAAAACGACGTTGACGCTCGGCTAAATTTGGAATCTCTATCATCACCGGCAATCACATCTCCAAACACCCTAGAACCTGCGGATTCGCCACCAGATTGTCACACTGACGGGGTCGTAATGCCACCGCCAACCCGACATGCAACACCGAGGCGTTCAACTCGGCCAAGGAAAGCCCCACAAGTATATTCTCCAACTGGGCGTTAAGGGGTGTTAAATATCTGAGATACGACAACACCTTCTATTGCAGTTCTTAGCCTACTCCATTCGTACACTCACATCGCTATATATGAAGTTGGTCAACTGTCAGGTGACATTGACTTCACTTACTTTTAGTTCACGAGCAGAGACACATGTTCATATAAAGATTTGTAAAGTGTCGTTGTTAATAAAGTCATATCAAGTATCGTTGAGTTTATATTTCTTAAATAAAGCATATTTAATAAATATCTTATAATATGGTTTTCAGATCGCTGAAAACTCTGCTTAAGTAAATTTTCCGATCTGACCCTAACATTTTGATATCTTGGGACAAAATCGTAAAAAAAAACGATAAGAAATTCGAAAATTACAGTTTAAAAGTTGATTATTAAAAAAAAAAGGTTTTCAATATCTTCTCATTAATGTTATTTATAACCACATTTTTAACAAAAAAAATAAGCCCACAGAGCTTAACGTTCATTATTTCTTGAGATATATATAACAAAACTGTGCTTCCAACAATAAATTATGCTCACACATTGTGCGTTTTGAATTTAATCAAAATATAAACAACAGCGCAAAAACAAATCTTCTTGGTAATGTAATTTTTAAACACATCTTACGTGAAAGTGATAAAAATGAGTTCTCAACAGTGCAATAAGTGGCTACTAGATTCGTCTCCAACATATTTATCCGTGTATGGCAAGCCAACAAATAAAGCCGTTCTGCTGAGTTTAGTGCACCGCCACATCGATGAAGTATTACGGACGTTGGATGTTGCTTCGGGGTGTCCAATGAGTAAAAAAAATATTGTGAGGAAACTCTGTGCTCTGTACGAGGAGTATAAAGTAATAAAGGCTGACCGTCATTGAAACTATAAAGGAACCTTGGAAAAAAGAAGAATTTTTATAGATAAACTATATCAGTTTTTCACCTTGAGGCTGACCCCAAAAAAGACTCAGAAAAACCATCTTGTTGTCAAACCACGAGACAGTTTCGAATCAGTATCGGAATCAAATTATGATTCTGATAATCCGCCGGAAGAAGACAATGACGATGCCGATTATAGTCTTCCCGAAAAGAGAGCTCGCATGACTTGTTAAATATAATTATTTTTCTTATTAATAGGTTTTAGCCCCGTATTCAGATGCAGGTACAGTATATGTATGTATGTATATTAAAATGAAACTTATACCCAGTTTGCTTTAAAAAAATAGTTTTAGGGATATATTTTTAATATAAAATTCAATATTTGTATGTAAATTAAAACCTTTATGCTCTTAGAGCACTTCACACATATTCTTACGCTCTATCGTTAAGTCGTTTGCGAGACAGCAACGAGTCATAGATAATATAATATGAAACTCTTTGTTTCGTGAGAGCGCTGTCAAAATGAGCATTTTTTATTAAATTTTTCAAAAGAGCCACTCTGTAAGAAATTTTATCTGGGAGTTTTTATTGCATTTTTTTGGAGATTTGGCAGTTTCTTCGCCACTGTTGAGGTTTGCTAACAGAATAAATGAAAATGCAATAAAAATAAGAATAAAGAAGAGATAATTTTTACTTTTATTCCAAAAGATCATTTATAAATATAAAATCAACATGAAAACAATTAAAATATCGCAGAAATTCATATCGTGCAAAAACTTGTATATATGTATTAAACAATCAATTTAAGATATAGCGTGTTTAATTTAGAGATTTCCAGACGCATTTTATAAAAAAAACATTTACTCGCTTTTTTTATACAAATAAAACTGATTGTATCATTCGTCGCTTGTAAGCGCGTCCAAAAGTTATCAAGATTACTATTTTTATTTCAAGGACTGAGGGGTACTTGATTTCTTATCGAGTCTAAAACCGTCTATCGTCTTACCACTATATTTCTTACGAATGTTCACCACGATTCGACAGCGATAGAGCGAAAAAACTAACAGTGCCAGAGCGAGAATTGAAAAAGCGAGAGTTTTAATATTTTTTTGTTATGTTATCGGTCGAGCTGGAGATTTATTTAATTTTTGGTAAATTCATTCACTTAAATTTATAAAAATAATTTATGAAGCAATATTTTTCAAATTTGGTACAATGCATAGCAAGTAGTACTTTGTACACATGTAAATCTGGCCATATGAGCAATTTATTTACTTTTTAACATTCAATTTGGTTGATATATGTATGTAAATTCAGTAATTTTAAATCTTCACAGGTTTCTTATGTATTTACCTAGAATCATAAATATTACATAAGTATATATTCTACAAACATATGTATGTACATGCATATATGTATATATGAATGAACGTAAATATGTTCTTATTTTATGTACTTATGTACGTACATAGAATGGCGCATATCATATTCTGATTCATACAAAATCTGTAAAAAGCCAACAATATGCCTAATAGAATTTATATATGAACATTTGCATATTTATTTGTTGATTTTACTAGTTAATTTTTATCACATGTAATATAATTTAGTATGCTTTCCGAAACTAAATTTAATACATATCACCCATGTTTAAAATATTTGATCAAACAAATAGAAGCCTAAAATTCATCTTACTTGCAAGCAAAAATACAAACGCATATTTTTATGCACATACATACAATATATACAAACGTACATTTGTTTACGTGCCCGCAAACCACCCTTGAGCTCTAAATGTTTGCTTCTGCTCGGATTTCCGACAATTCAGCTGCGAGACGAAGGCAATAAACCACCACCATAAATTAGAGTTGGGTGCCAATACTTTTCGTTTCGCACTAGGTCCAAGGAAAAATAGGAGTAATAAAAAAATATACGATTTAACTCTCAGAGACGTTTAACTGGGAGAAAATCAATAATATATGGCTTCTTAATACTTATTAAGGTGGGATATAGTGTGATATATTTTTTAAATAAATTAAAAGTGAAAATTCATTATGAATTTCTGTAACTACTTTTCACAAAGTAGTAGATTTCCTACTCCGACTGCAAATTGCAGTAAATGGTTTGCAAATTCAATGATGACCAACACTGTTGTTCAAATGCGACAAAATTCGGCTACATATTTACATATATTTTTGTCCGGTTAAGAGAGGTGTCCGCTTATTGGAATTGTCCGCCAATAGAGGTTTCACTGTATATATAAGCTCATACAAATGTACACAGTGCGTATTGAGGTGATGAAGATGTGCTGATTATTTAGCTGAGTAATGTCTATTATACATATTTACTTGCAAAGCTGAAGACGAAAATGTTCAAATTTATAAATTTTTGCAAGATCGCGAAAAATGTTCTTCGCTGGCAGATTTCAAGTTGTGCTGCAATTTATGAATGAAATGAGTTTTACGCACGCGCAATTTATGAATGAAATGGTTTAGGATTTATGGCGCCGGTGTAACTGTTGATTTAGCAGTTGCTGCGGGAAGTGAGGACAGAAGTGTGCGCACGTCGATATGTAAATATGTATAAATATAAGTATGTGCGTATATTTGAATGTACAAAGACGTCATTTGTCCTTGAATTTATATTTTGGCATGTGATGTACATATGTACATAGGTCAAGGTTGATTTATATAATTTTGTAAATACGAGTACATTTGATTTTATATAAGCATTTATATATGTAAATACGTATATATATATGTACATATATACGTATGTATGAACAAAGTTACTTATTTTTTTTGTATACATACATATGTACGCATAGATAAGTATATACTTATAATGGTAAAATATTGATTTGTATTATGTTGAATGGGGGTTTATATCAATACACAGATATGTACATACATATATCAATGTACATGTAATTATTGGGGTACTATTTACCAGCATACATAAAATGTGTACATGCAGACATACGGCAAAACCACAGGTGGATTATGCTTACATTTGGGCATTACTTAAACCCATATTCATAAAACAAAAAAGGGGCCGCTTCAGTCATTAATTTCACAAATGCACATAAGTACCAATATACATTTTATCAACCATATTATAATTTTTCTGATTTTTATTAAATTGTCAAAATCCACCCAAAATAAGTCAATTTTTCTTACATACAAGCTGTTTAATTTCTTTCGGCCTCACTCAGCTCTGTTAACTTGACACTCTCGCTATTTCCCCTGTTAGCCCTGGCGTAGTGGGATTCTGCAAGACATTCACTTGAATTTTGACAATTCACACTGATATTCGCGTGAAAATCTTCTCTGTCAAATATAAGTTCTCTGGTTTGACCTTTTGTTGTTTTGATGGAGGAATTGCAGTAAATGATTGCATGTAAATTCAAAGGACATTTTTACATTGTTTTTGTTTGACTTAGGTTTTTAAAATACGTAAGTTTTATGTTAAATTATATTTAAAATATGTATATATACTGGGGAAAATATGTATGTATGTATTACTCTGAATTACAGCGAGTATATTATTGTGTCTTATTTTATTTCAATATAAATTTTTTGTTGTTATTGTTGTTTGAATGGGTTATAAATATTATCTCTTAGTTTTTAAAGTATTTTTATTGAACTCGCGATATTTAAGTCAAATGAATTTTTTTTTAATTTTGACCAGCACTAATGATAGGTTGTGATATGTACATATGTACGTCTTTTAATATTGCAGTGGTAGTAAATCAGCGGTCGGCACGCCATAGAACAATTGTTCGAGAGCACTTCACACATATTCTAACCCTCTATCGTTTAGTCGTTTGCGAGAGAGCAACGAGTCATAGATAATACAATACGAAACAATTTGCTTCGTGAGAGCGCTGTCAAAATGGGCATTTTTTATAACATTTTACAAAAGAGCCACTCTGTAAGAAATGGTATCTGGGAGTTTTTATTGCATTTTTTTGAAGATTTGGCAGGTTTTTCGCCACCGTTAAGGTTTGCGAACAGAATAAATGGAAATGCAATAAAAATAAAAGTAAATAAGAGATAATTTTTACCTTTATTCTAAGAGATCAAGTAAAAATATAAAATCAACATGAAAACAATTAAAATTTTGCAGAAATTCATATTGTGCAAAAACTTGTTTATATGTCTCAAACAAATAATTTAAGATATAGGGTGTTTTCTTATAAATATACATGTATATGTACATATGTATATTAAAATACAACTTATACCCAGTTTGCTTTAAAAAAATATTTTTGAGGATATATTTTTAATATAAAATTCAATATTTGTATGTAAATGAAAACCTTTATGCTCTTAGAGCACTTCACACATATTCTTACGCTCTATCGTTTAGTCGTTAGCGAGACAGCAATGAGTCTTAGATAATACAATACGAAACAATTTGTTTCGTGAGAGCGCTGTCAAAATGGGCATTTTTTATAACATTTTCCAAAAGAGCCACTGTAAGAAATGGTATCTGGGAGTTTTTATTGCATTTTTTTGGAGATTTGGCAGGTTTTTCGCCACCGTTAAAGTTTGCTAACAGAATAAATGAAAATGCAATAAAAATAAAAGTAAATAAGAGATAATTTTTACCTTTATTCTAAGAGATCAAGTAAAAATATAAAATCAACATGAAAACAATTAAAATTTTGCAGAAATTCATATTGTGCAAAAACTTGTATATATGTCTCAAACAAATAATTTATGATATAGGGTGTTTTCTTATAAATATACATGTATATGTATGTATATTAAAATGCAACTTATACCCAGTTTGCTTTAAAAAATAGTTTTAGGGATATCTTTTTAATATAAAATACAATATTTGCATGTAAATTAAAACCTTTATGCTCTGTAAAATCTTCTATATTAAATTTAGCTCTTAATTTAGAGATTTCCAGACGTATTTTACAAAAAAAACATTTACTCGCTTATTTTTATACAAATAAAAATCATAGCTATTTCCACGCATTTGCCTCTGGTAGCCCAACTTTTTGCGTGCCAGCTGTTCAGCAGCCCATGACTCGGCTTTGTTGCCAGGCCAAAATGTGAGATAATGGGCTCTCGCAGCAAGCATCGTACAGCATCCACTCTAAAACCGGACCGGTATCGTAAAAAGTATGCTTTGAAGATGGAAGAGTAGTTAAGCGCCATTTAGATCAAGTTAGAAGCCGGGCGTCGTTTAAGAATACAGAGTTGGGGTTGATGCGAAAAGGAAGGGACACTACAACTGAGCCATTCAGTGAAGAATTATCAACGTCCACCCATACATCAAGTGAAAACGACGTTGACGCTCGGCTAAATTTGGAATCTCTATCATCACCGGCAATCACATCTCCAAACACCCTAGAACCTGCGGATTCGCCACCAGATTGTCACACTGATGGGGTCGTAATGCCACCGCCAACCCGACATGCAACACCGAGGCGTTCAACTCGGCCAAGTAAAGCCGCACAAGTATATACTCCAACTGGGCGTTAAGGGGTGTTAAATATCTGAGATACGACAACACCTTCTATTGGAGTTCTTAGCCTACTCCATTCGTACACACACATCGCTATATAAGAAGTTGGTCAACTGTCAGGTGACATTGACTTCACTTACTTTTAGTTCACGAGCAGAGACACATGTTCATATAAAGATGTGTAAAGTGTCGTTGTTAATAAAGTCATATCAAGTATCGTTGAGTTTATATTTCTTAAATAAAGCATATTTAATAAATATCTTATAAAATGGTTTTCAGATCGCTGAAAACTCTGCTTAAGTTAATTTTCCGATCTGACCCTAACATTTTGATATCTTGGGACAAAATCGTAAAAAAAACGATAAGAAATTCGAAAATTGCAGTTTAAAAGTTGATTATTAAAAAAAAAAAGTTTTCAATATCTTCTCATTAATGTTATTTATAACCACATTTTTAGCAAAGAAAATGAGCTATCATACAGAGCTTAACGTTCATTATTTCTTGAGATATATATCAAAACTGTGCTTCCAACAATAAATTATGCTCTCACATTGTGCGTTTTGAATTTAATCAAAATATAAACAACAGCGCAAAAACAAATCTTCTTGGTAATGTAATTTTAAAACACATCTTACGTGAAAGTGATAAAAATGAGTTCTCAACAGTGCAATAAGTGGCTACTAGATTCGTCTCCAACATATTTATCCGTGTATGGCAAGCCAACAAATAAAGCCGTTCTGCTGAGTTTAGTGCACCGCCACATCGATGAAGTATTACGGACGTGGGATGTTGATTCGGGGTTGCCAATGGATAAAAAAAATATTGTGAGGAAACTCTGTGCTCTGTACGAGGAGTATAAAGTAATAAAGGCTGACCGTCATTGAAACTATAAATGAACCTTGGAAAAAAGAAGTATTTTTATAGATAAACTATATCAGTTTTTCACCTTGAGGCTGACCCCAAAAAAGACTCAGAAAAACCATATTGTTGCAAATCCACGACACAGTTTCGAATCAGTATCGGAATCAAATTATGATTCTGATAATCCGCCGGAAGAAGACAATGACGATGCCGATTATAGTCTTCCCGAAAAGAGAGCTCGCGTGACTTGTTAAATAGAATTATTTTTCTTATTAATAGGTTTTAGCCCCGTATTCAGATGCAGGTACAGTATATGTATGTATGTATATTAAAATGAAACTTATACCCAGTTTGCTTTAAAAAAATAGTTTTAGGGATATATTTTTAATATAAAATTCAATATTTGTATGTAAATTAAAACCTTTATGCTCTTAGAGCACTTCACACATATTCTTACGCTCTATCGTTAAGTCGTTTGCGAGACAGCAACGAGTCATAGATAATATAATATGAAACTCTTTGTTTCGTGAGAGCGCTGTCAAAATGAGCATTTTTTATTAAATTTTTCAAAAGAGCCACTCTGTAAGAAATTTTATCTGGGAGTTTTTATTGCATTTTTTTGGAGATTTGGCAGTTTCTTCGCCACTGTTGAGGTTTGCTAACAGAATAAATGAAAATGCAATAAAAATAAGAATAAAGAAGAGATAATTTTTACTTTTATTCCAAAAGATCATTTATAAATATAAAATCAACATGAAAACAATTAAAATATCGCAGAAATTCATATCGTGCAAAAACTTGTATATATGTATTAAACAATTAATTTAAGATATAGCGTGTTTAATTTAGAGATTTCCAGACGCATTTTATAAAAAAAACATTTACTCGCTTTTTTTATACAAATAAAACTGATTGTATCATTCGTCGCTTGTAAGCGCGTCCAAAAGTTATCAAGATTACTATTTTTATTTCAAGGACTGAGGGGTACTTGATTTCTTATCGAGTCTAAAACCGTCTATCGTCTTACCACTATATTTCTTACGAATGTTCACCACGATTCGACAGCGATAGAGCGAAAAAACTAACAGTGCCAGAGCGAGAATTGAAAAAGCGAGAGTTTTAATATTTTTTTGTTATGTTATCGGTCGAGCTGGAGATTTATTTAATTTTTGGTAAATTCATTCACTTAAATTTATAAAAATAATTTATGAAGCAATATTTTTCAAATTTGGTACAATGCATAGCAAGTAGTACTTTGTACACATGTAAATCTGGCCATATGAGCAATTTATTTACTTTTTAACATTCAATTTGGTTGATATATGTATGTAAATTCAGTAATTTTAAATCTTCACAGGTTTCTTATGTATTTACCTAGAATCATAAATATTACATAAGTATATATTCTACAAACATATGTATGTACATGCATATATGTATATATGAATGAACGTAAATATGTTCTTATTTTATGTACTTATGTACGTACATAGAATGGCGCATATCATATTCTGATTCATACAAAATCTGTAAAAAGCCAACAATATGCCTAATAGAATTTATATATGAACATTTGCATATTTATTTGTTGATTTTACTAGTTAATTTTTATCACATGTAATATAATTTAGTATGCTTTCCGAAACTAAATTTAATACATATCACCCATGTTTAAAATATTTGATCAAACAAATAGAAGCCTAAAATTCATCTTACTTGCAAGCAAAAATACAAACGCATATTTTTATGCACATACATACAATATATACAAACGTACATTTGTTTACGTGCCCGCAAACCACCCTTGAGCTCTAAATGTTTGCTTCTGCTCGGATTTCCGACAATTCAGCTGCGAGACGAAGGCAATAAACCACCACCATAAATTAGAGTTGGGTGCCAATACTTTTCGTTTCGCACTAGGTCCAAGGAAAAATAGGAGTAATAAAAAAATATACGATTTAACTCTCAGAGACGTTTAACTGGGAGAAAATCAATAATATATGGCTTCTTAATACTTATTAAGGTGGGATATAGTGTGATATATTTTTTAAATAAATTAAAAGTGAAAATTCATTATGAATTTCTGTAACTACTTTTCACAAAGTAGTAGATTTCCTACTCCGACTGCAAATTGCAGTAAATGGTTTGCAAATTCAATGATGACCAACACTGTTGTTCAAATGCGACAAAATTCGGCTACATATTTACATATATTTTTGTCCGGTTAAGAGAGGTGTCCGCTTATTGGAATTGTCCGCCAATAGAGGTTTCACTGTATATATAAGCTCATACAAATGTACACAGTGCGTATTGAGGTGATGAAGATGTGCTGATTATTTAGCTGAGTAATGTCTATTATACATATTTACTTGCAAAGCTGAAGACGAAAATGTTCAAATTTATAAATTTTTGCAAGATCGCGAAAAATGTTCTTCGCTGGCAGATTTCAAGTTGTGCTGCAATTTATGAATGAAATGAGTTTTACGCACGCGCAATTTATGAATGAAATGGTTTAGGATTTATGGCGCCGGTGTAACTGTTGATTTAGCAGTTGCTGCGGGAAGTGAGGACAGAAGTGTGCGCACGTCGATATGTAAATATGTATAAATATAAGTATGTGCGTATATTTGAATGTACAAAGACGTCATTTGTCCTTGAATTTATATTTTGGCATGTGATGTACATATGTACATAGGTCAAGGTTGATTTATATAATTTTGTAAATACGAGTACATTTGATTTTATATAAGCATTTATATATGTAAATACGTATATATATATGTACATATATACGTATGTATGAACAAAGTTACTTATTTTTTTTGTATACATACATATGTACGCATAGATAAGTATATACTTATAATGGTAAAATATTGATTTGTATTATGTTGAATGGGGGTTTATATCAATACACAGATATGTACATACATATATCAATGTACATGTAATTATTGGGGTACTATTTACCAGCATACATAAAATGTGTACATGCAGACATACGGCAAAACCACAGGTGGATTATGCTTACATTTGGGCATTACTTAAACCCATATTCATAAAACAAAAAAGGGGCCGCTTCAGTCATTAATTTCACAAATGCACATAAGTACCAATATACATTTTATCAACCATATTATAATTTTTCTGATTTTTATTAAATTGTCAAAATCCACCCAAAATAAGTCAATTTTTCTTACATACAAGCTGTTTAATTTCTTTCGGCCTCACTCAGCTCTGTTAACTTGACACTCTCGCTATTTCCCCTGTTAGCCCTGGCGTAGTGGGATTCTGCAAGACATTCACTTGAATTTTGACAATTCACACTGATATTCGCGTGAAAATCTTCTCTGTCAAATATAAGTTCTCTGGTTTGACCTTTTGTTGTTTTGATGGAGGAATTGCAGTAAATGATTGCATGTAAATTCAAAGGACATTTTTACATTGTTTTTGTTTGACTTAGATTTTTAAAATACGTAAGTTTTATGTTAAATTATATTTAAAATATGTATATATACTGGGGAAAATATGTATGTATGTATTACTCTGAATTACAGCGAGTATATTATTGTGTTTTATTTTATTTCAATATACATTTTTTGTTGTTATTGTCGTTTGAATGGGTTATAAATATTATCTCTTAGTTTTTAAAGTATTTTTATTGAACTCGCGATATTTAAGTCAAATGAATTTTTTTTTAATTTTGACCCGCACTAATGATAGGTTGTGATATGTACATATGTACGTGTTTTAATATTGCAGTGGTAGTAAATCAGCGGTCGGCACGCCATGGCACAATTGTTCGAGAGCACTTCACACATATTCTTACGCTCTATCGTTTAGTCGTTAGCGAGACAGCAATGAAGGGCCGTACACATACAACTTTCCTCGCTTTACTTGGCAATTCGAACTTTAACAACAAAGCATGAGGTGTAGAAGGTTTGCTACATAAAACGCTTTGACAGTTTCTGCGATAATTGTTTGTTTTGAATTGCGATATTCCGAGTATTTTCATTAATAAAAGAATAAGAAATGAGTTTTACATCTACTTATGTATGTTTGAAATTCGCGAGTGTAATAAACTTTATTAAGACTGAGATGTAACAAGTCTTCTTGCAGCATCTTTCGACAAAATAAATAAAAACCTATCCAGGGGATTTTAGGAAAACGATGAGGGTGGTTAACAAAGAGGTGTTTCATTTGCTATTTGTTCATATTTCTCTTCTTTTCTCTTTTTAAAAGTAATTATATATGCGAAAATTATTAAATAAATACAAGTGAATTCTCTAAATCGTGTGTATATGAACGCAGAAATAAAAAGGAAATGTAAACAGTTGGTTGTCAAAGTGTACAAAAGTTGAGAGTTCGCCATGATTTTGCTTCGTTTTGCTTTGCTTTACTTTTCTCGCCTTGTATTTAGCAGCACTCATATAACATCAGGTCTTCAACTTATCTGTCAAAGCGAAACTCTGAAGCAAAGCAAAGCGAAAGTCTTATATGTACGGCCCTTGAGTCTTAGATAATATGATATGAAACTCTTTTTTTTGTGAGAGCGCAGTCAAAATACGGATTTTTTATAAACTTTTCCAAAAGAGCCACTCTGTAAGAAATGGTATCTGGGAGTTTTTATTGCCTTTTTTTTGAGATTTGGCAGTTTCATTTATAAATATAAAATCAACATGAAAACAATTAAAATATAGCAGAAATTCATGTTGTGCAAAAACTTGTGTATTAAACAATTAATTTAAGATATAGCGTGTTTTCTTATAAATATACATGTATGTATATTAGACTTACCAAAGAAAAATGAAAGTCCTCGTCCTTCAATCCAAGCGCACGCGAAATCCATTAAGAAATTTAAGTATTTTAATATGTTAAATATCTGAGATACGACAACACCTTCTATTGGAGTCCTTAGCCTACTCCATTCGTACACTCACATCGCTATATATGAATTTGGTCAACTGTCAGGTGACATTGACTTCACTTACTTTTAGTTCACGAGCAGAGACACATGTTCATATAAGGATTTGTAAAGTGTCGTTGTTAATAAAGTCATATCAAGTATCGTTGAGTTTATATTTCTTAAATAAAGCATATTTAATACTGGCGACGAGGATGGGATTCATCCCTTCATTTTAAACTCGATATCAACACGCATGACTTTCGGCAAACAGTAACAATTTCATCTACAACGTTGAGTGACACAGCTAAGCACAACCAGTGAAGGTGAACGTTTTGACCGATGCTGGTGTCCTGAAGGTCGTATAACCTGTTGCTTCACTAAATTAATTGCAAGCACGTGCTCGCGTTATTAGCCGACATATACAAACATACGGGTTATTTCGCATTGACTCTCGAAGTCAATGCCACGGAGGCTCAAGCAAGAGCTGGTTTCGGAAGGAGCGTCGTCAACGGCAAAAACATCAACCAGCTCAGAAGAAGACCCTACGGTGTCGTCGGATAGTAAACTTTCGTCGAACATTCGCAGCAACGAACGTACCATGGCAACTGTAGAAACATTGGAGCCGTTCGATATTAGTCATCCAGAGAACTGGGCTACATACATTGCGAGATTCGAATGTTTCCTCCAAGCCAATGACGTACAGGCAGCCGAGCGCCAACAGGCAATTTTCTTGACGTTGGCTGGCGCACCGATATATGATCTCCTGTCATCATTGGCATCCCCCAAGAAGGTGAGTGATCTTCAAATATCTGAAATCAAAGCAACGCTTACGAAACACTTGTCCCCGCGGCCATCGGAGATCGCATCCTCTTACAAATTTCACAAACGTGATCAAATGCCAAACGAAACTTTTGCTGATTATGTGGCAGCCTTGAGGAAGATTGCGGTGGACTGCAACTTTGGGGATGCCTTAGACCGCATGCTCCGTGACCGTTTGGTGTGTGGGTTGCGCGACGAGTCGCTTCAACGTAACCTGTTAGCGGAGCCTGACCTCCAACTACAGAAGGTCATAGAACGTGCTACCAACGTAGAACCGGCATCGAGAAACGTTCTCGTAATTCGACAGCCCCAACAAGTCAATCAAATTGGAAAGCGTAACCAACAGCACTTCAAGAAAAGTAAGAATCAACGTAACTCTACTTCTTTTAAACCGTGCAATGGCTGTGGCGGCGCACGTGCGCTCGCTCGCAGTGCTCTCATAAAGAAACAATTTGTTCTGCATGTGGTGTCAAAGGTCATTTACAACGCGTTTGTCGGTCGATAAATTCAAGTTGTACCATGGAGCGTGCCGCAATCCCCCCAAAAGGTCGGCACCAACACAGCAAGTCGAGATCACAATCGATTAATTAAATTTTAAGTACTAGAAGTGGTAAAAAGTCAACAACAATACACATCAATGGAAAACCTTTTACGTTGGAAGTAGATTCTGCGTCGGACTATAAGATAGTGTCATCCAAGACGTTCGATCAATTGTGGCCAGCATTTAAGCCAGAGCTATATAAGTGTGCTCTTGAGTTAAGGGATTTGCAGCAGAATGGGGTGCCTATCAGAAGTGTCCTAGATGTTGATATAACTTATAATAATCGCAAAGTTAGGGATTTACCCCTTAAATAGTAAATCAAAGTAACGTTTTAGGTTGTAATTGGTTTGATGCGCTGGGCATAAGTGTTCAGGTGTAGGAATTTTCGAACCTGTTGAATATTCGGACTGGGATTTGCGGGGACTATAAGTCGACCCTGAATAAGGCACTCTTGCTACATAATTTTCAAATTCCGTCCATAAGCTCGCTCCTTTTAATCGATAGAGGGGGGGAACATTTTTGCAAAATTGGATCTTGCCCAAGCTTATCAACAACTTGTCGTAGACGAAGAGTCAGCAATGATGCAAACTGTTATCACACATAAGGGAGCATTTAAAGTAAAACGACTTCAATTTGGCATTTCCTTGGCTCCGGGAATATTTCAGAGCTTCATTGAAACGCTTCTGCGAAATATTCCTGGCGTTCTACCGTATTTTGACGACGTTGTCATTATGGGAGGAACCGAATCGGAATTGTCTGAACGTTTGAATGAGGTTCTGACACGTTTTGATAAATCCGGCCTGCGCCTTCGCAGGGATAAATTCCAATTCGGAGTCTCTACCGTAAATTTTTAAGGCTATAAAATAGATAGTTTTGGAATCAGACCCTCACCTGAAAAGATAAAATCTATAAGGAATGCCCCGGTGCCTGGTGATAAGAAACAGGTTCAGGCATTTTTGGAGTTACTGAACTTTTATCACTCTTTCCTGCCAAATAAGGCTACTATTGCAGAACCTTTGCATCGCCTTCTAGAAAACGATAGGAACTTCGTTTGGAAATCTGAACACCAGTCAGCTTTCGCTAAACTAAAACAGTAGGTCATCTCTGATAGTGTACTAATTCATTATGATGAAAAGTTACCTCTCGTACACCATATGGTCTTGGTGCGGTGCTGAGCCATAAATTGGCTGATGGTTCTTAGAAACCAATTGCGTTTTATTCGCGAACTTTATCAAAATCGGAGAGAAACTACGTGCAGATTGACCGTGAAGCCACTGCCATTAAAGCGGGAGTGAAGAAATTTCACGACTATGTGTACGGCCGAAGATTTACCTTAATCACTGATCATCGCCCGCTATTGGGCATTTTCTGCACATCCAAACAAACACCGGTTATATTATTGCCCGTAATGCTGCGTCGCTGCATGTTTCTAAATGCCTTTGATTTTGATTTCGTCTACAGAGAGGGCAAGAAAATGGGAAATGCGGACTGTTTAAGCCATCTGCCTATTGAAGAGCACCATAGCGAAGCAAATCATGGAGATGTTCTTATGATCGAGATGGCCAGTACCCAAATTATCGATGCAAAAAAAGTGGCAACGCTTTCTGCAAAAGATTCGCTGCTCAGTAAAGTAAAACGCTGGGCGTTAAGGGGATGGCCCAAGATGGACGAAGGAATAGAAATCACTGTCAAGCATTGCACTCCATGTCAGGAGACTCGTCACGAGAAGGTACAGGCGCCAGTCCACTTATGGGAAACAACGAGAACAGCGTGGTCGCGGCTTCATGTCGATTTCGCTGGGCCATTTCAGGGTAAATGGTTTTTCCTAACAGTGGATTCATATTCTAAGTGGTTGGAAGTACATATTGTCAAGAACACCTCATCACAAGCTGCAATTAAATCTCTACGATCACTCTTTGCAACTCATGGGCTTCCGGATGGCATTTACGTCGGCGGAATTCAAGGAGTTCACGAGGAACAATTTTATTCGCCATATCAGATGTGCTCCGTACCATCCGTCGTAAAACGGACAAGCTGAGCGAATGGTACAAACCACAAAAGATTATCTTAAGAAATTACCGGCGAATTCGGACTATAAATTAAACCTTATTCGGTTTGTATTCAACCAGCACATTAGCCCACATGCAGCAACCGGCCGTTCACCTGCCGAGCTTGTCTTCAATCGACAGCTGAAAACTTATTTTGACAAAGTTCACCCGCATGAGCTGTCAAACGTTGCGGAAAATCCAACTGTGAAACAAACATTTTGTCAAAGAGAACTTTGTTGGATCCGCAACTATTCATCGGGTCCCAATTGGGTATCGGGCAGCATCCACTCTAAAACCGGACCGGTATCGTAAAAAGTATGCTTTGAAGATGGAAGAGTAGTTAAGCGCCATTTGGATCAAATTAGAAGCCGGGCATCGTTTAAGAATACAGAGTTGGGGATGATGCGAAAAGGAAGGGACACTACAACTGAGCCATTCAGTGAAGAATTGTCAACGTCCACCCATGCATCAAGTGAAAACGACGTTGACGCTCGGCTAAATTTGGAATCTCTATCATCACCGGCAATCACATCTCCAAACACCCTAGAACCTGCGGATTCGCCACCAGATTGTCACACTGACGGGGTCGTAATGCCACCGCCAACCCGACATGCAACACCGAGGCGTTCAACTCGGCCAAGGAAAGCCCCACAAGTATATTCTCCAACTGGGCGTTAAGGGGTGTTAAATATCTGAGATACGACAACACCTTCTATTGGAGTTCTTAGCTTACTCCATTCGTACACTCACATCGCTATATAAGAAGTTGGTCAACTGTCAGGTGACATTGACTTCACTTACTTTTAGTTCACGAGCAGAGACACATGTTCATATAAAGATTTGTAAAGTGTCGTTGTTAATAAAGTCATATCAAGTATTGTTGAGTTTATATTTCTTAAATAAAGCATATTTAATAAATATCTTATAATATGGTTTTCAGATCGCTGAAAACTCTGCTTAAGTTAATTTTCCGATCTGACCCTAACATTTTGATATCTTGGGACAAAATCGTAAAAAAAAACGATAAGAAATTCGAAAATTACAGTTTAAAAGTTGATTATTAAAAAAAAAAAGTTTTCAATATCTTCTCATTAATGTTATTTATAACCACATTTTTAACAAAATAAGCTATCATACAGAGCTTAACGTTCATTATTTCTTGAGATATATATAACAAAACTGTGCTTCCGACAATAAATTATGCTCTCATATTGTGCGTTTTGAATTTAATCAAAATATAAACAACAGCGCAAAAACAAATCTTCTTGGTAAAGTAATTTTTAAACACATCTTACGTGAAAGTGATAAAAATGAGTTCTCAACAGTGCAATAAGTGGCTACTAGATTCGTCTCCAACATATTTATCCGTGTATGGCAAGCCAACAAATAAAGCCGTTCTGCTGAGTTTAGTGCACCGCCACATCGATGAAGTATTACGGACGTTGGATGTTGCTTCGGGGTTGCCAGTGGATAAAAAAAATATTGCGAGGAAACTCTGTGCTCTGTACGAGGAGTATAAAGTAATAAAGGCTGACCGTCATTGAAACTATAAAGGAACCTTGGAAAAAATAAGAATTTTTATAGATAAACTATATCAGTTTTTCACCTTGAGGCTGACCCCAAAAAAAACTCAGAAAAACCATATTGTTACCAATCCACGAGACAGTTTCGAATCAGTATCGGAATCAAATTATGATTCTGATAATCCACCGGAAGAAGACAATGACGATGCCGATTATAGTCTTCCCGAAAAGAGAGCTCGCATGACTTGTTAAATAGAATTATTTTTCTTATTAATAGGTTTTAGCCCCGTATTCAGATGCAGGTACAGTATATGTATGTTTATTAAAATGAAACTTATACCCAGTTTGCATTAAAAAAATAGTTTTAGGGATATATTTTTAATATAAAATTCAATATTTGTATGTACATGAAAACCTTTAAGGCCATGCCACATAAAACTTCTGCTTCGCTTTACGTCAGAGTTTAGCTTTGACAGCAAAGATGAATCCATGCAATTATACGAAATTTCCCACACAGGCAACACCGTCGCCAAAGCCAAGCGAAATCTTGGGCAACTCTCATCTTTTCGCTGACTTTGACAGTTCGCTCTTACCAATTTTGTTTACTTCTGAAATTCGTCTGTTAACGGTCGAGGTATATATGAAAATTTTCCCACAAAAACAAGGCAAATAAAAAATTTAACTGAAATAAATGCTTAAATATACAGTTTTTTTTAATTTAGCAAAAGAAATGGAGGAAAAGTTAATTGAAGCGGTGAAAATGATTTACTAAAGGCTTTCTCTTTTATAATAGAGGAGCATTGCAGAGCACGGTGGAAGTCACTTCGTGACCGGTTCGTGCGGGAGGTGGCAGCAAAGATATAATTCCCTTACCCGCATTTTCCGCCTTGATATGTTTTTTAAACATAATAAGGCTTCCTGAAGTAAAAGAACTATTAACAAAACTTTCATAATGTCCGTTATTATGCCGAATGTATGTAAATATGTTTATAAAGTTCCGTGCGATTTTCACAACTCACAACAAATAAACAAAAAGTATGTATTGTCAAAGTTTTATTGTGGCATACCTTTTGCGTTTTTCGCTTTTCTGACAGAGTTACAAATGTCACGTAAAACGAAGCAAGTCTTATGTGGAATGGCCTTTATGCTCTTAGAGCACTTCACGCTCTATCGTTTAGTCGTTTGCGAGACAGCAACGAGTCATAGATAATATAATATGAAACTCTTTGTTTCGTGAGAGCGCTGTCAAAATGAGCATTTTTTATTAAATTTTTCAAAAGAGCCACTCTGTAAGAAATGGTATCTGGGAGTTTTTATTGCATTTTTTTGAGATTTGGCAGTTTCTTCGCCACTGTTGAGGTTTGCTAACAGAATAAATGAATATGCAATAAAAATAAGAATAAAGAAGAGATATATTTTACCTTTATTCCAAAAGATCATTTATAAATATGAAATCAACATGAAAACAATTAAAATATCGCAGAAATTCATATCGTGCAAAAATTTGTATATATGTATTAAACAATTAATTTAAGATATAGCGTGTTTAATTTAGAGATTTCCAGACGCATTTTATAAAAAAAACATTTACTCGCTTTTTTTATACAAGTAAAACTGATTGTATCATACGTCGCTTGTAAGCGCGTCCAAAAGTTATCAAGATTACTATTTTTATTTCAAGGACTGATTCTGAATTATCTTCTATTGGGACTGAACAGAATCTAGTGCAGTATCTTATGATAGACTGTCACTGTCAGAAATAAATTTTGCGGCTGCAGTATCTTTTTTTTTTTTTTTTTGTATTTGCACCCTGTTTTGAGTGTGTAGCTTTTGCAGGTGTGCCTTGAGTTGTTTTATCGTCAACCATTTTTGGTATTTTTAATAATGGGGGTGGTTTGACCAGAGAACGGGTATTGACAGAGAAGCCTTATCCCAGTCCATTCCGACACATATTCCTCTGATTTTGAGAGGTACTTGATTTCTTATCGAGTCTTGCCACTATATTTCTTACGAATGTTCACCACGATTCGACAGCGATAGAGCGAAAAAACTAACAGTGCCAGAGCGAGAATTGAAAAAGCGAGAGTTTTAATATTTTTTTGTTATGTTATCGGTCGAACTGGAGATTTATTTAATTTTTGGTAAATTCATTCACTTAAATTTATAAAAACAATTTATGAAGCAATATTTTTCAAATTTGGTACAATGCATAGCAAGTAGTACTTTGTACACATGTAAATCTGGCCATATGAGCAATTTATTTACTTTTTAACATTCAATTTGGTTGATATAAATTCAGTAATTTTAAATCTTCACAGGTTTCTTATGTATTTACCTAGAATCATAAATATTACATAAGTATATATTCTACAAACATATGTACATGCATATATGTATATATGAATGACCGTAAATATGTTCTTATTTTATGTACTTATGTACGTACATAGAATGGCGCATATCATATTCTGATTCATACAAAATCTGTAAAAAGCCAACAATATGCCTAATAGAATTTATATATGAACATTTGCATATTTATTTGTTGATTTTACTAGTTAATTTTTATCACATGTAATATAATTTAGTATGCTTTCCGAAACTAAATTTAATACATACATATCACCCATGTTTAAAATATTTGATGAAACAAATAAATAGAAGCCTAAAATTCATCTTACTTGCAAGCAAAAATACAATCGCATATTTTTATGCACATACATACAATATATACAAACGTACATTTGTTCACGTGCCCGCAAACCACCCTTGAGCTCTAAATGTTTGCTTCTGCTCGGATTTCCGACAATTCTGCTGCGAGACGAAGGCAATAAACCACCACCATAAATTAGAGTTGGGTGCCAATACTTTTCGTTTCGCACTAGGTCCAAGGAAAAATAGGAGTAATAAAAAAATATACGATTTAACTCTCAGAGACGTTTAACTGGGAGAAAATCAATAATATATGGCTTCTTAATACTTATTAAGGTGGGATATAGTGTGATATATTTTTTAAATAAATTAAAAGTGAAAATTTATTATGAATTTCTGTAACTACTTTTCACAAAGTAGTAGATTTCCTACTCCGACTGCAAATTGCAGTAAATGGTTTGCAAATTCAATGATGACCAACACTGTTGTTCAAATGCGACAAAATTCGGCTACATATTTACATATATTTTTGTCCGGTTAAGAGAGGTGTTCGCTTATTGGAGTTGTCCGCCAATAGAGGTTTCACTGTATATATAAGCTCATACAAATGTACACAGCGCGTATTGTGCTGAGTATTTCTCTAGGCAAGGCCGATTTTGCGAAATAATACCGAATGCATTTATATATTTTTATTGGTATTTTACAATGTAATCGTTCGTAATGATTAAATATTCATAAATTAGATATGAATTTGGTAATAGAATATCGTATTAGCTGAGGAATGTCTATTATACATATTTACTTGCAAAGCTGAAGACGAAAATGTTCAAATTTATAAATTTTTGCAAGATCGCGAAAAATGTTCTTCGCTGGCAGATTTCAAGTTGTGCTGCAATTTATGAATGAAATGAGTTTTACGCACGCGCAATTTATGAAAGAAATGGTTTAGGATTTATGGCGCCGGTGTAACTGTTGATTTAGCAGTTGCTGCGGGAAGTGAGGACAGAAGTGTGCGCACGTCGATATGTAAATATGTATAAATATAAGTATGTGCGTATATTTGTATGTACAACGACGTCATTTGTCCTTGAATTTATATTTTGGCATGTGATGTACATATGTACATAGGTCAAGGTTGATTTATATAATTTTGTAAATACGAGTACATTTGATTTTATATAAGCATTTATATATGTAAATACGTATATATATATGTACATATGTACGTATGTATGAACAAAGTTACTTCTTTTTTTTGTATACATATGTACGCATAGATAAGTATATATTTATAATGGGTAAAATATTGATTTGTATTATGTTGAATGGGGGTTTATATCAATACACAGATATGTACATATATCAATGTACATGTAATTATTGGGGTACTATTTACCAGCATACATAAAATGTGTACATGCAGACATACGGCAAAACAACAGGTGGATTAAGCTTACATTTGGGCATTACTTAAACCCATATTCATAAAACAAAAAAGGGGCCGCTTCAGTCATTAATTTCACAAATGCACATAAGTACCAATATACATTTTATCAAACATATTATAATTTTTCTGATTTTTATTAAATTGTCAAAATCCACCCAAAATAAGTCAATTTTTCTTACATACAAGCTGTTTAATTTCTTTCGGCCTCACTCAGCTCTGTTAACTTGACACTCTCGCTATTTCCCCTGTTAGCCCTGGCGTGGTGAGATTCTGCAAGACATTCACTTGAATTTTGACAATTCACACTGATATTCGCGTGAAAATCTTCTCTGTCAAATATAAGTTCTCTGGTTTGACCTTTTGTTGTTTTGATGGAGGAATTGCAGTAAATGATTGCATGTAAATTCAAAGGACATTTTTATATTGTTTTTGTTTGACTTGGATTTTTAAAATACGTAAGTTTTATGTTAAATTATATTTAAAATATGTATATATACTGGGGAAAATATGTATGTATGTATTACTCTGAATTACAGCGAGTATATTATTGTGTTTTATTTTATTTCAATATACATTTTTTGTTGTTATTGTCGTTTGAATGGGTTATAAATATTATCTCTTAGTTTTTAAAGTATTTTTATTGAACTCGCGATATTTAAGTCAAATGAATTTTTTTTTAATTTTGACCCGCACTAATGATAGGTTGTGATATGTACATATGTATGTACGTCTTTTAATATTGCAGTGGTAGTAAATCAGCGGTCGGCACGCCATAGAACAATTGTTCGAGAGCACTTCACACATATTCTAACCCTCTATCGTTTAGTCGTTTGCGAGAGAGCAACGAGTCATAGAAATTATAATAAAAAGAACTTCACTTGTTTTTGCAACTTTATTATTCGGGTGGGAAGCACGTCCAGCCCGAAGAGTACCAAAATTTATACTGACTATTCTAACAAAATTTACTTAACAGCTACCCTCAAGCTATCTGTTGCTGCCGCTGCTACCGCGCTGTTGTTGTGTAGCAGAGGTGGTATTGCGAACCGGCCGGCGTGAGAACGAATATGTGCTGACTCAGGCCACGCGCAACTTTTTGGATGTAACTTTAAACTTGTTGTTTCCGTTCATAGACTTTGTATGTTACCCGTTGCATGGAATTTGCTGACTCGGGCCACGCGCAACGTTTTTAGGTAATTCAAAACACAATGTTGCTTCCGTGATAACTCCTCCCCTCCTAAGTAAGGGCCGTCCTCGGACCTTCCTCTTGACGAGTGGGTGATGTTTCCTACTACTCTTGCTATTGCAGCTTGCCGTCTTTGTTTTTTGTATAAAATTATTATGTGAAGCAGCACAGCGACAATTATTATTATAATGATGATTGTTGATGTCGTTGCCAAACCCTTTTTATATCCATCGTTTAGCTGCTCCATCAGCTGGCGATTCACCAGCGCGCGATGCCGCAAGTAAGGTAGACTCATTATTTCATCATGTCCGGTTATATTTATCCGAGTGGCCCAAGGGATTTCTGCTACCTTTACCTCAAGGGAATTTCGGTTCACGAAGGTCGTTTCATTTATGCTTGCCTTCTCTGAAAACGTTACTAGGTAAGTTCCTTTTCTTAGCGAAATGGTCTCGTTGTCAGATGTTACTGTGGCGGTGCAATCGTTTATGACGATCATACCATCATCAATTTCCTGCACAGGATCTAGTTCGCCAAATGTCGTTCTACATTCTGCAGTGGTGCTGGCTACTAATTGTTGACCGCAAGTCGTTGTGTTCGATTTTCTGCAAAACCGCATAGTTGTCCCTGCACAGCCATCCAAGGAATAGATGTCCTTACCACAGACCGCTACGGCGTTGTCGCGCAGTGATAGCATTTTGTTGTTATGAGCTACAGGTAATATAATTTTTCTTTTGCAAATAAGCTTAGGTCTAGGATACTTAACTAGGAAGTGAAAGAGATTATTATCGTGAAATACTTTAAACTTAGAGACTAATATCAAATCAGTTACGGTTAAATTGTTGAGAGACTCGGTTTTCAAAATTGAATCAATTTCAGCGTTATCAAAAATGATTGGGTTTAATAATCCTAATTGTGCTAAGGCGATTGATAGGATAATGTTATCTAGATCTGTAATAATAGCCCTATTTCGAGCCAAGAGAATTTCATAAAGATGTCCGGTATCTAATCGTTCCAGTTTTGTTATCTTTAAAATTTCATTTACTGTATTGGTTAAATCAGTAATTTGTTCTTGGAATTTTGAATTTACTGCTACTTGCCGATTGTTATTGTCCCTAAGCTTATCTAGATCTATAATTACTTTTTGAAAATCGTCGAAGTCAGGTGTGCCTGCCACAACCTTGAGAGCAGTTCCCAAGATGTTTAGGCTACGTGGGTGTCTCGTCGGTCCCATTACTGTTCGAAGGAGCTTGTCGATTTGGTCCAGGTCCGCATTCATTAGTTTCGTCATGTGGCTTTGTGGGTATAGTTTTAGTACTGAGCGAGTGTCAAGGGTCAATTCAGCGTAGGCAGTCAGGTTTGTCGTGTGTCTAATGTAATCGTACGAGTCCCATAAAACAACGTCACCGTCCGTAATCGGTAAGTAGTCTGCGTGCGAGTAATCCGCAACCTTACAGTTTGTGGAAGTCGAGGTCATGACGAGTATGAGCAGAAGTCTAAAGAAAAATAAGAAGGACAGAAACAAAGAAAAACATTAAAAATATTATATTTGACTATCGAAGATTATCCTTATGAACTATTCTACCCTTAACCCTTACTGTGGAACCCAAGTCCTCCTGAACTATGCCCTCCACATACAAGGGGGTAAGTTTATTTCCTAAGTGTCTATTTGATTTAATGTGCACTGTTTCTCCCACGGCAAATGTTCTTGCTACCCTGTTTTTGTTATGAGTCCTTAGCATTGATTCTTGAGCCTTTTCTATTTTATCCTTTGCTTCTGTCCCACCTACCCGCGAATGAAAAACATCCAAGGGGTTTTCGCGAATTACAGAGTGAATGCTCCTATTGTACTCAATTGTGGCTAGTAAAATTAGGTCCGTAGTATCTTCAATTCCTTTTTCTAATTTAAGACATCTAGCTATTTCTCCTATAGTGCTATGAAATCTCTCCACCTGTCCATTTGAAGTACTATGCAGAGGAGGAGAATTTATAATTTCAATGTCGAAAAGGTCTCTGAGACAAGATCTTATTGTATTGGAGTTTAATGATTTTTCGTTGTCGCAGAAAATAATTCTTGTTCCTGCGAACATATTGACCAATAGCAGAATACGCGGCTTAATATCGATTATGGTTCGTGAAGGAATTGGTTGCACCACTGCAAACTTTGATAGTTTGTCGACACAAGTAAGGAAATATGTGGCATTAGTAGAAAAGATATCAATGTGAAGGATTTCACCGGGGAAAGCTGGAATGGGTGTTTTTCCTATAGGATGCTTTACTGGATGCCTGACATATTTAGATTTAATGGAGACTTTACAGTTTGATGTAACCTCCTTAGCTTTTTTCTCCATTCTTGGAAAAAAATAATCTTCGAGAATTTGTTTTACATTCTCTTGGGAAGCACGGTGAGCTCTGTTATGCTCTTGTGTAATTATTTCTAACTGTTCGTTGGGATCAAAAATGTCTGTAACAAATTTAGTGGTGTGACGGAATGTGGTATTTGGGAACGTTCTTACCAGCCAGTTTTGGATTTGTGCCAGTAGCGGAAGTTCGCAGTGAATGCCGTTTACCACGTCAGATTTTATTACCTCTAATAGCATTTTGAACAAACTTTCGTTATCAGGAAACGTGAGAAAATGTCGTAATTTATTTCCAAAAATAACAAATGTCCTTTTGTTCGGATGTAAGCCGGATTCCAAAATTAATTGGTTTCTATAAACATTTACTGGTTTTGAAACTGTTTCTACCGTGTAGGTGAGGGATTGCTCGCTATGAACAGTGGCTGCGTCTGATTCGGGTTCTGAATCTAGGGCGTTTATAAACTGGCGTGATAAAGCGTCCGCTACTAAATTATCTTTCCCTGGCTTATAGTGAAGTTTGGCTTTATATCCTTCAATAAAAGCTTTCCATCGCTTTATTTTTGGATTCGGGTTACGATCAGACACGGCGAAAGTTAGGGGTTGGTGATCTGTATAAATGTTTAGTTCCCTAACACCATACAAATAGTGCGTCCGCGTTTTAATGGCCCATACGATGGCCAGAAGTTCTCGCTCATTTGTGGCAAAATGTTCCTCGTTTTTGTCAAGAGTTCTAGAAATCATTGTAATTGGTCTCCCCTCCTGGGAGAGGACCGCGCCTAGGGCGTGTGAGGAAGCATCAGTGGTAAGGTCGAAAGCTTTTTTGAAGTCCGGATAGGCTAGCATGACATCTTCTGATATAAGTATATTCTTCAATTTATTAAATGCATTTAATTGGTCCTGATCAAATGAAATTTTAATTTTTTTCGATTGGGATGCCGACACCTTACCAAATTCGCCTCTAAGGATATTGGTTATAGGTTTAGCAATTTTCGCATAGTCTCGAACGAAACACCGGTAGTACCCAGCCATTCCTAAGAAGGACCGGACGCCTCTCAATGTTGTTGGCTGTGGAAAGTTCTGAATTGCTTCGATTTTTTGTGGGCAAGTCTTTATTCCCCCTTTTTGTATTTGAAATCCGAGGTATTCGAGTTCTGTATTGAAAAATTTCGATTTTTCAACAGAAACCCTCATATTTGCTTCAAGTAAGCTCGCTAAAATGGCTTTTACGTGTTCCAAATGGTCTTCTTTATTTTGTGAAAAAATTATCACATCATCAATATAAACAAAGCAGTACTTGCCAATATGATGCCTAAGAACGTCGTCAATTGCCCTCTGAAAACTTCCGGGGGCATTCTTCAGGCCAAATGGAAGGCGGCAGAACTCGTACTTCCCATTACAGACAGAGAAAGCAGTTTTCTCACGGTCTCGTTCGGCGAGCTCTATTTGGTGAAACCCGGACTTAAGGTCCAAGGTTGTGAAAAGCTGGGCTTTACCCAAATTTGATAATATTACCCCTACGTTTGGGATGGGGTATGAATCCTCTATTGTTTTTTCATCTAATTTTCGAAAATCAATTACTAATCTTTTCTTTTTCACCCCGTGTTCGTCGAGGCCCTTTTTGTCTACTACCCAAATGGGATTGTTATATGGTGACCGCGAACGTCGTATAATACCATTTTGGAGGAGATCCTCTATTTCTGTTTTTACAAAGTTGGCAACTCCCAGTGGGTATGGGTAGAACTTTGCGTAAGTCGGCTCATTATCCGTAGTACGGATTGTGGCTACGATATTAGTATTGTACGGTAACTTCTCATTCGGGTCGGCGAAAACCCCTGACACGCGTTTTATCATATCATTAAATGATTCTTTTATGCTCCCCGGGACTGACTCGGTATGGAGCTGAAGATGACTAACATCTTGACCCTGGACAAAATGTATAATTTCTTTATCAGAGTTGTATTCGATAATTTTATTTTTTAAATTAATATTCGCATGAACTTTGTTCAGCAAGTCCAGACCTACTATGCCAGCAAAGAGAGTTAGATCTGGCAGGACGAAAAATTCAGATATCACTCCAAACAAATGTACCTTGCATTTTTTCCTAATATTGGTGAATCCATGTATGGATTTCACTGTGAATTCCTTATCGACAGGCTTCACCCCTTTTAGACCCTCTAAAGGCCTGATGTAGTTTTTGGAGGCGCCTGTGTCGACAAGAAACTTTACCTCCCGCCCCCCTACTGACTTAGAAATCCAGGGCAGGAGGGATTTTCCCTTAAAAAATTTACCTCCTCTGCCTCCAGGTCCTCAACAACTGACTCAGATAATTCCTCATAAGAGTCTGAGTTTATCTTGGTACTTTGATTTTCATTCAAGTTATTAACCCTTTGAAGTTTTGGTCCTGTTCGGCGGTCCGATGGTGCCTGACGTTTTGGTCCACTTTCGTTTCCTGTGTAGTTTCTATTTTGTCGCAGGCGCGATAACGAGGGATCCACATCCATTGGTTCCTGTCTAGGTTGGGAGTTCCGGTTTTCAATTTGACGGTTCTGCGGAAAATTTTGTTGGCGAGACTGGCCATTATTTTGGTTATCACTCCTGTACTGCCTTACGAAATGAGGATTTTTGTGATTCTCCGAGCTTGCTTTATTGAACGCGTTTTGATTACCGTTACTCCTACTACTCTTTTCGCTGCTTTCTGTTTTTTTTGTAATATCAACTGACCTATTTGCAAAGCTTGCTGCGAAAATGTACCGTTCGTGATTCGCATCGACTTCTTGAGCAAGTGCCAATGCGGATGGCAGGTCACTAGGTTTTGATGCGAAAAGAATATCACAAAGGGGTTTTCTTAGCCCAGAGATAAACACTCTAAGAGCGTTAGCCCGATATTTTTCGTTAATTGCGTTTGCTATATTTTCTTCATGAGACATTTTGGTTTTATTAGCGAGTAAGGAGAGTTTTTTCTCAACTTCATCATAGAATTCGAGTACACTGGAAGAGCCCCGCCTTAATGTCGACAGTTCTTGTTCCACTAAGTAGATGGGTCGTTTATCGGAGTAAGTAAAATCTAGACGGGCTATGATGGCGTTAAAATTTAAGACGGTACTAAACGACGATAAAAGCGCATCAGAAGCGCCACGGATTTTATTTCTTATAATGGTAACGGCTTGATAATGCCGTGAGCTACCATCGTAGTCCTTAAAAATTTCATACGCGTTATGTGCCGCCTCACGCCAGGACACATAACACTCAGTTTTTCCGGAGAATTCAGGCAGGGACTTCACTACGTCCAACGATTCTTCGCAAGTTCTACCTGATACAATTTTAATTTTCTCGTATTTCGCTACTACCGGTTTTTGAGATAAATTCACAATTTGGTCCTGCATGACCTTAAGTTTATCCTCGAACTCCCGTCTCTGCATTCCTAAAGCAGCACTAACCGCCGCGTTTACTACCTGCGTGAGCTGTGCTTCATTCATTTTCACTTCTTTTCCTTCTGATAAATTAATTTTTTCAAAGCTGGAGACTAAGTCTGTCAAATTCACAGTCGACCTATTCATATACCGACTTAACCAATAAAATTCACTATTTTTTAAATATTCGCTCAAAGAGTTATTTGTTTCAACTCAGATATTCATTCACGAAATAGATACCGGGTGCACCGTAAAATAATTGTGAAATTTAATTATGATTTTCAAAATATTATTTTTTTTATTTATTGTTTAACTCTCTATTTAAACTCAGAATTTTTTGATTCAAATATGAAAAATGAGTTTTCCAACTTACATCGAATTCATTATTATATGATATTTGCTATTTTCCTTCCAGTAATTCTCGCTGCGGGTTACTGGTTGATTATAGGTGCTGGTTGCTTAATTCTTGTAAGTAATTGATGTAGTTATCGGTGCTGGTTGTTTGCGGCTGCTGGTTGATTGTAGTCGCTGGTTGCTTGATTTTTGTAAGTTATTTTACTTTACTCTAACACAGCCCCACGTTGGGCGCCAATTATAATAAAAAGAACTTCACTTGTTTTTGCAACTTTATTATTCGGGTGGGAAGCACGTCCAGCCCGAAGAGTACCAAAATTTATACTGACTATTCTAACAAAATTTACTTAACAGCTACCCTCAAGCTATCTGTTGCTGCCGCTGCTATCGCGCTGTTGTTGTGTAGCAGAGGTGGTATTGCGAACCGGCCGGCGTGAGAACGAATATGTGCTGACTCAGGCCACGCGCAACTTTTTGGATGTAACTTTAAACTTGTTGTTTCCGTTCATAGACTTTGTATGTTACCCGTTGCATGGAATTTGCTGACTCGGGCCACGCGCAACGTTTTTAGGTAATTCAAAACACAATGTTGCTTCCCGTGATAACTTAGATAATACAATACGAAACAATTTGTTTCGTGAGAGCGCTGTCAAAATGGGCATTTTTTATAACATTTTCCAAAAGAGCCACTCTGTAAGAAATGGTATCTGGGAGTTTTTATTGCATTTTTTTGAAGATTTGGCAGGTTTTTCGCCACCGTTAAGGTTTGCTAACAGAATAAATGAAAATGCAATAAAAATAAACGTAAATAAGAGATAATTTTTACCTTTATTCTAAGAGATCAAGTAAAAATATAAAATCAACATGAAAACAATTAAAATTTTGCAGAAATTCATATTGTGCAAAAACTTGTATATATGTCTCAAACAAATAATTTAAGATATAGGGTGTTTTCTTATAAATACACATGTATATGTATGTATATTAAAATGCAACTTATACCCAGTTTGCTTTAAAAAAATAGTTTTAGGGATATCTTTTTAATATAAAATACAATATTTGTATGTAAATTAAAACCTTTATGCTCTGCAAAATCTTCTATATTAAATTTAGCTCTTAATTTAGAGATTTCCAGACGTATTTTACAAAAAACACATTTACTCGCTTATTTTTATACAAATAAATATCATAGCTATTTCCACGCATTTGCCTCTGGTAGCCCAACTTTTTGCGTGCCAGCTGTTCAGCAGCCCATGACTCGGCTTTGTTGCCAGGCCAAAATGTGAGATAATGGGCTCTCGCAGCAAGCATCGTACAGCATCCACTCTAAAACCGGACCGGTATCGTAAAAAGTATGCTTTGAAGATGGAAGAGTAGTAAAGCGCCATTTGGATCAAATTAGAAGCCGGGCGTCGCACAGTGGGGCAGAATGACCTAAAAGTTGGCATCAACTAAACGGCTTAAGCTAGGAAGTTGGAAATTGGTACCCTGATTCCTCTTACTAAAGTAAGTATGTGTACCAAATTTCAGAATATTGCACTTACAACCGAAGTTTTTAGACTGTATCAGATTTACCTGAACCGTTCATATAGTGATTGGTGGCGACTGCTTTATTTTTTATTTTATTTTATTTCAATAATAACAATTAAACTATAAAAATAATTTAAAGAATACAAAAGAAATTACTTTAACAAAATAAACAAATTATTGGAAAGTAACTTAGGAAGTATTTAGTTGCTATTGCTACTTTCATCACTAGACCAATTTTCGTTTTGTTGACCGTCATCATCGTAAATATCATCATATTCTTCATCGTTATTAGGAATAAGTGGACATATCAATAATTCCAATACTTCAGTTGGTAACTTTTGGTTATTAGTTCTTTTGAATTTTCTCTTTGAACTTATTACCGGATCAGACCTTAGCATAAATGAATTGAATATGTCAATATTAGTTTCCACACGGCCGCATTTTCTTGAATGGTGTTCGCGATATCTTTTAAAATCCTTGTTGCAAGCCTCTTGTGCTTCTTCCGATAATTGGCCGATTGGTAGTAAAGCGTGAGAAATTATTTCAGGGCCATGTATTAAAAACTTATGCATTGTTGGAGGCATACGATACCAAGGGTATTTATCCACAAAGTACCTAGCAGTGTCCTGGCAATACTTCGTGAACTTTTCAACATTTATTTCATGTCCGCTGGCTACAGTTATTAATATATTGTGCAATCAAAGTTAAATCCAATTTTGTAATTTCGGCCGAAACCTCTGCCTCCCTAAATCATCGTCGCGCTCTGTTGCCATCATTAGAATTTCCAAACCCTGGCTTTGGAACATCAACAATCAAAGCGGTTTTTAAATTCGTTTTGTATTTTTTTTTATTTTCAGCAACAATATTTTTTTCCAAGTCATTTCGAACTTGCCATTTTTCTACTGGCAGTTTATAAGACAGATGCAAAAGACACTCAAAGAATCTTATCCATCCGTGCAATATTGATAGTTCAAAGCTTAAGTTATCTGTATGTATTTCTCGTTTCACCATTTTGTCAATATTGTTAAAATTTTTTTATGTTGCACTACAAATGTAGCACTTTTGAGTGGATGTCGTCTGGGTTATTCGCATTACAAACTTTCCCATCCACCATAGTAAAAAGTAAAGCGTGCTCAACTTCAATAGATTTTCCATCACATATCGTTTTAGATTTTTTAAGATTTCCAATCTCTTCAGTAACTCTGTTTTTCTCCGCTATTGAAACTTCAGAGGATTCCTTAATAAATTCAATTTCCAAAGGCCTGCAATAGCGCGTCGAAGATGGAGCAGGATTTTGCCAAACCACTTTTTCGCCCAACACAATACGAATAGGCACAATACCAGTTATGAAAACAGCAGAATCAGAAGCTTCAATACCATGAAGTACTTGCTTATATGAGCTATGGCCTGAGCTACCATCGAATCCCCACTTTGTGTACATACGCAATTTGTGTAAATCCTTTGCGGGAATGGAATCTATTACAATCCTCTGTGCAATAATCAGACGACATATTGTGTGGTCCAGTAAGGATTGTAAAGTTGCACAGACAAGCGTATTAGTTGCCTTGATGTGTTCTTTGGAAGGATAACATTTCTTTTTTTCTTCCTGTATTACTTTATAGGAAGGAAATTTATCCCGAGCAGCCAATCTTATTATATTGTACTGATTCCTTGTCAACTTGGCATCTACCACGACAGCCAAAGCATCTTCACCTGACAAACAAGTACTTTCGTAATGAGTTGTTTTTGAATACATATTTGCGCTATCATAATTCTGAGATAAGCTTTTCATCAAAAGTTTTGATGCCTTCACTTTACCCGATTCCCTTAATTTCATTTGAGTAGCATAACTCAGGACATCAACTGGCGTAGATTCCCTCAAATCTTTTGTTTTCATTCGTTTGGTACGCTCTGAGCTTTCTTCAAAAGATCTCTCAGGCCGACCACCTTTTCGGCTTGAATTTTTCATAAAACAAATTGAGCAATCCAGCCATGTTTTATTAATTTCATTAAAAACGTCTATTTTTCGGTACGATTTGTTCCAACGAAGTTTAAATTCAGACTTCAGGCGGTTCAATGTTTTATTCAATTCTTCTTTAGTCACTTGCTGAAATTTTGTTTGTTTTTTCAATTAATTTTTAAAAAAAAAATAATCTTTTCATCAGTTGTGATTTTTTCACAACAAAATGTTATTTGAATGAGCTCCCTACGATTGACAAAAATTGTTTTTGAACTAACACCTGAAATGAAAAGTTAAATCAACCACTAAAAGATTATAAAATTAAGATAGTATGGCAACACTGGATTATATTTGACGATTTACACCTAAAATAATAAAGATCAATGCAGTTCACATTTGTACTTGTAGTTGACGTTTGACAAACAAATAATCAAAACAAAGTAAAAAAAGCTTCGAACTAAACTACAACAAAAGGTAGTACATAGGCACATACATAAATGCGAGCAAATGCCAAAACGCAAAAAATCCGCACAATTTTTTTTTCCAATTAAGTACATAAATATATGTACATATTACAGGATAATTAAAAAATTTCCGGCCGATCATGCCGGGCTCACTAACTTTTCCAATTTTTAAAACTTAAACTGTAGGAAAATAAACTTATTAAGGTAGGTTTCCGAAAAAAAACGACCAAAATGTGAAAATCACAATTAAGCACAAAGTGAATATAAATGAATCTTTATAAATGCCCGATGTTGATGGTTCCATAATTAAAGTTGCTAAATTATAGTCAGCGACTGGAAAATATATATTCAAACTGTGAATAGAAAATGCACACAAATCAAACTGCACTTATTGCGAAAATAAGCTCTGTGTTTGTAAGGATCTGAAAAGAGAGGTGGTGAAAATGACATTGAAAAACCGTTGGTTTATCGTTGCTAGTATATTCATAAATCCAAAGCAATAAACGAAAAGTGCTACCGGCTATTTTAAAAAAATTAGTTTTTGCCAACTTTTCTGGTCTGCTGCCCCATTGTGCGTCGTTTAAGAATACAGAGTTGGGGTTGATGCGAAAAGGAAGGGACACTACAACTGAGCCATTCAGTGAAGAATTGTCAACGTCCACCCATGCATCAAGTGAAAACGACGTTGACGCTCGGCTAAATTTGGAATCTCTATCATCACCGGCAATCACATCTCCAAATACCCTAGAACCTGCGGATTCGGCACCAGATTGTGACACTGATGGGGTCGTAATGCCACCGCCAACCCGACATGCAACACCGAGGCGTTCAACTCGGCCAAGGAAAGCCCCACAAGTATATTCTCCAACTGGGCGTTAAGGGGTGTTAAATATCTGAGATACGACAACACCTTCTAATGGAGTTCTTAGCCTACTCCATTCGTACACACACATCGCTATATATGAAGTTGGTTAACTGTCAGGGGACATTGACTTCACTCACTTTTAGTTCACGAGCAGAGACACATGTTGATATAAAGATTTGTAAAGTGTCGTTGTTAATAAAATCATATCAAGTATCGTTGAGTTTATATTTCTTAAATAAAGCATATTTAATAAATATCTTATAATATGGTTTTCAGATCGCTGAAAATTCTGCTTAAGTTAATTTTCCGATCTGACCCTAACATTTTGATATCTTGGGACAAAATCGTAACAAAAACGATAAGAAATTCGAAAATTACAGTTTAAAAGTTGATTATTAAAAAAAAAAAGTTTCCAATATCTTCTCATTAATGTTATTTATAACCTCATTTTTAACAAAGAAAATGAGCTATCATACAGAGCTTAACGTTCATTATTTCTTGAGATATATATAACAAAACTGTGCTTCCAACAATACATTATGCTCTCACATTGTGCGTTTTGAATTTAATCAAAATATAAACAACAGCGCAAAAACAAATCTTCTTGGTAATGTAATTTTAAAACACATCTTACGTGAAAGTGATAAAAATGAGTTCTCAACAGTGCAATAAGTGGCTACTAGATTCGTCTCCAACATATTTATCCGTGTATGGCAAGCCAACAAATAAAGCCGTTCTGCTGAGTTTAGTGCACCGCCACATCGATGAAGTATTACGGACGTGAGATGTTGCTTCGGGGTTGCCAATGGATAAAAAAAATATTGTGAGGAAACTCTGTGCTCTGTACGAGGAGTATAAAGTAATAAAGACTGACCGTCATTGAAACTATAAATGAACCTTGGAAAAAAGAAGTATTTTAAAAAATAAACTATATCAGTTTTTCACCTTGAGGCTGACCCCAAAAAAGACTCAGAAAAACCATATTGTTGCAAATCCACGAGACAGTTTCGAATCAGTATCGGAATAAATTATGATTCTGATAATCCGCCGGAAGAAGACAATGACGATGCCGATTATAGTCTTCCCGAAAAGAGAGCTCGCGTGACTTGTTAAATAGAATTATTTTTCTTATTAATAGGTTTTAGCCCCGTATTCAGATGCAGGTACAGTATATGTATGTATGTATATTAAAATGAAACTTATACCCAGTTTGCTTTAAAAAAATAGTTTTAGGGATATATTTTTAATATAAAATTCAATATTTGTATGTAAATTAAAACCTTTATGCTCTTAGAGCACTTCACACATATTCTTACGCTCTATCGTTTAGTCGTTTGCGAGACAGCAACGAGTCATAGATAATATAATATGAAACTCTTTGTTTCGTGAGAGCGCTGTCAAAATGAGCATTTTTTATTAAATTTTTCAAAAGAGCCACTCTGTAAGAAATTTTATCTGGGAGTTTTTATTGCATTTTTTTGAGATTTGGCAGTTTCTTCGCCACTGTTGAGGTTTGCTAACAGAATAAATGAGAATGCAATAAAAATAAGAATAAAGAAGAGATAATTTTTACCTTTATTCCAAAAGATCATTTATAAATATAAAATCAACATGAAAACAATTAAAATATCGCAGAAATTCATACCGTGCAAAAACTTGTATATATGTATTAAACAATTAATTTAAGATATAGCGTGTTTAATTAAGAGATTTCCAGACGCATTTTATAAAAAAAACATTTACTCGCTTCTTTTATACAAATAAAACTGATTGTATCATACGTCGCTTGTAAGCGCGTCCAAAAGTTATCAAGATTACTATTTTTATTTCAAGGACTGATTCTGAATTATCTTCTATTGGGACTGAACAGAATCTAGTGCAGTATCTTATGATGGACTGTCACTGTCAGAAATAAATTTTGCGGCTGCAGTATCTTTTTTTTTTTTTTTGGATTTGCACCCTGTTTTGAGCGTGTAGCTTTTGCAGGTGTGCCTTGAGTTGTTTTATCGTCAACCATTTTTGGTATTTTTAATAATGGGGGTGGTTTGACCAGAGAACGTGTATTGACAGAGAAGCCTTATCCCAGTCCATTCCGACACACATTCCTCTGATTTTGAGGGGTACTTGATTTCTTATCGAGTCTTACCACTATATTTCTTACGAATGTTCACCACGATTCGACAGCGATAGAGCGAAAAAACTAACAGTGCCAGAGCGAGAATTGAAAAAGCGAGAGTTTTAATATTTTTTTGTTATGTTATCGGTCGAGCTTGAGATTTATTTAATTTTTGGTAAATTCATTCACTTAAATTTATAAAAATAATTTATGAAGCAATATTTTTCAAATTTGGTACGATGCATAGCAAGTAGTACTTTGTACACATGTAAATCTGGCCATATGAGCAATTTATTTACTTTTTAACATTCAATTTGGTTGATATAAATTCAGTAATTTTAAATCTTCACAGGTTTCTTATGTATTTACCTAGAATCATAAATATTACATAAGTATATATTCTACAAACATATGTACATTCATATACATATGTATATATGAATGAACGTAAATATGTTCTAATTTTATGTACTTATGTACGTACATAGAATTGCGCATATCATATTCTGATTCATACAAAATCTGTAAAAAGCCAACAATATGCCTAATAGAATTTATATATGAACATTTGCATATTTATTTGTTGATTTTACTAGTTAATTTTTATCACATGTAATATAATTTAGTATGCTTTCCGAAACTAAATTTAATACATATCACCCATGTTTAAAATATTTGATCAAACAAATAGAAGCCTAAAATTCATCTTACTTGCAAGCAAAAATACAAACGCATATTTTTATGCACATACATACAATATATACAAACGTACATTTGTTCACGTGCCCGCAAACCACCCTTGAGCTCTAAATGTTTGCTTCTGCTCGGATTTCCGACAATTCTGCTGCGAGACGAAGGCAATAAACCACCACCATAAATTAGAGTTGGGTGCCAATACTTTTCGTTTCGCACTAGGTCCAAGGAAAAATAGGAGTAATAAAAAAATATACGATTTAACTCTCAGAGACGTTTAACTGGGAGAAAATCAATAATATATGGCTTCTTAATACTTATTAAGGTGGGATATAGTGTGATATATTTTTTAAATAAATTAAAATTGAAAATTCATTATGAATTTCTGTAACTACTTTTCACAAAGTAGTAGATTTCCTACTCCGACTGCAAATTGCAGTAAATGGTTTGCTAATTCAATGATGACCAACACTGTTGTTCAAATGCGACAAAATTCGGCTACATATTTACATATATTTTTGTCCGCTTATTGGAGTTGTCCGCCAATAGAGGTTTCACTGTATATATAAGCTCATACAAATGTACACAGCGCGTATTGAGGTGATGAAGATGTGCTGAGTATTTCTCTAGGCAAGGCCGATTTTGCGAAATAATACCGAATGCATTTATATATTTTTATTGGTATTTTACAATATAATCGTTCGTAATGATTAAATATTCATAAATTAGATATGAATTTGGTAATAGAATATCGTATTAGCTGATGAATGTCTATTATACATATTTACTTGCAAAGCTGAAGACGAAAATGTTCAAATTTATAAATTTTTGCAAGATCGCGAAAAATGTTCTTCGCTGGCAGATTTCAAGTTGTGCTGCAATTTATGAATGAAATGAGTTTAACGTACGCGCAATTTATGAATGAAATGGTTTAGGATTTATGGCGCCGGTGTAACTGTTGATTTAGCAGTTGCTGCGGGAAGTGAGGACAGAAGTGTGCGCACGTCGATATGTAAATATGTATAAATACAAGTATGTGCGTATATGTACAAAGACGGCATTTGTCCTTGAATTTATATTTTGGCATGTGATGTACATATGTACATAGGTCAAGGTTGATTTATATAATTTTGTAAATACGAGTACATTTGATTTTATATAAGCATTTATATATGTAAATACGTATATATATGTATATGTACATATGTACGTATGTATGAACAAAGTTACTTCTTTTTTTTGTATACATATGTACGCATAGATAAGTATATACTTATAATAGGTAAAATATTGATTTGTATTATGTTGAATGGGGGTTTATATCAATACACAGATATGTACATATATCAATGTACATGTAATTATTGGGGTACTATTTACCAGCATACATAAAATGTGTACATGCAGACATACGGCAAAACAACAGGTGGATTATGCTTACATTTGGGCATTACTTAAACCCATATTCATAAACAAAAAAGGGGCCGCTTCAGTCATTAATTTCACAAATGCACATAAGTACCAATATACATTTTATCAAACATATTATAATTATTCTGATTTTTATTAAATTGTCAAAATCCACCCAAAATAAGTCAATTTTTCTTACATACAAGCTGTTTAATTTCTTTCGGCCTCACTCAGCTCTGTTAACTTGACACTCTCGCTATTTCCCCTGTTAGCCCTGGCGTGGTGGGATTCTGCAAGACATTCACTTGAATTTTGACAATTCACACTGATATTCGCGTGAAAATCTTCTCTGTCAAATATATGTTCTCTGGTTTGACCTTTTGTTGTTTTGATGGAGGAATTGCAGTAAATGATTGCATGTAAATTCAAAGGACATTTTTATATTGTTTTTGTTTGACTTAGATTTTTAAAATACGTAAGTTTTATGTTAAATTATATTAAAAATATGTATAATATACTGGGGAAAATATGTATATGTATGTATTACTCTGAATTACAGCGAGTATTTTGTGTCTTATTTTATTTCAATATAAATTTTTTGTTGTTATTGTTGTTTGAATGGGTTATAAATATTATCTCTTAGTTTTTAAAGTATTTTTATTGAACTCGCGATATTTAAGTCAAATGAATTTTTTTTAAATTTTGACCCGCACTAATGATAGGTTATGATATGTACATATGTATGTACGTCTTTTAATATTGCAGTGGTAGTAAATCAGCGGTCGGCACGCCATTTGTTCGAGGGCATTTCACACATATTCTAACCCTCTATCGTTTAGTCGTTTGCGAGAGAGCAACGAGTCATAGATAATACAATACGAAACAATTTTTTTCGTGAGAGCGCTGTCAAAATGGGCATTTTTTATAACATTTTCCAAAAGAGCCACTCTGTAAGAAATGGTATCTGGGAGTTTTTATTGCATTTTTTTGGAGATTTGGCAGGTTTTTCGCCACCGTTAGGGTTCGCTAACAGAATAAATGAAAATGCAATAAAAATAAACGTAAATAAGAGATAATTTTTACCTTTATTCTAAGAGATCAAGTAAAAATATAAAATCAACATGAAAACAATTAAAATTTTGCAGAAATTCATATTGTGCAAAAACTTGTATATATGTCTCAAACAAATAATTTAAGATATAGGGTGTTTTCTTATAAATATACATGTATATGCATGTATATTAAAATGCAACTTATACCCAGTTTGCTTTAAAAAAATAGTTTTAGGGATATCTTTTTAATATAAAATACAATATTTGTATGTAAATTAAAACCTTTATGCTCTGTAAAATCTTCTATATTAAATTTAGCTCTTAATTTAGAGATTTCCAGACGTATTTTACAAAAAAAACATTTACTCGCTTATTTTTATACAAATAAAAATCATAGCTATTTCCACGCATTTGCCTCTGGTAGCCCAACTTTTTGCGTGCCAGCTGTTCAGCAGCCCATGACTCGGCTTTGTTGCCAGGCCAAAATGTGATGTTAGATAGAAATTTATTGCTTGCATTTATTTATTGTGAATGCGTACGCCTGCCTCTGGATTGCGACACTTCGTAGTTGTGGTTACTGAAAGTTATTGGGCAACCCTGATTAAATGTCATTTGAAGACTTAAATTGAAGGCGGTTTTTCGCCTTGCTTGAATTTATATATTTTCCACATCTACATAAGTCGCACCAGCAGCAGGAGGACGCACAAAAGCGTATTAAACTTTGTACAATTTCCTTAGGAAATAAAACTCGATCGACACGATCGCTAGCAAACGTCAATTTCGAGTTCTTATTTGTAACTCCTGCGCAGCTGCGACATAATTTTTATTTCGCTTTTAAAAGCCACCGCAAGGAAGAGCCGGTGACTATCAGCCGGAGGCACGTTCAGGAACACCAACGGGGCTTCGATTAACAAAATAATCAAGCCCAAACGCGCTATCACAAACAGCAGGCACTGGACCAGGAATAGTAAGTCTGCGAGAGGCAGCTTTGGCAACTTTTGGCAGTAAGGTGCAGAAGTGGTCAGGTAAGAGTGCATATAAGTGAAAAGCGAGTGTTGGTGGTCGGGTAGTAGTGCAAGTACCGGTAGGGTTAGGAAAGCATACGGTATATTAGATCAGAAGTTTCCCGCTAGTATAGAAGTAACTGTTGGCCGTTGTTTCGAAAGTTCCACACATTCCGTTCGCTACAATGCCGCAAACACGTTCAACGACTGGGGGTGCATCAGAAAGAGAGGACGATGATTTAAATACAACGGTTCTTGAAAATATTGCGGGCCCTAGCCAAACAATAGAGAAAAGGTTAAACGAAATGATGAGCAAAATTGATGCGCTACAGGTCGAACTGGATAACAGCAACCGTCGCTTAAGAGAAAGTCAGGTACATCCAACTAACACTAATCCAGAACCAGTAACTAATACGGAAAATGAAAGAAGTGGTTCTTCGTTGTCATCGGTATTGCACGATTTGAATCGTACACTTTCAGCGAATAGAGGAGAACAGCATCGTCGAAAACTATACGACTTGCCCGACTTCGACGGTCGTCCTGAAGACTGGCCAATGTTTCAGGAGGCATTTCGTATGACTACTGAGGAGTATGGTTACAACGATCGGCAAAACATGATGCGGTTGCAGAAAGCCGTAAGGGGCAAGGCCAAAGATACTGTCGAGTGTCTTTTGATCCACAGCAGTAACGTGCCACGAGTGATGCAGACCCTGGAGGAGCGATTCGGTAACCCAGATTTGCTGGTGAAGAGCCAGATTAGTAGGATACGTGACGTACCCCACATCGCGGACAGTCGAATTGATCTGCTGATACCGTTCGCTACCAAGGTGCAAAACCTGGCTTCGTTCCTGAGAGTAGCGAATTGCGATCATTACCTATGCAATCCAACACTTATGGATGAAATGCTGTCGAAGCTACCAGTGCAACGGAGGCTGGAGTGGGCTAGACACACCATGTCGATTTCTCCCAGAGCGTCCATAGTGGACTTCAGCAATTGGTTGCAAGAGTTGGCACGTGTTGTGAGTGTAGCATGTACAAACATAAGCGAGCATTCCAAACCAGCGAGTGAACGTGAGCTACGTCCAAGGTTCTTCCACACCAATGATGTAGTTACGAGTAATAGAAGCTGCCGAGTGTGTTCGGGGGATCATGATGTGAAAAAGTGTAGACAATTTTTAGAATTAACTTGCAATCAAAGGTGGAGAGTAGCTCGCCAGCACAAACTTTGTTTTCGCTGCCTGCGACCTGGTCATGTAGGCACCCGTTGTGCGGTAGGTGGTCAGAAAGTAGGCTCTAATGTTAATCAAGGGACGCATAGGCTTCTTAGCGAACGTTCCGACGTGGAAAGCCCCAACACCATGCAGGCAAGCCCATTGTTTACAAGCGCTGTAGTAGGATCTGCTAATAAAATCATTTTATTTAAAATATTACCGGTACGGTTGTATTCTAAGGGTAAGCAAATCGATAGTTGTGTATTCTTCGATGAGGGGTCCGCTATTTCGCTAATGAACGAGAACTTGGCAGCAAGGCTTGGTCTGCATCGTAAGAAAGAAAAACTTACGCTTCAATGGTTTGGAAGTAATACAGCAACAGAAATGTCTGCGTGCGTCGATGTTAAAATTTCTGGAATAAGAGAAAATAGTAAGATATTCAATCTCAAAAACGTAAGCACGGTTTCGAATTTGCAACTGCCTATGCAGACATTAGATGTCGGGGAGATTTCGTCAAAATATCGCCATATGAAGAAGCTACCCATTCACAACTATGAAAATGTAGTGCCAGAATTACTAATCGGAATTGATAACGCTCACTTAGGTATAGCACGCCGGGTTGCCAGAGATGGATGGAAGGGTCCAGCTGTAATTCTGACCAAACTAGGTTGGGTCGTGTACGGGCCGACCGAACGGAGTCCAGTTCAAAATGTTAATCGACTGCTCCTTACACAAGTTGGTCGCAGCCAAGACACGGAATTAGAACAACTGGTGAAAGAATTTATAACTAGTGATCATTTAGGTATACGATGTACCGAGCATGTGGAAAGCGAGGATGTTAAGAGAGCCAAACTCATTCTCGAAAATACAACCGTGCGTAAGGGCGAACGTTTCGAACCCGGCCTTTTGTGGAAGAGTGCGAATCCTCAACTTCCAAGTAGTCGAGCCATGGCAGAGAAGAGATTGCTTCTCCTGGAGAAGAAATTTGATCGTAATAACGAGTTTAAATCAGAGTACGTGCGCATCATGTCCGAGTATAGAAAAAATGGATACTCAAGAAGACTACATGAGGACGAGCTAAAAGTAGTAAGGAGCCGCACGTGGTATCTGCCGCACTTCGCCGTGTACAACCAAAATAAGCCAGGAAAGTTGAGGCTGGTATTTGATGCCGCCGCGTGGACTAATGGGGTATCTTTAAATTGTATGTTGTTGAGTGGTCCCGACCAGTGTAAACCACTAGCGACTGTTTTAATGAAATTCCGGCAGCGGAAGATTGGTGTGTGCGCCGATATCGTCGAGATGTTTCACCAGGTGAAAATGCGAGCGGACGATCAAGCAGCGCAGAGATTTCTTTGGAGAGAAAACGCAACGGAGCCGATCGAAGAATATGCCATGGCAGTTATGACCTTCGGGGCGACTTGTTCACCTTGTTCGGCGCAGTTTGTCAAAAACCACAACGCTCTTGAATTCGAACATAGATTTCCTGAGGCAGTCAGCGCTATAATCAACAACCATTACGTCGACGATTTGGTTCATTGCTTTTCCAGCGAAAGCGATGCTCTCAGGGCAATCCCGCAGATAGTGTGGGTGCACAAAAAAGGTGGGTTTGATTTAAAGCGTTTTGTCTCCAATTCTCCTGTAGTTAACCGAATGTTCAACGAAAATAACGACGATAAGCATATTTTGAGTCTCGATAAGGAAACTACACAGTTCCAAAAGGTCCTAGGCATGTGCTGGGACACCAGCCAGGATGTACTCCGTTTCGCTAAATCATTAGAAAAAATCGACCGCAACTTAGTGAAAGGAATGAAAATGCCAACGAAAAGCGAAGCGCTCAGCGTCACCATGTCTGTCTTCGATCCATTTGGCCTCGCAGCCGAGATTTCCCTAGTGGCCAAGCTGATGCTGCAGTTGACCTGGAGGAGGCAAACAGATTGGGACGAGGAGATACCATCGGATGCACAAGCGCTCTGGAAGAAATGGCTTATAATGCTTGAAGATTTAGGAAATCTCTCTGTACAACGATGCTGCGGTGCATCCTTCATGAGCGCTCCAGTCGAGTTACATATCTTTGCAGATGCCAGTGACCTGGCCTACGCTGCGGTAGCATATTGGAGAGTGATGGATTCTTTCGGAGTTGTCCGGTTGTCATTCGTAGCAGGAAAGACCAAATGTGCTCCGCTAAAATTAACGTCGACTCCACGCCTGGAGCTCCAATCAGCAGTGTTAGCGACTCGTCTACGCCAGTTTATTGTGCAAGGTCACGATGTGACGCCATCAAGAGTGACGATGTGGAGTGACTCGAGAACAGCGATTTCCTGGATTAAGTCAGACCACAGAAGATACAAACCCTATGTGGCTCACAGGGTAAACGAAATCTTGGAAGGCAGCGAATTATCAGAATGGCGATGGATCCCTAGTGGAATGAACCCTGCCGACTTTGGAACGCGAATTCGGAGTCCTAAGAGGGAATCATTCTGGGCCAGTGGGCCGTCCTTTTTGCTGGAAGATCAGGATAAGTGGCCTGAACCGGTGCTTCCTGAGGACACAAATGAAGAACTACGAGCTAAACCCGTTTTCATATTCGTCTTACATGATTTAACGATTTTAGAAAGATATTCGTCATTTCAGAAACTGAAAAGAATCATTGGCTGGATCCTACGCTTCTACGATAACTGCATGAAGGCTCCGCGTGAGAGGAAATTAGGTTGGTTGGACCCGTTGGACCTAGAGAAAGCAGACTTGGTGATTTGTCGCGCCGTCCAAATGAAGGCATTTGGTGAGGACTACCAAGCATTGCGATCGCATGGCCAAGTAGAACGAGGAAGCTCACTGTGGAAGTTGACGCCATATTTGGATAAGTTTGGAGTCATCCGCTTAAATGGGAGATTGAACAACGCAACGGCTATTTCTCCAGCTACTCGTAGACCAATTATACTTCCAAAGATCCATCACGTTACCGACTTAATTGTAGACTACTACCATTGTGCCTGGCGTCACCAAAACGACGACACGATAATTGCGGAAATTCGTAGGAGATACTGGATTCCGCATGTGCGGGTTGTGGTAAAGCGAGCTATGAAACGCTGTTCGACATGCAAAAGGAATCGCGCTCAACCAACAGTACCACTAATGGGACAATTGCCTGAAGACAGAGTTACGCCATTCGTGAGACCCTTCTCGTATGTCGGAATGGACTATATGGGACCGTTTGTTGTAGTGTCCGGTCGTCGCAGCGAGAAGCGCTGGATAGCGTTTTTCACCTGTATGACCACCCGAGCCATACACCTCGAGATAGCCAAGGACCTATCGACCGATACTTGTTTGATGTGTATTCGCAATTTCATGAGCCGTCGAGGCACCCCCGTGCGTATTCGTTCTGATAACGGTACGAATTTTGTGGGAGCCGACAGAGAACTTAAGCGCCAACTATCCGAATTTGAAAATGGTAAAATGGCTGACGCATTGTCGAAGAAGGGCATTGAATGGGTTTTCAACTGTCCCCTTAACCCGCATGCAGGTGGTTGCTGGGAGCGATTGGTACGCAGCGTGAAGAGAGCGATGGGAAATACGCTGTATAACGAAAGTCTACAAGAACATGGTTTGTACAGTCTAATGTGTGAAGCGGAGAACATTGAAATTCGCGTCCGTTAACCCATATCCCTTTAGATGCACCTACCGATGAACCCCTCACTTCTAATCACTTTCTTATAGGCACAGCAAATTCCGACCAGACGCCCAGTCCATTGGAAGAACGACTTCGAGCAACCAGGAAGCAGTGGCGAAAGGTGCAGCAACTCCAGCATCGGTTCTGGAAGAAGTGGCTGTCCGAATACCTCCCAGACCTATGCCGCCGGACCAAGTGGTATCAACCAGTCGAGGCTCTGAAGGTTGATGACATCGTCCTAGTTTGCGACATCCGCGTGCACCGCTCCAAATGGCTGATGGGACGAATCACTCGAGTGTTCCCAGGAAAAGACTCCCAGGTCAGAGCAGCAGAAGTAACAACGAAGTTTGGCGTGTTCAAGAGGCCGGCCTGCGTGTTAGCGAAGTTGGAGATTGGTGAATCTGAGATGAGCTAGATTCACAGAGGCTGGGATGTTAGATAGAAATTTATTGCTTGCATTTATTTATTGTGAATGCATACGCCTGCCTCTGGATTGCGACACTTCGTAGTTGTAGTTACTGAAAGTTATTGGGCAACCCTGATTAAATGTCATTTGAAGACTTAAATTGAAGGCGGTTTTTCGCCTTGCTTGAATTTATATATTTTCCACATCTACATAAGTCGCACCAGCAGCAGGAGGACGCACAAAAGCGTAAGTGGCAATAACTATTGCCTTCATTCATTTTATATTTAACTTTATTACTATTAAACTTTGTACAATTTCCTTAGGAAATAAAACTCGATCGACACGATCGCTAGCAAACGTCAATTTCGAGTTCTTATTTGTAACTCCTGCGCAGCTGCGACATGTGAGATAATGGGCTCTCGCAGCAAGCATCGTACAGCATCCACTCTAAAACCGGACCGGTATCGTAAAAAGTATGCTTTGAAGATGGAAGAGTAGTTAAGCGCCATTTGGATCAAATTAGAAGCCGGGCGTCGTTTAAGAATACAGAGTTGGGGTTGATGCGAAAAGGAAGGGACACTACAACTGAGCCATTCAGTGAAGAATTGTCAACGTCCACCCATGCATCAAGTGAAAACGACGTTGACGCTCGGCTAAATTTGGAATCTCTATCATCACCGGCAATCACATCTCCAAACACCCTAGAACCTGCGGATTCGCCACCAGATTGTCACACTGATGGGGTCGTAATGCCACCGCCAACCCGACATGCAACACCGAGGCGTTCAACTCGGCCAAGGAAAGCCCCACAAGTATATACTCCAACTGGGCGTTAAGGGGTGTTAAATATCTGAGATACGACAACACCTTCTAATGGAGTTCTTAGCCTACTCCATTCGTACACACACATCGCTATATATGAAGTTGGTTAACTGTCAGGGGACATTGACTTCACTCACTTTTAGTTCACGAGCAGAGACACATGTTGATATAAAGATTTGTAAAGTGTCGTTGTTAATAAAATCATATCAAGTATCGTTGAGTTTATATTTCTTAAATAAAGCATATTTAATAAATATCTTATAATATGGTTTTCAGATCGCTGAAAACTCTGCTAAAGTTAATTTTCCGATCTGACCCTAACATTTTGATATCTTGGGACAAAATCGTAAAAAAAACGATAAGAAATTCGAAAATTACAGTTTAAAAGTTGATTATTAAAAAAAAAAGTTTTCAATATCTTCTCATTAATGTTATTTATAACCTCATTTTTAGCAAAGAAAATGAGCTATCATACAGAGCTTAACGTTCATTATTTCTTGATATATATATAACAAAACTGTGCTTCCAACAATACATTATGCTCTCACATTGTGCGTTTTGAATTTAATCAAAATATAAACAACAGCGCAAAAACAAATCTTCTGGGTAATGTAATTTTAAAACACATCTTAAGTGAAAGTGATAAAAATGAGTTCTCAACAGTGCAATAAGTGGCTACTAGATTCGTCTCCAACATATTTATCCGTGTATGGCAAGCCAACAAATAAAGCCGTTCTGCTGAGTTTAGTGCACCGCCACATCGATGAAGTATTACGGACGTGGGATGTTGCTTCGGGGTTGCCAATGGATAAAAAAAATATTGTGAGGAAACTCTGTGCTCTGTACGAGGAGTATAAAGTAATAAAGGCTGACCGTCATTGAAACTATAAATGAACCTTGGAAAAAAGAAGTATTTTTATAGATAAACTATATCAGTTTTTCACCTTGAGGCTGACCCCAAAAAAGACTCAGAAAAACCATATTGTTGCAAATCCACGAGACAGTTTCGAATCAGTATCGGAATCAAATTATGATTCTGATAATCCGCCGGAAGAAGACAATGACGATGCCGATTATAGTCTTCCCGAAAAGAGAGCTCGCGTGACTTGTTAAATAGAATTATTTTTCTTATTAATAGGTTTTAGCCCCGTATTCAGATGCAGGTACAGTATATGTATGTATGTATATTAAAATGAAACTTATACCCAGTTTGCTTTAAAAAAATAGTTTTAGGGATATATTTTTAATATAAAATTCAATATTTGTATGTAAATTAAAACCTTTATGCTCTTAGAGCACTTCACACATATTCTTACGCTCTATCGTTTAGTCGTTTGCGAGACAGCAACGAGTCATAGATAATATAATATGAAACTCTTTGTTTCGTGAGAGCGCTGTCAAAATGAGCATTTTTTATTAAATTTTTCAAAAGAGCCACTCTGTAAGAAATTTTATCTGGGAGTTTTTATTGCATTTTTTTGAGATTTGGCAGTTTCTTCGCCACTGTTGAGGTTTGCTAACAGAATAAATGAGAATGCAATAAAAATAAGAATAAAGAAGAGATAATTTTTACCTTTATTCCAAAAGATCATTTATAAATATAAAATCAACATGAAAACAATTAAAATATCGCAGAAATTCATACCGTGCAAAAACTTGTATATATGTATTAAACAATTAATTTAAGATATAGCGTGTTTAATTAAGAGATTTCCAGACGCATTTTATAAAAAAAACATTTACTCGCTTCTTTTATACAAATAAAACTGATTGTATCATACGTCGCTTGTAAGCGCGTCCAAAAGTTATCAAGATTACTATTTTTATTTCAAGGACTGATTCTGAATTATCTTCTATTGGGACTGAACAGAATCTAGTGCAGTATCTTATGATGGACTGTCACTGTCAGAAATAAATTTTGCGGCTGCAGTATCTTTTTTTTTTTTTTTGATTTGCACCCTGTTTTGAGCGTGTAGCTTTTGCAGGTGTGCCTTGAGTTGTTTTATCGTCAACCATTTTTGGTATTTTTAATAATGGGGGTGGTTTGACCAGAGAACGTGTATTGACAGAGAAGCCTTATCCCAGTCCATTCCGACACACATTCCTCTGATTTTGAGGGGTACTTGATTTCTTATCGAGTCTTACCACTATATTTCTTACGAATGTTCACCACGATTCGACAGCGATAGAGCGAAAAAACTAACAGTGCCAGAGCGAGAATTGAAAAAGCGAGAGTTTTAATATTTTTTTGTTATGTTATCGGTCGAGCTTGAGATTTATTTAATTTTTGGTAAATTCATTCACTTAAATTTATAAAAATAATTTATGAAGCAATATTTTTCAAATTTGGTACAATGCATAGCAAGTAGTACTTTGTACACATGTAAATCTGGCCATATGAGCAATTTATTTACTTTTTAACATTCAATTTGGTTGATATAAATTCAGTAATTTTAAATCTTCACAGGTTTCTTATGTATTTACCTAGAATCATAAATATTACATAAGTATATATTCTACAAACATATGTACATTCATATACATATGTATATATGAATGAACGTAAATATGTTCTAATTTTATGTACTTATGTACGTACATAGAATTGCGCATATCATATTCTGATTCATACAAAATCTGTAAAAAGCCAACAATATGCCTAATAGAATTTATATATGAACATTTGCATATTTATTTGTTGATTTTACTAGTTAATTTTTATCACATGTAATATAATTTAGTATGCTTTCCGAAACTAAATTTAATACATATCACCCATGTTTAAAATATTTGATCAAACAAATAGAAGCCTAAAATTCATCTTACTTGCAAGCAAAAATACAAACGCATATTTTTATGCACATACATACAATATATACAAACGTACATTTGTTCACGTGCCCGCAAACCACCCTTGAGCTCTAAATGTTTGCTTCTGCTCGGATTTCCGACAATTCTGCTGCGAGACGAAGGCAATAAACCACCACCATAAATTAGAGTTGGGTGCCAATACTTTTCGTTTCGCACTAGGTCCAAGGAAAAATAGGAGTAATAAAAAAATATACGATTTAACTCTCAGAGACGTTTAACTGGGAGAAAATCAATAATATATGGCTTCTTAATACTTATTAAGGTGGGATATAGTGTGATATATTTTTTAAATAAATTAAAAGTGAAAATTCATTATGAATTTCTGTAACTACTTTTCACAAAGTAGTAGATTTCCTACTCCGACTGCAAATTGCAGTAAATGGTTTGCTAATTCAATGATGACCAACACTGTTGTTCAAATGCGACAAAATTCGGCTACATATTTACATATATTTTTGTCCGCTTATTGGAGTTGTCCGCCAATAGAGGTTTCACTGTATATATAAGCTCATACAAATGTACACAGCGCGTATTGAGGTGATGAAGATGTGCTGAGTATTTCTCTAGGCAAGGCCGATTTTGCGAAATAATACCGAATGCATTTATATATTTTTATTGGTATTTTACAATATAATCGTTCGTAATGATTAAATATTCATAAATTAGATATGAATTTGGTAATAGAATATCGTATTAGCTGAGGAATGTCTATTATACATATTTACTTGCAAAGCTGAAGACGAAAATGTTCAAATTTATAAATTTTTGCAAGATCGCGAAAAATGTTCTTCGCTGGCATATTTCAAGTTGTGCTGCAATTTATGAATGAAATGAGTTTAACGTACGCGCAATTTATGAATGAAATGGTTTAGGATTTATGGCGCCGGTGTAACTGTTGATTTAGCAGTTGCTGCGGGAAGTGAGGACAGAAGTGTGCGCACGTCGATATGTAAATATGTATAAATACAAGTATGTGCGTATATGTACAAAGACGGCATTTGTCCTTGAATTTATATTTTGGCATGTGATGTACATATGTACATAGGTCAAGGTTGATTTATATAATTTTGTAAATACGAGTACATTTGATTTTATATAAGCATTTATATATGTAAATACGTATATATATGTATATGTACATATGTACGTATGTATGAACAAAGTTACTTCTTTTTTTTGTATACATATGTACGCATAGATAAGTATATACTTATAATAGGTAAAATATTGATTTGTATTATGTTGAATGGGGGTTTATATCAATACACAGATATGTACATATATCAATGTACATGTAATTATTGGGGTACTATTTACCAGCATACATAAAATGTGTACATGCAGACATACGGCAAAACAACAGGTGGATTATGCTTACATTTGGGCATTACTTAAACCCATATTCATAAACAAAAAAGGGGCCGCTTCAGTCATTAATTTCACAAATGCACATAAGTACCAATATACATTTTATCAAACATATTATAATTATTCTGATTTTTATTAAATTGTCAAAATCCACCCAAAATAAGTCAATTTTTCTTACATACAAGCTGTTTAATTTCTTTCGGCCTCACTCAGCTCTGTTAACTTGACACTCTCGCTATTTCCCCTGTTAGCCCTGGCGTGGTGGGATTCTGCAAGACATTCACTTGAATTTTGACAATTCACACTGATATTCGCGTGAAAATCTTCTCTGTCAAATATAAGTTCTCTGGTTTGACCTTTTGTTGTTTTGATGGAGGAATTGCAGTAAATGATTGCATGTAAATTCAAAGGACATTTTTATATTGTTTTTGTTTGACTTAGATTTTTAAAATACGTAAGTTTTATGTTAAATTATATTAAAAATATGTATAATATACCGGGGAAAATATGTATATGTATGTATTACTCTGAATTACAGCGAGTCTTATTTTTTGTTGTTATTGTTGTTTGAATGGGTTATAAATATTATCTCTTAGTTTTTAAAGTATTTTTATTGAACTCGCGATATTTAAGTCAAATGAATTTTTTTTAAATTTTGACCCGCACTAATGATAGGTTATGATATGTACATATGTATGTACGTCTTTTAATATTGCAGTGGTAGTAAATCAGCGGTCGGCACGCCATTTGTTCGAGGGCATTTCACACATATTCTAACCCTCTATCGTTTAGTCGTTTGCGAGAGAGCAACGAGTCATAGATAATACAATACGAAACAATTTTTTTCGTGAGAGCGCTGTCAAAATGGGCATTTTTTATAACATTTTCCAAAAGAGCCACTCTGTAAGAAATGGTATCTGGGAGTTTTTATTGCATTTTTTTGGAGATTTGGCAGGTTTTTCGCCACCGTTAGGGTTCGCTAACAGAATAAATGAAAATGCAATAAAAATAAACGTAAATAAGAGATAATTTTTACCTTTATTCTAAGAGATCAAGTAAAAATATAAAATCAACATGAAAACAATTAAAATTTTGCAGAAATTCATATTGTGCAAAAACTTGTATATATGTCTCAAACAAATAATTTAAGATATAGGGTGTTTTCTTATAAATATACATGTATATGCATGTATATTAAAATGCAACTTATACCCAGTTTGCTTTAAAAAAATAGTTTTAGGGATATCTTTTTAATATAAAATACAATATTTGTATGTAAATTAAAACCTTTATGCTCTGTAAAATCTTCTATATTAAATTTAGCTCTTAATTTAGAGATTTCCAGACGTATTTTACAAAAAAAACATTTACTCGCTTATTTTTATACAAATAAAAATCATAGCTATTTCCACGCATTTGCCTCTGGTAGCCCAACTTTTTGCGTGCCAGCTGTTCAGCAGCCCATGACTCGGCTTTGTTGCCAGGCCAAAATGTGATGTTAGATAGAAATTTATTGCTTGCATTTATTTATTGTGAATGCGTACGCCTGCCTCTGGATTGCGACACTTCGTAGTTGTGGTTACTGAAAGTTATTGGGCAACCCTGATTAAATGTCATTTGAAGACTTAAATTGAAGGCGGTTTTTCGCCTTGCTTGAATTTATATATTTTCCACATCTACATAAGTCGCACCAGCAGCAGGAGGACGCACAAAAGCGTATTAAACTTTGTACAATTTCCTTAGGAAATAAAACTCGATCGACACGATCGCTAGCAAACGTCAATTTCGAGTTCTTATTTGTAACTCCTGCGCAGCTGCGACATAATTTTTATTTCGCTTTTAAAAGCCACCGCAAGGAAGAGCCGGTGACTATCAGCCGGAGGCACGTTCAGGAACACCAACGGGGCTTCGATTAACAAAATAATCAAGCCCAAACGCGCTATCACAAACAGCAGGCACTGGACCAGGAATAGTAAGTCTGCGAGAGGCAGCTTTGGCAACTTTTGGCAGTAAGGTGCAGAAGTGGTCAGGTAAGAGTGCATATAAGTGAAAAGCGAGTGTTGGTGGTCGGGTAGTAGTGCAAGTACCGGTAGGGTTAGGAAAGCATACGGTATATTAGATCAGAAGTTTCCCGCTAGTATAGAAGTAACTGTTGGCCGTTGTTTCGAAAGTTCCACACATTCCGTTCGCTACAATGCCGCAAACACGTTCAACGACTGGGGGTGCGTCAGAAAGAGAGGACGATGATTTAAATACAACGGTTCTTGAAAATATTGCGGGCCCTAGCCAAACAATAGAGAAAAGGTTAAACGAAATGATGAGCAAAATTGATGCGCTACAGGTCGAACTGGATAACAGCAACCGTCGCTTAAGAGAAAGTCAGGTACATCCAACTAACACTAATCCAGAACCAGTAACTAATACGGAAAATGAAAGAAGTGTCATCGGTATTGCACGATTTGAATCGTACACTTTCAGCGAATAGAGGAGAACAGCATCGTCGAAAACTATACGACTTGCCCGACTTCGACGGTCGTCCTGAAGACTGGCCAATGTTTCAGGAGGCATTTCGTATGACTACTGAGGAGTATGGTTACAACGATCGGCAAAACATGATGCGGTTGCAGAAAGCCGTAAGGGGCAAGGCCAAAGATACTGTCGAGTGTCTTTTGATCCACAGCAGTAACGTGCCACGAGTGATGCAGACCCTGGAGGAGCGATTCGGTAACCCAGATTTGCTGGTGAAGAGCCAGATTAGTAGGATACGTGACGTACCCCACATCGCGGACAGTCGAATTGATCTGCTGATACCGTTCGCTACCAAGGTGCAAAACCTGGCTTCGTTCCTGAGAGTAGCGAATTGCGATCATCACCTATGCAATCCAACACTTATGGATGAAATGCTGTCGAAGCTACCAGTGCAACGGAGGCTGGAGTGGGCTAGACACGCCATGTCGATTTCTCCCAGAGCGTACATAGTGGACTTCAGCAATTGGTTGCAAGAGTTGGCACGTGTTGTGAGTGTAGCATGTACAAACATAAGCGAGCATTCCAAACCAGCGAGTGAACGTGAGCTACGTCCAAGGTTCTTCCACACCAATGATGTAGTTACGAGTAATAGAAGCTGCCGAGTGTGTTCGGGGGATCATGATGTGAAAAAGTGTAGACAATTTTTAGAATTAACTTGCAATCAAAGGTGGAGAGTAGCTCGCCAGCACAAACTTTGTTTTCGCTGCCTGCGACCTGGTCATGTAGGCACCCGTTGTGCGGTAGGTGGTCAGAAAGTAGGCTCTAATGTTAATCAAGGGACGCATAGGCTTCTTAGCGAACGTTCCGACGTGGAAAGCCCCAACACCATACAGGCAAGCCCATTGTTTACAAGCGCTGTAGTAGGATCTGCTAATAAAATCATTTTATTTAAAATATTACCGGTACGGTTGTATTCTAAGGGTAAGCAAATCGATAGTTGTGTATTCTTCGATGAGGGGTCCGCTATTTCGCTAATGAACGAGAACTTGGCAGCAAGGCTTGGTCTGCATGGTAAGAAAGAAAAACTTACGCTTCAATGGTTTGGAAGTAATACAGCAACAGAAATGTCTGCGTGCGTCGATGTTAAAATTTCTGGAATAAGAGAAAATAGTAAGATATTCAATCTCAAAAACGTAAGCACGGTTTCGAATTTGCAACTGCCTATGCAGACATTAGATGTCGGGGAGATTTCGTCAAAATATCGCCATATGAAGAAGCTACCCATTCACAACTATGAAAATGTAGTGCCAGAATTACTAATCGGAATTGATAACGCTCACTTAGGTATAGCACGCCGGGTTGCCAGAGATGGATGGAAGGGTCCAGCTGTAATTCTGACCAAACTAGGTTGGGTCGTGTACGGGCCGACCGAACGGAGTCCAGTTCAAAATGTTAATCGACTGCTCCTTACACAAGTTGGTCGCAGCCAAGACACGGAATTAGAACAACTGGTGAAAGAATTTATAACTAGTGATCATTTAGGTATACGATGTACCGAGCATGTGGAAAGCGAGGATGTTAAGAGAGCCAAACTCATTCTCGAAAATACAACCGTGCGTAAGGGCGAACGTTTCGAACCCGGCCTTTTGTGGAAGAGTGCGAATCCTCAACTTCCAAGTAGTCGAGCCATGGCAGAGAAGAGATTGCTTCTCCTGGAGAAGAAATTTGATCGTAATAACGAGTTTAAATCAGAGTACGTGCGCATCATGTCCGAGTATAGAAAAAATGCATACTCAAGAAGACTACATGAGGACGAGCTAAAAGTAGTAAGGAGCCGCACGTGGTATCTGCCGCACTTCGCCGTGTACAACCAAAATAAGCCAGGAAAGTTGAGGCTGGTATTTGATGCCGCCGCGTGGACTAATGGGGTATCTTTAAATTGTATGTTGTTGAGTGGTCCCGACCAGTGTAAACCACTAGCGACTGTTTTAATGAAATTCCGGCAGCGGAAGATTGGTGTGTGCGCCGATATCGTCGAGATGTTTCACCAGGTGAAAATGCGAGCGGACGATCAAGCAGCGCAGAGATTTCTTTGGAGAGAAAACGCAACGGAGCCGATCGAAGAATATGCCATGGCAGTTATGACCTTCGGGGCGACTTGTTGTTCTTGTTCGGCGCAGTTTGTCAAAAACCACAACGCTCTTGAATTCGAACATAGATTTCCTGAGGCAGTCAGCGCTATAATCAACAACCATTACGTCGACGATTTGGTTCATTGCTTTTCCAGCGAAAGCGATGCTCTCAGGGCAATCCCGCAGATAGTGTGGGTGCACAAAAAAGGTGGGTTTGATTTAAAGCGTTTTGTCTCCAATTCTCCTGTAGTTAACCGAATGTTCAACGAAAATAACGACGATAAGCATATTTTGAGTCTCGATAAGGAAACTACACAGTTCCAAAAGGTCCTAGGCATGTGCTGGGACACCAGCCAGGATGTACTCCGTTTCGCTAAATCATTAGAAAAAATCGACCGCAACTTAGTGAAAGGAATGAAAATGCCAACGAAAAGCGAAGCGCTCAGCGTCACCATGTCTGTCTTCGATCCATTTGGCCTCGCAGCCGAGATTTCCCTAGTGGCCAAGCTGATGCTGCAGTTGACCTGGAGGAGGCAAACAGATTGGGACGAGGAGATAACATCGGATGCACAAGCGCTCTGGAAGAAATGGCTTATAATGCTTGAAGATTTAGGAAATCTCTCTGTACAACGATGCTGCGGTGCATCCTTCATGAGCGCTCCAGTCGAGTTACATATCTTTGCAGATGCCAGTGACCTGGCCTACGCTGCGGTAGCATATTGGAGAGTGATGGATTCTTTCGGAGTTGTCCGGTTGTCATTCGTAGCAGGAAAGACCAAATGTGCTCCGCTAAAATTAACGTCGACTCCACGCCTGGAGCTCCAATCAGCAGTGTTAGCGACTCGTCTACGCCAGTTTATTGTGCAAGGTCACGATGTGACGCCATCAAGAGTGACGATGTGGAGTGACTCGAGAACAGCGATTTCCTGGATTAAGTCAGACCACAGAAGATACAAACCCTATGTGGCTCACAGGGTAAACGAAATCTTGGAAGGCAGCGAATTATCAGAATGGCGATGGATCCCTAGTGGAATGAACCCTGCCGACTTTGGAACGCGAATTCGGAGTCCTAAGAGGGAATCATTCTGGGCCAGTGGGCCGTCCTTTTTGCTGGAAGATCAGGATAAGTGGCCTGAACCGGTGCTTCCTGAGGACACAAATGAAGAACTACGAGCTAAACCCGTTTTCATATTCGTCTTACATGATTTAACGATTTTAGAAAGATATTCGTCATTTCAGAAACTGAAAAGAATCATTGGCTGGATCCTACGCTTCTACGATAACTGCATGAAGGCTCCGCGTGAGAGGAAATTAGGTTGGTTGGACCCGTTGGACCTAGAGAAAGCAGACTTGGTGATTTGTCGCGCCGTCCAAATGAAGGCATTTGGTGAGGACTACCAAGCATTGCGATCGCATGGCCAAGTAGAACGAGGAAGCTCACTGTGGAAGTTGACGCCATATTTGGATAAGTTTGGAGTCATCCGCTTAAATGGGAGATTGAACAACGCAACGGCTATTTCTCCAGCTACTCGTAGACCAATTATACTTCCAAAGATCCATCACGTTACCGACTTAATTGTAGACTACTACCATTGTGCCTGGCGTCACCAAAACGACGACACGATAATTGCGGAAATTCGTAGGAGATACTGGATTCCGCATGTGCGGGTTGTGGTAAAGCGAGCTATGAAACGCTGTTCGACATGCAAAAGGAATCGCGCTCAACCAACAGTACCACTAATGGGACAATTGCCTGAAGACAGAGTTACGCCATTCGTGAGACCCTTCTCGTATGTCGGAATGGACTATATGGGACCGTTTGTTGTAGTGTCCGGTCGTCGCAGCGAGAAGCGCTGGATAGCGTTTTTCACCTGTATGACCACCCGAGCCATACACCTCGAGATAGCCAAGGACCTATCGACCGATACTTGTTTGATGTGTATTCGCAATTTCATGAGCCGTCGAGGCACGCCCGTGCGTATTCGTTCTGATAACGGTACGAATTTTGTGGGAGCCGACAGAGAACTTAAGCGCCAACTATCCGAATTTGAAAATGGTAAAATGGCTGACGCATTGTCGAAGAAGGGCATTGAATGGGTTTTCAACTGTCCCCTTAACCCGCATGCAGGTGGTTGCTGGGAGCGATTGGTACGCAGCGTGAAGAGAGCGATGGGAAATACGCTGTATAACGAAAGTCTACAAGAACATGGTTTGTACAGTCTAATGTGTGAAGCGGAGAACATTGAAATTCGCGTCCGTTAACCCATATCCCTTTAGATGCACCTACCGATGAACCCCTCACTTCTAATCACTTTCTTATAGGCACAGCAAATTCCGACCAGACGCCCAGTCCATTGGAAGAACGACTTCGAGCAACCAGGAAGCAGTGGCGAAAGGTGCAGCAACTCCAGCATCGATTCTGGAAGAAGTGGCTGTCCGAATACCTCCCAGACCTATGCCGCCGGACCAAGTGGTATCAACCAGTCGAGGCTCTGAAGGTTGATGACATCGTCCTAGTTTGCGACATCCGCGTGCACCGCTCCAAATGGCTGATGGGACGAATCACTCAAGTGTTCCCAGGAAAAGACTCCCAGGTCAGAGCAGCAGAAGTAACAACGAAGTTTGGCGTGTTCAAGAGGCCGGCCTGCGTGTTAGCGAAGTTGGAGATTGGTGAATCTGAGATGAGCTAGATTCACAGAGGCTGGGATGTTAGATAGAAATTTATTGCTTGCATTTATTTATTGTGAATGCATACGCCTGCCTCTGGATTGCGACACTTCGTAGTTGTAGTTACTGAAAGTTATTGGGCAACCCTGATTAAATGTCATTTGAAGACTTAAATTGAAGGCGGTTTTTCGCCTTGCTTGAATTTATATATTTTCCACATCTACATAAGTCGCACCAGCAGCAGGAGGACGCACAAAAGCGTAAGTGGCAATAACTATTGCCTTCATTCATTTTATATTTAACTTTATTACTATTAAACTTTGTACAATTTCCTTAGGAAATAAAACTCGATCGACACGATCGCTAGCAAACGTCAATTTCGAGTTCTTATTTGTAACTCCTGCGCAGCTGCGACATGTGAGATAATGGGCTCTCGCAGCAAGCATCGTCCAGCATCCACTCTAAAACCGGACCGGTATCGTAAAAAGTATGCTTTGAAGATGGAAGAGTAGTTAAGCGCCATTTGGATCAAATTAGAAGCCGGGCGTCGTTTAAGAATACAGAGTTGGGGTTGATGCGAAAAGGAAGGGACACTACAACTGAGCCATTCAGTGAAGAATTGTCAACGTCCACCCATGCATCAAGTGAAAACGACGTTGACGCTCGGCTAAATTTGGAATCTCTATCATCACCGGCAATCACATCTCCAAACACCCTAGAACCTGCGGATTCGGCACCAGATTGTGACACTGATGGGGTCGTAATGCCACCGCCAACCCGACATGCAACACCGAGGCGTTCAACTCGGCCAAGGAAAGCCCCACAAGTATATTCTCCAACTGGGCGTTAAGGGGTGTTAAATATCTGAGATACGACAACACCTTCTAATGGAGTTCTTAGCCTACTCCATTCGTACACACACATCGCTATATATGAAGTTGGTTAACTGTCAGGGGACATTGACTTCACTCACTTTTAGTTCACGAGCAGAGACACATGTTGATATAAAGATTTGTAAAGTGTCGTTGTTAATAAAATCATATCAAGTATCGTTGAGTTTATATTTCTTAAATAAAGCATATTTAATAAATATCTTATAATATGGTTTTCAGATCGCTGAAAACTCTGCTAAAGTTAATTTTCCGATCTGACCCTAACATTTTGATATCTTGGGACAAAATCGTAAAAAAAACGATAAGAAATTCGAGAATTACAGTTTAAAAGTTGATTATTAAAAAAAAAAGTTTTCAATATCTTCTCATTAATGTTATTTATAACCTCATTTTTAGCAAAGAAAATGAGCTATCATACAGAGCTTAACGTTCATTATTTCTTGATATATATATAACAAAACTGTGCTTCCAACAATACATTATGCTCTCACATTGTGCGTTTTGAATTTAATCAAAATATAAACAACAGCGCAAAAACAAATCTTCTGGGTAATGTAATTTTAAAACACATCTTAAGTGAAAGTGATAAAAATGAGTTCTCAACAGTGCAATAAGTGGCTACTAGATTCGTCTCCAACATATTTATCCGTGTATGGCAAGCCAACAAATAAAGCCGTTCTGCTGAGTTTAGTGCACCGCCACATCGATGAAGTATTACGGACGTGGGATGTTGCTTCGGGGTTGCCAATGGATAAAAAAAATATTGTGAGGAAACTCTGTGCTCTGTACGAGGAGTATAAAGTAATAAAGGCTGACCGTCATTGAAACTATAAATGAACCTTGGAAAAAAGAAGTATTTTTATAGATAAACTATATCAGTTTTTCACCTTGAGGCTGACCCCAAAAAAGACTCAGAAAAACCATATTGTTGCAAATCCACGAGACAGTTTCGAATCAGTATCGGAATCAAATTATGATTCTGATAATCCGCCGGAAGAAGACAATGACGATGCCGATTATAGTCTTCCCGAAAAGAGAGCTCGCGTGACTTGTTAAATAGAATTATTTTTCTTATTAATAGGTTTTAGCCCCGTATTCAGATGCAGGTACAGTATATGTATGTATGTATATTAAAATGAAACTTATACCCAGTTTGCTTTAAAAAAATAGTTTTAGGGATATATTTTTAATATAAAATTCAATATTTGTATGTAAATTAAAACCTTTATGCTCTTAGAGCACTTCACACATATTCTTACGCTCTATCGTTTAGTCGTTTGCGAGACAGCAACGAGTCATAGATAATATAATATGAAACTCTTTGTTTCGTGAGAGCGCTGTCAAAATGAGCATTTTTTATTCAATTTTTCAAAAGAGCCACTCTGTAAGAAATGGTATCTGGGAGTTTTTATTGCATTTTTTGGAGATTTGGCAGTTTCTTCGCCACTGTTGAGGTTTGCTAACAGAATAAATGAAAATGCAATAAAAATAAGAATAAAGAAGAGATAATTTTTACTTTTATTCCAAAAGATCATTTATAAATATAAAACCAACATGAAAACAATTAAAATATCGCAGAAATTCATATCGTGCAAAAACTTGTATATATGTATTAAACAATTAATTTAAGATATAGCGTGCTTAATTTAGAGATTTCCAGACGCATTTTATAAAAAAACATTTACTCGCTTTTTTTATACAAATAAAACTGATTGTATCATTCGTCGCTTGTAAGCGCGTCCAAAAGTTATCAAGATTACTATTTTTATTTCAAGGACTGATTCTGAATTAACTTCTATTGGGACTGAACGGAATCTAGTGCAGTATCTTATGATGGACTGTCACTGTCAGAAATAAATTTTGCGGCTGCAGTATCTTTTTTTTTTTTTTGGATTTGCACCCTGTTTTGAGCGTGTAGCTTTTGCAGGTGTGCCTTGAGTTGTTTTATCGTCAACCATTTTTGGTATTTTTAATAAGGGGGTGGTTTGACCAGAGAACGTGTATTGACAGAGAAGCCTTATCCCAGTCCATTCCGACACACATTCCTCTGATTTTGAGGGGTACTTGATTTCTTATCGAGTCTAAAACCGTCTATCGTCTTACCACTATATTTCTTACGAATGTTCACCACGATTCGACAGCAATAGAGCGAAAAAACTGACAGTGCCAGAGCGAGAATTGAAAAAGCGATAGTTTTAATTTTTTTTTTTGTTATGTTATCGGTCGAGCTGGAGATTTATTTAATTTTTGGTAAATTCATTCACTTAAATTTATAAAAATAATTTATGAAGCAATATTTTTCAAATTTGGTACAATGCATAGCAAGTAGTACTTTGTACACATGTAAATCTGGCCATATGAGCAATTTATTTACTGTTTAACATTCAATTTGGTTGATATAAATTCAGTAATTTTAAATCTTCTCAGGTTTCTTAAGTATTTACCTAGAATCATAAATATTACATAAGTATATATTCTACAAAGATATGTACATGCATATATGTATATATGAATGAACGTAAATATGTTCTTATTTTATGTACTTATGTACGTACATAGAATGGCGCATATCATATTCTGATTCATACAAAATCTGTAAAAAGCCAACAATATGCCTAATAGAATTTATATATGAACATTTGCATATTTATTTGTTGATTTTACTAGTTAATTTTTATCACATGTAATATAATTTAGTATGCTTTCCGAAACTAAATTTAATACATATCACCCATGTTTAAAATATTTGATCAAACAAATAGAAGCCTAAAATTCATCTTAGTTGCAAGCAAAAATACAAACGCATATTTTTATGCACATACATACAATATATACAAACGTACATTTGTTCACGTGCCCGCAAACCACCCTTGAGCTCTAAATGTTTGCTTCTGCTCGGATTTCCGACAATTCTGCTGCGAGACGAAGGCAATAAACCACCACCATAAATTAGAGTTGGGTGCCAATACTTTTCGTTTCGCACTAGGTCCAAGGAAAAATAGGAGTAATAAAAAAATATACGATTTAACTCTCAGAGACGTTTAACTGGGAGAAAATCAATAATATATGGCTTCTTAATACTTATTAAGGTGGGATATAGTGTGATATATTTTTTAAATAAATTAAAAGTGAAAATTCATTATGAATTTCTGTAACTACTTTTCACAAAGTAGTAGATTTCCTACTCCGACTGCAAATTGCAGTAAATGGTTTGCAAATTCAATGATGACCAACACTGTTGTTCAAATGCGACAAAATTCGGCTACATATTTACATATATTTTTGTCCGGTTAAGAGAGGTGTCCGCTTATTGAAGTTGTCCGCCAATAGAGGTTTCACTGTATATATAAGCTCATACAAATGTACACAGCGCGTATTGAGGTGATGAAGATGTGCTGAGTATTTCTCTAGGCAAGGCCGATTCTGCGAAATAATACCGAATGCATTTATATATTTTTATTGGTATTTTACAATATAATCGTTCGTAATGATTAAATATTCATAAATTAGATATGAATTTGGTAATAGAATATCGTATTAGCTGAGGAATGTCTATTATACATATTTACTTGCAAAGCTGAAGACGAAAATGTTCAAATTTATAAATTTTTGCTAGATCGCGAAAAATGTTCTTCGCTGGCAGATTTCAAGTTGTGCTGCAATTTATGAATGAAATGAGTTTTACGCACGCGCAATTTATGAATGAAATGGTTTAGGATTTATGGCGCCGGTGTAACTGTTGATTTAGCAGTTGCTGCGGGAAGTGAGGACAGAAGTGTGCGCACGTCGATATGTAAATATGTATAAATATAAGTATGTGCGTATATTTGTATGTACAAAGACGTCATTTGTCCTTGAATTTATATTTTGGCATGTGATGTACATATGTACATAGGTCAAGGTTGATTTATATAATTTTGTAAATACGAGTACATTTGATTTTATATAAGCATTTATATATGTAAATACGTATATATATATGTACATTGTATACATATGTATGCATAGATAAGTATATACTTATAATGGTAAAATATTGATTTGTATTATGTTGAATGGGGGTTTATATCAATACACAGATATGTACATACATATATCAATGTACATGTAATTATTGGGGTACTATTTACCAGCATACATAAAATGTGTACATGCAGACATACAGCAGGTGGATTATGCTTACATTTGGGCATTACTTAAACCCATATTCATAAAACAAAAAAGGGGCCGCTTCAGTCATTAATTTCACAAATGCACATAAGTACCAATATACATTTTATCAAACATATTATAATTATTCTGCTTTTTATTAAATTGTCAAAATCCACCCAAAATAAGTCAATTTTTCTTACATACAAGCTGTTTAATTTCTTTCGGCCTCACTCAGCTCTGTTAACTTGACACTCTCGCTATTTCCCCTGTTAGCCCTGGCGTGGTGGAATTCTGCAAGACATTCACTTGAATTTTGACAATTCACACTGATATTCGCGTGAAAATCTTCTTCGTGAAATATAAGTTCTCTGGTTTGACCTTTTGTTGTTTTGATGGAGGAATTGCAGTAAATGATTGCATGTAAATTCAAAGGACGTTTTTATATTGTTTTTGTTTGACTTAGATTTTTAAAATACGTAAGTTTTATGTTAAATTATATTTTAAATATGTATATATACTGGGGAAAATATGTATGTATGTATTACTCTGAATTACAGCGAGTATATTATTGTGTCTTATTTTATTTCAATATAAATTTTTTGTTGTTATTGTTGTTTGAATGGGTTATAAATATTATCTCTTAGTTTTTAAAGTATTTTTATTGAACTCGCGATATTTAAGTCAAATGAATTTTTTTTTAATTTTGACCCGCACTAATGATAGGTTGTGATATGTACATATGTACGTCTTTTAATATTGCAGTGGTAGTAAATCAGCGGTCGGCACGCCATAGAACAATTGTTCGAGAGCACTTCACACATATTCTAACCCTCTATCGTTTAGTCGTTTGCGAGAGAGCAACGAGTCATAGATAACACAATACGAAACAATTTGTTTCGTGAGAGCGCTGTCAAAATGGGCATTTTTTATAACATTTTACAAAAGAGCCACTCTGTAAGAAATGGTATCTGGGAGTTTTTAATGCATTTTTTTGGAGATTTCGCAGGTTTTTCGCCACCGTTAAGGTTTGCGAACAGAATAAATGAAAATGCAATAAAAATAAGAATAAAGAAGAGATAATTTTTACCTTTATTCTAAGAGATCAATTAAAATTTTGGAGAAATTCATATTGTGCAAAAACTTGTATATATGTCTCAAACAAATAATTTATGATATAGGGTGTTTTCTTATAAATATACATGTATATGTATGTATATTAAAATGCAACTTATACTCAGTTTGCTTTAAAAAAATAGTTTTAGGGATATCTTTTTAATATAAAATACAATATTTGCATGTAAATTAAAACCTTTATGCTCTGTAAGATCTTCTATATTAAATTTAGCTCTTAATTTAGAGATTTCCAGACGTATTTTACAAAAAAAACATTTACTCGCTTATTTTTATACAAATAAAAATCATAGCTATTTCCACGCATTTGCCTCTGGTAGCCCAACTTTTTGCGTGCCAGCTGTTCAGCAGCCCATGACTCGGCTTTGTTGCCAGGCCAAAATGTGAGATAATGGGCTCTCGCAGCAAGCATCGTACAGCATCCACTCTAAAACCGGACCGGTACCGTAAAAAGTATGCTTTGAAGATGGAAGAGTAGTTAAGCGCCATTTGGATCAAATTAGAAGCCGGGCGTCGTTTAAGAATACAGAGTTGGGGTTGATGCGAAAAGGAAGGGACACTACAACTGAGCCATTCAGTGAAGAATTGTCAACGTCCACCCATGCATCAAGTGAAAACGACGTTGACGCTCGGCTAAATTTGGAATCTCTATCATCACCGGCAATCACATCTCCAAACACCCTAGAACCTGCGGATTTGCCACCAGATTGTCACACTGATGGGGTCGTAATGCCACCGCCAACCCGACATGCAACACCGAGGCATGCTGATCAGTCAAAAATTCGTCTAAATGTTCAGGCATCAAACCACATGAACAACAATTGCTTTGTAAATTGCACTTGCATTTTCCAATATAGAATAAGTTGTTCATAGTCTTGATAAATGCGGTGTATTTTTCAGAGGTATACGTGCCTTTTGTTTATTTAGAATATTTATTTAGCAAGGTTTTCAGCTTGTTTATTATGGTTTTCTTCGTCATTATGCCACATTAAATTTCCTCCAAATTTCAATCAAAATATCCGCCACTTGTGGAGTAAAAGATGCGTACGAAAACATTTTATTTCCATTTTTAGACCGATCACTCAGAAAAAAAAAATATTTTAAAACATCGCGGCAACTGGGCAAATTTAGTTTGTGTAAACTTGGCAAACCGAAAGCACTTAAATTTGGATCTGGCATATGCATCAAGTTTGATTCCGAGTGATTTGATAATGTAATATCATTAGCACAAGAACCAATTGATATAGCAAATGACTCCATAATTAAAAGAGGCTTAAATTTTGCTTTAAAATGTTAGAATCGGGAAAATCAGAGACACACGCTTCTTTCTTGAGTAAAAACCATTCTGTATAATAACAAGTGAGATCTCTTATTTGACAATTGAATTTGACAGTATACCTAAGACAGGGTACCTAAGCTGGCCGCCAATATGTCGACAATTACGAATGGCCCGAAGTTGGAAAAAGCTGATCTGAAAATATTTTGGGGGGGTTTCAATTTTTTAGGATATTTTACATGATGTATTTTGGAACGATTTTCCGTCGATCCTTGTCAAATTTGGTTTTGAAACAAACCGGAAAATCGTTCCAAAATACATCAACTTTCAACCTTGTCGGAGTAAAAAAACAACAAAAAACAGATATTTTACATATTTTGAGATATTCGATTAATATTCATTATAAACATAGATATAATAATATTGGGTAAAATGTTGAATGCATTTTTATAAAGCCATCGATAGGCTATGATATCATTTGAATTAGTAGAATCATATAACATCAGGGGTTTAAAGTGCTTCATCGATTCTCCTCTTTTTCTTTGCCAAATATCTAGGTCACTAGTAACCTCAATATCTCGAGATACGTCTTCAATCTCCGTAAAATAGAAAAGGACTGTTCACTCGGAGCCACCATGACTGGCAACGTAACACTGATTCGAAAAATTCGGTAAATGTGTTGGTAAAATTGCATATTACGAAGGCGGTTTGATAAGTCATAAATTTTAAAATGAAATATACTTGTCGGCAAAAAAGCATTCTTTGTATTTCAGTTACTGGGTAATAATTTTTAATTTTTTTGTCTAGACTGAGTTTTTGTGTGTGCTACGAATTTGAAAACACGGTTGAAATTTTCTGAGACTACCGATTTTTTGGGGGGAATCCAGACACCCAGAACCCCTCCCCTGTATTCGTCCCTGCATTCGGGTAAAATATACGAGGAACGCCAGCGTTGCGAATTTACTTTGCAAAAACAGGTGATCTCAGCTGTTCCAAATTTTGACGTTTATCGAAAAAATATCTCACTTGTTATTATACACAATGGTCAAAACTTCTAACTGCAATATTGTATCAAAATAATTCAAAACCATTTTCGGAAACAATTGTTTTATTAGTAATTCATCAGCGTTGCTTTGCTTTCTCTGAGAAGTTGATAAAATCATAGCAAACAAATAAAATTAGAAAAAAAACGCAAATCAAACAAACAATCGACAGTGTAAAAGAAATTGGATTGATTTTTACAAAATACAAAATACGAAAAGTTTCCCGCTAAAAACCGGAAGCTCGATTTTGATATTAGACCCATGGTTTCTTGGGCAAATTTTCTTAGAATTCATCGTAGTTTACGATTTTGATAACCGCTTTGTCGAGAAAAAAATTAACCCACTCTAATACATACATAGTATATAGTCGTAAATCAGCCGTTCGTAAAATTTAACGGAAATGACGAGAAGATTATATCAATAATTGATACATACATACATATATATTACTATTATACCCAAGCGTACTTGTCCACAAGGGCATTATAACTTCGTTCGCATAACGGTTGTTTGTAACAGCAAAAAATAATCGAGATAGATATAGACATTAGGGTGACAATTAAATGTATGGAGTATTTTTTTTTTCTTTATTGTTTTGGTCTCAGTGTTTTTTTGTGTGTAGTTTTATTTAAAAAAAATTCTAGTAAAATTTCAAGGTCGTAGGAAGAGGATTAGGGGGCGCGTCGGCCCCCCAAAGTTAAACAAAATACGTTTTTTCACGCAAATTCTTACTTTGACTGCTTGTAACTTTCTCTGTGTTTTTTTTTTTTAAACATTACTGGCGAAAGATGTTCATTAATATGTCTACAATAACATCTGTCAATAACATTTTTGTCTAATGTTAATATTTAATGAAAAAAACTTAAATATAGGAGAAAAAGTACGCCTCAATGTCGATTTATTATACTTAAATAAAACTACTTATGTATATGATTTCTCTTTTTATTAATATTGTTTAAAGCACTTGAGACAATGTCTTTTTATTACAGTCCGGAAACCGATGGCGGTAATCGCTAACAATTTTTAAAACAAATTGTTTTTGGCGTTCATTTTTGGTAAATAGTTTATTATACTCTTCCATCAATTTAACCCCCCTTTCGGCAGTGTCATTTGTAACATTTAATTTTTTCATCAGTTCAGCCGCTTTACAATAAGATTGGTCCTGCTCCCATTTGTCTGGGTTTAATTTAAAAAAATCAGTATTTATTTGAAATCTTTCAAATAATGCTTTTGTTTCGGCAGAGACGAACTGTTCAATTCCGTCATGGAATATTTCAACGATTTCTCTATCATTTATTGTAGCTCGCTTTGTGTTTTGCTCTTGTTCAAAATCATTTTCCAAAGCCGCCACCATTTTTTGTTTTGAAAAAAGGGATACGTTGCTGTCAAAAAATGCAAGACCAACCGCCTCAGGGCTTAAATACCACAAGTGGTTCCTGAACTTTTTAAGAGCAACATAAGATATAGCAGCATCAATTTTTTTGAAGTTTTCAAGTTTTTGTAAAAATAAAAAATCTTGATATGGCGCTTTAATGGCCAAAGGAGCAGAAAACCACGCTTCGACATAGACTTCAGCAATAAAAACACAAATTTGACGAAGCCCATTTAATTCAGTTGCTGAAAGCTGGAACTCGTTACGGAATAAAAATATTTTTAGACAGTAAATCGCTTTTGCCATCCACCTTGCATGGTGAACAGCTCCTGGCGATCGAAACATTAGGCTGTTTGGATGTGTCTTTTCTGGTTTTTGACCCAGGAAGAGCAAAGTGAGTTCCAAGAATTCTTTATAGTCTTCCCTGGGTTGTTTTTCTTCCAAGATATTATTTACTGCACCGATAATGCGAACAGCAGACTCTTTCATGTACGTCTTGACAGTTGGATCGTTGATGCCATACTCATAGTTTTTAGCATCAATCTTAGCCCAAGCATTTTTAAATTTCTCAAACATTTTAACGTTTGGACTTCCATAACAGCTTATTTTTTCTTCGAAAACGCATCTTAAAACAATCTCGTATATATGATGACGGCATGGTAACCATAAAAGTTGTCTTTGTAAATTATTTTCAATTAACGTACAGGTACCATTGAAACGCCCAGTATTGACCGCTGTTGTATCAAACACTAAAGCTTTGATGTGATTTTGCAGACCATATTCATAAATAGCATCGCATACAGCGGATGCCTGTTCTTTTCCAGTACCGGAATCAAGTGCAGGTATTTCAAGAAGCTGTTCAACTTTACCGCTCGATATTATTATAGGCAACCTATCAACTTTATCATTTCCCGTCAGCGCCGGCAAAAGTTTACCATCCCAATGAAGGCAGATAGCGTCGAGCTCATTTAATTTTAATTTATTTTTTAATGCTGAAATTCTTTCTTCACGGATTTGTTCCCTTTCCTGGTGTACAGACGTTCGGTTTTAAATATAATCTACAACATTATTACCCAGAGCTTCAACGACTGCGCTTATTAGTATTTTATTTGTTCCCCTACATTTTTTGGCTGGAGGTTGACTACAACGTGGGTCACATTCCATATCTGGAAAACTGTTATCATTCTCTGAAGATTCAGATGACAGCAACTCTGCAGTTTCATCTAATAAAAACGACTTAATTTAAAGAAAATAAAAAATAAACAATAACATACAACGAACCAATTAATGCAATTTGACGATTATTCTGCTCCACTTGTTGTAATAAATTGTTGTTGCGTTCTTCAAGTCGGCACTCTCGGCGTACTTCTTCGTAATCGATACCATACATAAAGCCTGGGCGCCCCGTTTTTCGTTGACTTATCAAGAAATCAATATCTTCTTGATTCGACATTATTTTTAATGCACTTGCATGCGCCATGTCAAAAAGCATATCCAATTTTTCTTTCCACGTGTTTACTTTGCTCTTATGGAAATGAGAAGTCTTCTTTGAATCTTTTTGAAAGCTTTGCCATTCTTTATACAATTTCTCTACATTTGTAATGCAGTGTTGTTTATCCTTGACCGGAATGCGGGCTTTTTCCCAGAACACGAATAGTTCTTTTACAACTAAATCTGAACTTTCCCGTAAATTTTTTTTTACTACACGTAAATTGAAAAACAAAACTTTCAACACTTCTATATTGGAGGGTAGTTTACTTCCCGTTAATGAGTTGGTACAATAACCAATTAAATATATGCGTTCACGTAAATTTCTAGCAGACATTTTCGACTTTTCACATTCAAATATTCACTTCGAATGATTTTTTTGCAAATTTAATGCTATTAAAAAATGTTTGCGGCTGCTGAATATAACTGTAAAATAAGAATCTATTTTCCGAGAAACATTGGTGCTTACGCAAATCCAAAATTTGAATCATATAAGTAATTTTATTTAAGTATAATAAATCGACATTGAGGCGTACTTTTTCTCCTATATTTAAGTTTTTTTCATTAAATATTAACATTAGACAAAAATGTTATTGACAGATGTTATTGTAGACATATTAATGAACATCTTTCGCCAGTAATGTTAAAAAAAAAAAAACACAGAGAAAGTTACAAGCAGTCAAAGTAAGAATTTGCGTGAAAAAAAGTATTTTGTGTAACTTTGGGGGGCCGACGCGCCCCCTAATCCTCTTCCTACGACCTTGAAATTTTACTAGAATTGTTTTTAAATAAAACTACACACAAAAAAATACTGAGACCAAAGAAAATATCACTTTCGAAATTAACTGTCACCCTATTAGACATATACATATATACTAAAATGATCAGAATGAAAAGAGGAACCGATTTAGCCCTGACTGTCTGTCCGTCCGTCCGTCTGTCCGTGGTTACAATAACTTGAGTAAAAATTGAGATATATTGATGAAATTTGGTACATAGACTGTTCTTTGGGCAGGGTAGGTTAGTATTGAAAATGGTCGGAAAAGATCGGTTAATAACAACGCCCACCTCCCATATAACGGAAGTTTTTGAAAAATGCAAAAACTTCGGTTTTTCGGTATCTATTAAAACAAATTGAGTGCAATTCGGTATTTTGAGCTATTTTGAACAAAGAAATTAGGTATTTATGAAATTTTGAAAAATTGGCGTTAACACACCGTAAATCAATAACAGTGTTCGGTATCGTCACAAAATTTGGTGGACATATTTTCCTCAATATCGCTGTTATCATCGTTAAAAATTTTTGAAATCAGATGATAACCTCGCCCAACTCCCAAAAACGCAAAATTTTCGTTTCTTCTTTATCTGTAGGTATCTCAATACAGAGTACATACTTCATTACTTACGGACGTGTTTTTGATTGCGGAAAGTTTTTAACATAATATATTATTTAATATAGTAGTTTGCGAAATAATAATTGTATAACAAAATAGTCGATATTCGGATAAATAGCGACTATATAAAGGTGAAACGCTGTTCAGTGTATATAAAGTAAAGGAATACAATTGGCAAAAATAAAGAAAAAACACTTGAACTAGTTGCGGTTTTAATATATGTACATACATATAAACATAAAATAGCAGTTGACCGGTGTATAGGATAATGCCTGAGTGCGGAAGATGCCGAAAAGGCATCAGAGGAGAGTCGGGCGTGCGATGCGAGGGAGTTTATGTGCGATGACTGCATGACATATATCTCCAATGTTGATGATGCCCTTAAACAGATGATGAGTATAGCTGAGACAAACAAAATAAACATCAGAGAACAAAAGGGTGACATCGAAAAAATGCTAAGTGAGCACAACAAAGAGCTAAGTAGGGTTATGGAAGGTATAAAGAAGACAAACCAAGAAAACTTAGAGGTAATAAAAAAGTAGAGAGTTTATGCAAAGCCAATAAAGAACAAATGGCTAGAGTTGATTCGTCCACTGTTGAGCTCTGCAAGCAAAAGAAAGATATTGGGAGCGAAATAAAAAAAGTGGCAAACACTAACAAAGATAACAAACCAAGTGGTGTGGGTGTATCATATGCTAGCGCTTTAAAGGGAGTACTTCCACTAATAATAAAGCCAAAGAGTAAACAAGCAGTGGGAAAAACTAGGGTAGACGTAAACAAAGTCGATGCATCGAATATGAAAATAGATAGAGTGTCAAATAAGCAAAACGGCGCCGTAGTAATAAATGCGAATTGTGTTGAAGAGAAAGATATAATAAAAGCTGCACTAACTAACAATCTAAATAAGGAATTATATGTATGATATTACTGAACCAGAAGTGAACAGCCCAAAGATATTAGTCACACATATGAATGCAGAATATAGTGAAATTGAGGTAAATAATAAAATTAAGGCCCAGAACAATTCTTTGAGTAATGCTAACATTAAGTGTGTTAAAGTATTCAAGTCGAAACGTAGCAATGGGGAATTAACATCCTTTAATGCATAACATAAATTTTTCTTACAGGTGCTAGATAAGAAAAAAATAAATATTGGATGGGATCGATGTCCGGTATACGATGGGCAATCAGTGAAAAAACGCTATAAATACCTTGGTTTCAATCACAATGCTAATAATTGTACGAAGAAATTACGGTGTAGTAAATGCATGGGGGAGCATAAAGCAGAAAATTGCACAGAGAGTAGTCCAAAATTAATTTGCGGTAATTGCTGTGACGCTAACCAAGAGCTAGGTCTAAAATTAGATGTAGAACATAGTGTTTTTAGCCGAGAGTGTTCAGTCTATGTTAGAAAACTAAAGATAGAGAAACAGAGAGTGGGATGTTAGCAACTAGACGTAAGAAAAGATCGCCAATGTTCATTAAAATGTGTGTATCTCAATATAAATAGTTTATTAGCTAATAAAATTGAACTAGAAAGACACATGGAAAATGTTTACCCAGACATGGTGCGATGCTCCGAGACATGTTTTACAAATGAAATAGATGATTCGGTGATAAATTTTCCAACATACCACGTAATAAGGTGCGATTCACACAGTAGACATACAGGCGGTGTGATCATAATTTTACGGGACACTCTTGAGTTTAAGATAAAGGTCAACAAATCGGTAAATAATAATGTATAGTGCATGGTCATCCAACTGAAAAGTTGCCAGACTAAATGGCAGATCGGGGTGGTATACCATTCACCAAGCACAAGTGATGCCGAATTTCTCACATATATGGAGGCTATTCTAACAGAAATATCTGATAACTTAATAAACACTATTATTGTTGGAGATTTCAACATAAACATTAAAGTAGTGTCGACTTATAGTAAACAACTGAACGAGATCTTCTCACACCAAGCAATGAAACAGCTGATTAGCTTTGATACACGGACTACGCACTCTGCAACACTCATATATATATATATAATTTTGGAGCGTACACTATATAGGACAGTGTTTGGCCGAGCTTCTCCTACCATTTGTGGTGTGCGTCTTTATATTATACCACAAATGGAGGGACCTACTGTTTTGTGCCGACTCCGAACGGCAAATGTATTTAATGAGAAGCTTTTTCATGGCAGAAATGCCCTCGGAGGTTTGACATTGCCTGTGAGGGGTGACCGCTATTAGAAAAAACTTTTTCTATTATTAAGATTTTGCTTGCCCTGGCTGAGATTCGAACCTCGAACTCACCGGCATACCAAGTTATAGCACGCACCGCTACCAACTCGACCACAGCGACCACGTGGTGTAACAGTCATAGACCTGTTATATTCTAACAGTAAGGAAGTGTTTTGGGAAAATTCACAGGATCACAGAATAACGGATCACGAAACCATACTGTTTCGATTTAATATAAACAAATTAATCCCGTTAAAAAGCTGTCAGAATTTACTTCCTGGGATATGTTTCTGTTTATCTCCACTATACTTTCTACGAAGAAATCGTTTACGTTTTCTGCAATTTCATCGCTGCTTTTGAATATTTTATCCCTTATTAATACTTCGGTTATTTTTTTTTTACTATCTGATTTATTAACCACTTGTTTTAAGTGTTTCCACATTAATCGGCTATCATTTCTATTTGCTTCGACTTTCTGTTCCATGTAGCTAATTTTCTTTATTTTGATAATTTTTTTGTACTGCTTTTTTACCATGTTATATTCTGCCCAATCTCCTGTTAGCACTGCTTTTTCATGTAATTTGAACTTCTTCTTGTTAACCTCAGCTAATTGCCTGTCATACCATTTGTTTCTAATCTTAATATAAATTTGTCGCTGGTTGCTTAATTGTTGCATAGCCGACATCATACAATTGTTAATGTGCTCGAGCATCCCTTCAACATCAAGACTACTTATGTAACTTAAATTATACTGTCTCAGCAAATTAAGTAAATTATCAGGGGTATGCATATCCCAGGAAGTAAATTCTGACAGCTTTTTTAACGGGATTAATTTGTTTATATTAAATCGAAACAGTATAGTTTCGTGATCCGTTATTCTGTGATCCTGTAAATTTTCACAGAACACTTCCTTACTGTTAAAATACAACAATTATATTAGTGTTGCGGAGTGCTCCGTAATCCGTGTATCAAAGCTAATCAGCTGTTTCATTGCTTGGTGTGAAAAGATCTCGTTCAGTTGTTTACTATAAGTCGACACTACTTTAATGTTTATGTTGAAATCTCCAACAATAATAGTGTTTATTAAGTTATCAGATATTTCTGTTAGAATAGCCTCCATATATGTGAGAAATTCGGCATCACTTGTGCTTGGTGAATGGTATACCACCCCGATCTGCCATTTAGTCTGGCAACTTTTCAGTGTGATGACCATGCACTATACATTATTATTTACCGATTTGTTGACCTTTATCTTGAACTCAAGAGTGTCCCGTAAAATTATGATCACACCGCCTGTATGTCTACTGTGTGAATCGCACCTTATTACGTGGTATGTTGGAAAATTTATCACCGAGTCATCTATTTCATTTGTAAAACATGTCTTGGAGCATAGCACCTTGTTTGGGTAAACATTTTCCATGTGTCTTTCTAGTTCAATTTTATTAGCTAATAAACTATTTATATTGAGATACACGCATTTTAATGAACATTGGCGATCTTTTCTTACGTCTAGTTGCTAACATCCCACTCCCTGTTTCTCTATCTTTAGTTTTCTAACATAGACTGAACACTCTCGGCTAAAAACACTATGTTCTACATCTAATTTTAGACCTTGCTCTTGGTTAGCGTCACAGCAATTACCGCAAATTAATTTTGAACTACTACTACAGTCATCGCACATAAACCGCAAAAACCGACAGTTTTCCACACCTTGCAAGCCGTATTCATCAACATCCGCGCAAACAATAGTTTTGTGGTATACTCTTCCACAAACTCCCTCGCATCGAACGCCAGACTCTTCTCTGATGCCTTTTCGGCATCTTCCGCACTCAGGCATTATCGTATACACCAGTGGAAGGAAGATCTTAATTCAAAGTTGAATATCGTAGCGGTGTTTATTGATCCCAAAAGATCTTTTGAAACTATTGACAGGGATAGAATGTTGAAAAAACTTGAACGTTGCAATACGCAAACGTCAAGCTGTGTGGTTGTGTTTACTTTGCTCTCTTACAAATATTGTTATAAAACAATTTTAATATCAAATTAATCAAAAGAAATTTCACTAAATTGTGATTAAATCAATTTTGTGCACTTCAAGCTAAGTATAAAGTGATTTGGTGCAATATTCATTTAATAATCTTTAACTTATAAAAAATCTCATTTATATCTTTGTTGTGTTGTGTGCCGAGTCATAATTTTTCTTGTAGTACAGTTGTTGTTGCCAATTGTTTTGTTTTTGCATTTGCGGCTGTTGCTGTTTGTGCGCGCACTCTTCTTTGTTACTCCTTTTAGCTTTCACAGCTGTTTGCGTGATTTGTTAAGTGTCAATAAAACTGTGTATCCCAAACTGTTCTAACTGCCTTACCGACTTCTATACTGCTTTTTTTTGCTAAACTGCTTTTTTTTGCTAAACTGCTTACCACTGTTAGATCCTTTCTTCTGCTAGTCCTATAAATTGTAATTTTAATTCTAATTAATTTTCTCCTAAATAATATACCATGTCTTGTAATTATCCTAACTGCCAAGTTAAGAGTGGGTCTGAACGCTTTGTGTCTTGCTGGCTTTGCGATGGGCTTGCCCACATGAAGTGTGCTGGTTTGACAGGTAGAGTGTTAGATTTGATTGATGATGGTAAGGGTGTCCGCTGGTCTTGTCTGAAATGTAGGTCAACTGAAGTTGATCTTTTTAAATTTTTTAGGCAGTGTAGGAACGGTTTCTCTGAGATTAGTAAGGAGCTAAATGTTCTTACCGAAAAATTCAAACACTACGAAAACGTATTTAATTCTTTTAAATGCTTAGAGAATACGAGTATTCCTAATAGCCGTAATAGTAAACGGAAACGTATTGAGAGTCCGTCTGACGAAGCTGAGCCAAATCCTATTCCGACGACAATTATTTCTTCTCCCTCAGGGGAGTTGATTAGTTTCTCCTCACCTTGTCCTCAGGCTGTTGAACCTTCTACATCAAAAGCTGCTGCACAGAGATCAGTTCAAAAGGAAAGCAGCGAAAGCAATAATTCTGCTGCGGTTTCTGTGGCGCCTGCTAGGGGGCTGGTTGTGGTTCCTCAAAGAAAATCTATTTTTATATCAAGATTTTCCAGTGATACCACAGTTGAGGATATCAAGTTTCACATTTCATCTAAGGTTAAGACTGATGACATAACTATCAGGAAATTTAACTTTAATTACAAGAGAAACATTTCTTCATTTAAAATCGATGTAACTTCCGAAAACTTTAATATACTTTTAAATAGCTCTTTTTGGCAAAAATCTCTAATCCTAATCCGGAGTCAAAAAACTGATAAAAACTAAACTTGATATATATTACCAAAATGTTAGAGGCTTGAATACAAAACTAACTGGCTTGCTTTTGATGAGTTATCACTGTAATTTTAACATTATAGCTTTCACTGAAACTTGGCTTAAACCTCACGTTTTTGATTCGGAGATTCTTTGCAGTGAATATCATATTTACAGAAATGATCGAGAGTGCAGGATCGGTGGAGGTGTTCTTTTTGCTGTCCATTCTTCATTACCATCTGAAGTGGTGAACGTCCCTATCATTGAGTCTACTGAATTTAAGTGCATACGAGTGCAATTAAGCAAGTCTTATATTTATTTAGCCCTCTGCTATATACCTCCTCAGTCTGACTTGTCGGTATATAGTGATCATATTTCCTTACTTGGGATTGTGGACTCAATGCTTAGGCCTCCCGACTCATTGATTGTGTTGGGTGATTTTAATCTCCCAAACATTTCTTGGAATATTATTGATGGTCATATCGTACCTTCCATTAACAACGCCTTTCTGGAGGGGATGACTGAACTTTGTCTGAACCAGGTTAATACCCTACAAAACAAGTTGGGGAGGGTCTTGGATTTGGTTTTTGTTGACAACATGTACAGGGCCTCCTTAAATCGATGTGATCCATTGGTTTTGCCTGAGGATGTATATCATCCTGCAATTGAATTGTCATACGAGATCATAGACGGAGAGCGGGTTTCTGGATCGAAAGCTTTTAATTCTAATGACAGCTTCGATTTTAGAAAAGCTAATTTAAAAAAATTAAACTATGACTTATCTAAAATAACTTGGCCTTACTACAATGGCGATATTGAGCGTAATGTTTTGGACTTCAACAATACTTTATACAACTTATTTCTTAAACATGTACCTAAAGGTTCTTGTATTCGTGATGAATCAGCCCCTTTATGGTTCACTAAAGACTTGAGAACTTTAAAAAATAAAAAATCGCGTTCTTTTAAATTATATAAAAGTACTGGTCGTCATGTGGATTATCTTAATTATTCAGTCTTGCGACATAAATATCTAGAATTAAATAAAAACTGTTATGAAAAATACTTGAATAAAATGAAAATGAACATTATCCACGACCCGAAAGCTTTCTATGGTTTCGTTAATTCTAAGCGCAGAGTAAATGCATTCCCTTCCGCAATGAAATATCAAAGTACTGTGTCATGTGATAACGAGATTATTGCCAATCTATTTGCCCAGTTCTTTAAATCTAACTACACCACTCAATTTAAATATAACTGTATTTCCTATCCATACAAGCTGAGCCCCAATAACTCTATTAATATTCCAGTCATATCATCAGATGATGTTTTTCATTATTTAATATCTTTAAAAGAATCATTCAAGTACGGCCCTGATATGATCCCGACATGTTTCCTAAAAAAATGTGCAAAGCACCTGTACCTGCCATTATCGAACTTGTTTAATTTGTCCCTCCAGCAAGGAGTTTTTCCGTCAATATGGAAACAGTCTTACATAATCCCCCTTCATAAATCTGGAAGCAGGTCTTCTATTGAAAACTATCGTGGTATAGCTAAACTCTCTTCTATCCCGAAGTTGTTTGAAGCTATTGTTACCAAGCAAATGACTTATCCGATTTCCTCAATAATAGCAAATTGCCAACATGGCTTCTGTAAGGGCAAATCGACCATTACAAATTTACTTGAATTTACCACCCATGTTTCAAATGGGTTTAGGGAATGCATTGATACTGATGTTATATATACCGATTTTAGTAAAGCATTTGACAAAGTATGTCACTCTTTACTCATCCGTAAACTAGATCTGCTTGGTTTTCAACCTGGTATCCTCTGTTGGATGTCTTCTTATCTCTCCGGTAGGACGCAAAAGGTAGTTTTTAAAAATTTTCATTCTGGGATCATCGATGTTTCCTCGGGAGTTCCTCAGGGCAGCCACCTCGGACCGATTCTGTTCCTGCTATTCATAAACGACATTTCTACAGTAGTAAAGTATTCTAAAATATTGATGTTCGCGGATGATGTTAAACTTTTTAAGACTTATGCCTCGGCTGAAGAAAGATCCTTGCTACAGCAAGATTTGGACAGCATAGTCAATTGGTGCAGCATTAATTATATGCCGCTTAACCTTAACAAATGTAAATTCATGTGCTTTTCTCGACGAACCATTCAGCCGGCCTCCTACAAAATAAATAACTACGTCCTAGAACATGTAAACAGTTTTGTTGACCTGGGTGTTGGTATGGATTGTAAACTCAATTTTAATTTTCATATTAGTTCCATAGTTAATAAAGCAAGGGGTGTACTGGCTTTTGTAAAGCGTTGGTCAAAGGAATTCCGCGACCCGTATATAACTAAAACACTTTTTACTTCATTAGTAAGACCAATACTGGAGTATGGTTCCATAGTTTGGAATCCTCGTTATCAGGTCCATTCAGACCAACTAGAGTCAATACAAAAACAATTCTTACTTTTTGCTTTGAGAAATCTTCGATGGGATTCGCCATACAATCTTCCCCCTTACACTAGTCGTTTAAAACTTATTAATCTTCCTACTCTTTCGAGTCGCAGAGAAATGTTAGGTATAATATTTCTGGTAAAATTAGTCAATGGATGGATCTCAAGTCCATTTCTTCTAGAGCAAATTAATTTTAATGTACCCTCCCGTGCAACGAGAAACTTTAAACCACTTTTCTTGAAACTATGCAGAACTAACTTTGAGTTGAATGAACCGTTTCGGGGTTTATGCCAAGATTTAACAATCATTCCAGCACCTTTGATGTATCGGACTCACTTTTTATAATTAAAAGAACTATTCTATCCTCTCTTAATAACAGCTAACGATCCAATTTTCTTACTTTGCATTTCTCTAACTTTGTATTCGGCTGATGAATTCTTATTCTGTAGCTGAGCAGCTTGGGATCTCGACGCTTAACAAACTTTCTTCTGTCACGACTCGGCACCTAAGATTTGTATATTTAAAAAACATCCGTGCGTTATGCGGATTGAGCCCCTCGTGCCGGTTGGGCGGGAAAGTGGGTTTCCGTTGGGTTATAATAATAATAATATAATAATATTGGTATAAAAGACAAGGAGCTTGACTGGTTTCGGAGCTACCTTACCGATCGTATGCAGCAAACAGTGATCGAGTCAACTGTGTCAAAAAAAGTAGCCGTGAACATTGGTTTACCACAGGGCTCGGTGTTAGCACCAGTTCTTTTCAATATTTATATCAATGATATTAATATGGTGCTAAAACACTGTAAGATAAAATGGTTCGCTGATGACACACTCCTAACAGTCAGTGATAGGAACGTACAGAATGCGATTGAAAAAATGCACGAAGATCTGAATTCCTTATATGTATAACTGGTTAAAAACAATATAAATTTTTTGTTGTTATTGTTGTTTGAATGGGTTATAAATATTATCTCTTAGTTTTTAAAGTATTTTTATTGAACTCGTGATATTTAAGTCAAATGAATTTTTTTTTAATTTTGACCCGCACTAATGATAGGTTGTGATATGTACATATGTACGTCTTTTAATATTGCAGTGGTAGTAAATCAGCGGTCGGCACGCCATAGAACAATTGTTCGAGAGCACTTCACACATATTCTAACCCTCTATCGTTTAGTCGTTTGCGAGAGAGCAACGAGTCATAGATAATACAATACGAAACAATTTGTTTCGTGAGAGCGCTGTCAAAATGGGCATTTTTTATAACATTTTACAAAAGAGCCACTCTGTAAGAAATGGTATCTGGGAGTTTTTATTGCATTTTTTTGGAGATTTCGCAGGTTTTTCGCCACCGTTAAGGTTTGCGAACAGAATAAATGAAAATGCAATAAAAATAAAAGTAAATAAGAGATAATTTTTACCTTTATTCTAAGAGATCTAGTAAAAATATAAAATCAACATGAAAACAATTAATATTTTGCAGAAATTCATATTGTGCAAAAACTTGTATATATGTCTCAAACAAATAATTTAAGATATAGGGTGTTTTCTTATAAATATACATGTATATGTATGTATATTAAAATGCAACTTATACCCAGTTTGCATTAAAAAAATAGTTTTAGGGATATCTTTTTAATATAAAATACAATATTTGTATGTAAATTAAAACCTTTATGCTCTGTAAAATCTTCTATATTAAATTTAGCTCTTAATTTAGAGATTTCCAGACGTATTTTACAAAAAAAACATTTACTCGCTTATTTTTATACAAATAAATATCATAGCTATTTCCACGCATTTGCCTCTGGTAGCCCAACTTTTTGCGTGCCAGCTGTTCAGCAGCCCATGACTCGGCTTTGTTGCCAGGCCAAAATGTGAGATAATGGGCTCTCGCAGCAAGCATCGTACAGCATCCACTCTAAAACCGGACCGGTATCGTAAAAAGTATGCTTTGAAGATGGAAGAGTAGTTAAGCGCCATTTGGATCAAATTAGAAGCCTGGCGTCGTTTAAGAATACAGAGTTGGGGTTGATGCGAAAAGGAAGGGACACTACAACTGAGCCATTCAGTGAAGAATTGTCAACGTCCACCCATGCATCAAGTGAAAACGACGTTGACGCTCGGCTAAATTTGGAATCTCTATCATCACCGGCAATCACATCTCCAAACACCCTGGAACCTGCGGATTTGCCACCAGATTGTCACACTGATGGGGTCGTAATGCCACCGCCAACCCGACATGCAACACCGAGGCGTTCAACTCGGCCAAGGAAAGCCCCACAAGTATATACTCGACACGACAACACCTTCTAATGGAGTTCTTAGCCTACTCCATTCGTACACACACATCGCTATATATGAAGTTGGTCAACTGACAGGTGACATTGACTTCACTTACTTATAGTTCACGAGCAGAGACACATGTTGATATAAAGATTTGTAAAGTGTCGTTGTTAATAAAGTCATATCAAGTATCGTTGAGTTTATATTTCTTAAATAAAGCATATTTAATAAATATCTTATAATATGGTTTTCAGATCGCTGAAAACTCTGCTTAAGTTAATTTTCCGATCTGACCCTAACATTTTGATATCTTGGGACAAAATCGTAAAAAAAACGATAAGAAATTCGAAAATTACAGTTTAAAAGTTGATTATTAAAAAAAAAAAGTTTTCAATATCTTCTCATTAATGTTATTTATAACCACATTTTTAACAAAGAAAATGAGCTATCATACAGAGCTTAACGTTCATTATTTCTTGAGATATATATAACAAAACTGTGCTTCCAACAATACATTATGCTCTCACATTGTGCGTTTTGAATTTAATCAAAATATAAACAACAGCGCAAAAACAAATCTTCTTGGTAATGTAATTTTAAAACACATCTTACGTGAAAGTGATAAAAATGAGTTCTCGGCAGTGCAATAAGTGGCTACTAGATTCGTCTCCATCATATTTATCCGTGTATGGCAAGCCAACAAATAAAGCCGTTCTGCTGAGTTTAGTGCACGGCCACATCGATGAAGTATTACGGACGTGGGATGTTGCTTCGGGGTTGCCAATGGATAAAAAAAATATTGTGAGGAAACTCTGTGCTCTGTACGAGGAGTATAAAGTAATAAAGGCTGACCGTCATTGAAACTATAAATGAACCTTGGAAAAAAGAAGTATTTTTATAGATAAACTATATCAGTTTTTCACCTTGAGGCTGACCCCAAAAAAGACTCAGAAAAACCATATTGTTGCAAATCCACGAGACAGTTTCGAAACAGTATCGGAATCAAATTATGATTCTGATAATCCGCCGGAAGAAGACAATGACGATGCCGATTATAGTCTTCCCGAAAAGAGAGCTCGCGTGACTTGTTAAATAGAATTATTTTTCTTATTAATAGGTTTTAGCCCCGTATTCAGATGCAGGTACAGTATATGTATGTATGTATATTAAAATGAAACTTATACCCAGTTTGCTTTAAAAAAATAGTTTTAGGGATATATTTTTAATATAAAATTCAATATTTGTATGTAAATTAAAACCTTTATGCTCTTAGAGCACTTCACACATATTCTTACGCTCTATCGTTAAGTCGTTTGCGAGACAGCAACGAGTCATAGATAATATAATATGAAACTCTTTGTTTCGTGAGAGCGCTGTCAAAATGAGCATTTTTTATTAAATTTTTCAAAAGAGCCACTCTGTAAGAAATTTTATCTGGGAGTTTTTATTGCATTTTTTTGGAGATTTGGCAGTTTCTTCGCCACTGTTGAGGTTTGCTAACAGAATAAATGAAAATGCAATAAAAATAAGAATAAAGAAGAGATAATTTTTACTTTTATTCCAAAAGATCATTTATAAATATAAAATCAACATGAAAGCAATTAAAATATCGCAGAAATTCATATTGTGCAAAAACTTGTATATATGTATTAAACAATTAATTTAAGATATAGCGTGTTTAATTTAGAGATTTCCAGACGCATTTTATAAAAAAAACATTTACTCGCTTTTTGTATACAAATAAAACTGATTGTATCATACGTCGCTTGTAATCGCGTCCAAAAGTTATCAAGATTACTATTTTTATTTCAAGGGCTGATTCTGAATTATCTTCTATTGGGACTGAACAGAATCTAGTGCAGTATCTTATGATGGACTGTCACTGTCAGAAATAAATTTTGCGGCTGCAGTATCTTTTTTTTTTTTTTGGATTTGCACCCTGTTTTGAGCGTGTAGCTTTTGCAGGTGTGCCTTGAGTTGTTTTATCGTCAACCATTTTTGGTATTTTTAATAATGGGGGTGGTTTGACCAGAGAACGTGTATTGACAGAGAAGCCTTATCCCAGTCCATTCCGACACACATTCCTCTGATTTTGAGGGGTACTTGATTTCTTATCGAGTCTTACCACTATATTTCTTACGAATGTTCACCACGATTCGACAGCGATAGAGCGAAAAAACTAACAGTGCCAGAGCGAGAATTGAAAAAGCGAGAGTTTTAATATTTTTTTGTTATGTTATCGGTCGAGCTGGAGATTTATTTCATTTTTGGTAAATTCATGCACTTAAATTTATAAAAATAATTTATGAAGCAATATTTTTCAAATTTGGTACAATGCATAGCAAGTAGTACTTTGTACACATGTAAATCTGGCCATATGAGCAATTTATTTACTTTTTAACATTCAATTTGGTTGATATAAATTCAGTAATTTTAAAACAAGGTTAAGTTTATTAAAAAAATAATTTTTTACGGCTGCAAACCGTGTACTTTATTTAAACTTCAAATTAGGACTAACTACAAGTTTTCATTTAGCTTAAGTCTATACCTCTCAAACCTTCAATGTCACGTTGCAACGACAGGTGCCATGTACTGGCCTTGATTGAGGGTGTCGGGTGTCCAGACTTGTAGTCTGCGAATTCGGCGAATTCGGCGGATGCGCGTGCAAATATGTCATTTTCGAATGCAGGTGCACTGCATTAGCGTGGGAAAGAATTTGTGAGAATTTTAAATGTCAGTGACGTTAACTCCTCCCTCCTTAAAAACGCTTGTCCTCGAGCGTCTGGAAAATTTGGAGAGTCCCCGTTTCAGGTGTAGGGACTTGGGAAACGGCTTCTTGGTGCTGGTTCTCAGCGCTAGTCATTTCCGGGGTTTCTTCAACCAGGTTCGTTGATTTAAATCTTTTACAAAAACGATACTTTGCGCTTGCTAAAAGTACGATTACCATTACAATGATAATTCCTGCGGATATGCGGTTCACAGATCTTTCCATTTGCAGGGACTGAATTTCTGCGGTGTTATTTATATGAAGTTCACTAAGTGCTTCTAGTGAAAGTAGTTTTGTTAGACTTTCTTCAATAGGAGTTGGTTGGGCAATAGCCGGCATCACTTTTACTGCTGGTAATTCGAAATTTTTGTAAGTTCGATCATCGATAGATATTGATGAATTCTTGAAATTTATAATATAAGTTCCGTTCATAGTTCGCATGCCGTTTTCTGTTTTAATGTTGCCGTGATAGTCGTTCAGGAAGATGATTCCGGGAGCAATAAGTTCATATCTTGGAATATGGTGACAGTTGATCATGTGGCATGAAGATTTGAGGCTTTTTATTAAATTTGGGATACATGAATCATTTCTTAAATCTAACAATTCGTCTTGCTTACATATGCTAATTTGATTGTATTTTTTACATTGATTTTTTATTCCAAATATTTCTTGTTGGTTTCTTAGTACATTGTTAAATTTCAAATTTATCAAAACATTATTTTTTATTACCGATTTAATGATGTAATTATTATAAATTTCCTTGGTAGTTAAGGGTATCTTTAAAATGTATAAAATTGTTGTTGAATTACTTAATAAACTAATTTCAGCTAATTCTAGAGCCTCTTCTACCGTATTGAAGGGCATATTTTCTTTATTCAATTCTTTTACACTTATTTCAATTTCTTTTTTATTTAAAATAATGGAATTAACAATTCCTATTCTTGCCCATTGAATGGCATATTTTATATTAACAATTTCTTCTTTTATTAATCGTATTTTATTTTGGAAATTTAAAGCTATCTCATTCGCGATAGTATTGTCATTTTTAATAGAGCTTAATATGTCGTTGGTTACTTCAGTTAATTTATTTATTTGCTGTGTTAGAGCATTATTTACAAAAATTTGTTTGTTATTATTAGTTATCAGTTTCTCTAGGTTATTATTGATCATGTTCAAATCGTCGTGATCAGGGCTTCCTGCTAGGTATTTCCACGCAGTGCCGAGGATGTCTAAGGATCTTCTTGACCTAGGATTTTGGATAGGTTCAACGATTCTTAACATTTCTATTGCTTGTTGGGTTTCGTGTTGTAAGGTGGGATATATGGGATTTTCCGGTGGTAAGCTTTTATCCATTATTTTGGTAATATTTTCTTAAATGTCACGGTAGGCTTTGGTATCAATGATGTGGATGAAATTAAGGGTACCGTCCTTGATTTTGGAATATCCGTTATCTATGGTTATTAGGTGGGATGAGGAATAATCGTGGATGTGGATGTCTGCGTATACAATAAAACCGATGAGACTGAAAAATTTTATTTCATCGTAATTATTTATTATTTGCAAAATTTCTGGCTAATATCTAAAATCGTATGCCTATGGCATATTGGTCGATTTACCTTATTTTAAAATCGTACGCCTATGGCATATTGATCGATTTACTTTAGTCCTAAACTTGTTATCCTATTGTCTAATTAAACATATTTTGTTTTTATATTTATTATTTATTTCATTTTTTTTTTTTTTTTTTTTTTTTTTTTTTTTTTTTGGTTCTTGTTATTGAGCCTTGATATGGCTTTTATGCACCGATCTTCCAGATTTAGTTGTAACAACGTTTCCTTTGTCTTCGAGAACTACTTCCTTCTTGTACCTTGGAGTGAGTTTATTACCTATTCTTCTATTGATTTTTACGTATATGATGTCGTTACACGAATAAGTCTTCATTTCCGTTCTTTTTTTGTTGTGAAATGTAAGGTCCTTTTCCTGTTTATTAACTATATTTTCGATGTTAGCTAGTCTGTCTTTCTCGCCTAGTGTCGGATCACTGTAAACGCTTCTGCCAAAAAAGGTTTCTATAGGTTTTCTTTTTGTGGTGGAGTGAATAGAGTAGTTATACTTGCAAATTGATTTGTTCAGTAATTCCTCGAAGCTACTGTGGGTATTTTCTGCTCTTATGCAGCGCATTATTTCGGAAAGAGTTGAATGAAATCGCTCTACTTGACCGTTTACGGAGCTGGTGTAAGGAGGAGTTTTGAAAATTTCGATTCCGTACTGGTTTTCTAACATATAAGTTATGGGAGATGAGCTCAAAGATTTTTCGTTATCAATAACAATTTTTTCTGGAATTCCGAAGGAAGTAAGCAAGTCCTGCAAGGGTTCCTCAATGTCTTCAGTCGCCCTTGACTTTACAATTTTAGCTTGTGCGTACTTAGAAAATTTGTCTATGGCGGTAAGGATTACCCTGTTATTAGTGTGATAGAGGTCGATGTGGACAATATGCCCAGGATAATTTGGAATAGGTGTGGCTTTTAGAATTATTTTTGGAGGATGTCTTTCATATTTATTTTCTTGACATATCTTGCACTGTTTGGTTATTCTCTTGACTTTAGAAGACATTTGGGGAAACTAAAATTTCTCTAGAATTTGGGCTTTATTTTCTATGGGATTCCTGTGTGCTCTTTTATGTTCTTTAATTATTTCCGTTTCCTGTTCTGATTCGTGCACTAAATCTTTTACTATTTTCCGTGTGTATCGTATCTTGTACCTGCTAAAGTGTATTGGATAAATAGTTTGTATTTTGCCTAGGATAGAATCTTCTGTAACTATTGCATTTGTAACTGAAGGGTTCAGGTAGCGTTTTAGGTAGTTAATTAATATTTCCTCTGTATATTCGGGCTCTTCGATAATATGTCTGTGATAGGTTGGGAAAGGTATTTTAAACTGGTATGATGAGGTGTCTGCAGTCCTTAGAAATAACTGGTTTTTGAAAACGTTAATAGGGGCGTCCGTGTACTGAATTAGGTTTTGGGGTGAACTCTCGTCACTATGTTGAGTTGCAGATAAAGAATTTATTTGCTCTTGCTGTGGAGGTCGGGATAGTCCGTCTGCTACTACATTTGTTTTGCCGGGTTTATATTTCAATTCATAATTATACTCTTCAAGAATCGCTTTCCAGCGTTTCATTTTATTGTTGTTGTTTTTATTACTAAGCGCGTATGTAAGTGGTTGATGGTCTGTATATATTTTGACTTTTGCTGAACCGTAAAGGTAATTTCGTAGAGATTTCAATGCCCATATGATGGCGAGCATTTCTTTCTCGTTAGCAGCATAATTTTCTTCTGTTTTTGAAAGAGTCCTAGAAATGAAAGTGATTGGTCTATCTTCTTGAGACAGAACTGCGCCTATTGCGTAATTGGATGCATCAGTTGTGAGCTCGAAGTCTTTATTTAAATTGGGGTAGGTTAGCATAACTTCTCTTGAGATCAAAACATTTTTAATTTTTTTAAATGCAGCGAGTGCTCCACTGTCAAGTGTAATCTGTTTTTTTGCGGATTGAGTTTTGGACACACGTCCCTCTTCCCCTCTTAAAAGGGCTGTCAGGGGTTTAGCGAGCTTCGCATAGTCTTTAACGAAGCGGCGATAATAGCCTGATAGACCTAAAAAGGATCTGAGTTCCTTGAGATTCCTTGGAAGTGGGAAATTTTGAATAGTCGCGATTTTTGAAGGATTTGTTTTTATTCCTTCAGGCGTAACAATAAAACCTAGAAATTCTACTTCTTTTTCAAAGAATTTACATTTATCTAATTGCACCTTCATGTTCGCTTTCTCGAGAGTCCTGAAAATGTTTTGTAAATGAGCTGCGTGTTCGTTCTCGGATTTGCTAAATATAATAATATCGTCTATGTATACGTAACAGCATTGTCCTATATGGTCTCGTAAAATGTCATCTAATGTTCTTTGGAAAATTGAAGGGGCGTTTTTTAAGCCGAATGGTAACCTGGTGAATTCGTACTTTCCATTGTTGATGGAAAAAGCAGTCTTTTCGACGTCTGAATTTTTTAATGGAATTTGGTGGAAACCACTTTTAAGGTCGAGCACTGAAAAAAAATTATTGCTTCCTAGCTGGGAAAGGACTTCATTTATTTCGGGAATGGGGTAACGGTCTGCGATTATTACTGAATTTAGTTTTCGATAATCGATAACTAGTCTATATTGTTTGTTGCCTAAAGAGTCTGGTTTTTTGTCCACTATCCAAACGGGTGAATTATAAGGTGAGCGGGATGGTCTAATGATTCCATCGTCTAAAAGCTTACCGATTTGCCTTTCTACTTCTGATTTGAGAGACATTGGATATGGATAGCATCGAGAATAAATTGGGTTGTCAGTTATTGTCCTGATTTCTGCTTTCACTGCAGTGGTATAAGTTAGCTTTTCATCAGGTTCTGAAAAAAGTTTGGAGTGCTGTGCACAAAGGTCATGCAGCTTTTCTTTTTGATCTTCTGTCAAATGTTCTGTCCTGATTTCTAAACTATTTACAGATTTGGATATTTGTTGCTTGATTCTAATTTTCTTTCCATTTCTAATGGTCAGATAATCTCTTGAAGTGTGAATTACTGCGTTTAACTGCTTAAGACTATCATTTCCAAGAATACCATGAAATGATTTTAGTGAGGGAAGAATGAAAAATTTCAAGTGTTCGTCATTTAATCCAAAAAGATTTAAGAATATATGGTGGGATATTTTAATTTTTCCTCCGACTGAGTTGGCGTAAAAAGTATTTTCATTTGGCAAGGGATTTCTAGCAAGTGAAGGTTGTATGTAATTTTTATTGGAGCCAGTGTCTATTAGAAATTTTAATATCTCTCCGTTACCAGTTTTACACTGAATATATGGTAACGTAGAGTGCGTTAGCCTAAAAAATGAACGTCGCAGAATTCTTCACAATTCTTTTGGTCTTCTTGGTCGTATTTGGAATATTGTTCGTAGTAGTCGTCCCAGGATTGGGTTTGTTCGGAGTCATCGGTGCGGGTGTCGTATCCATATTCGTTATCTTCGTATTGGTTTGCCTCAGTTTCAGTATCGTCAGGTGTTTGTGAAATATAATTTATTCTCTGAATTTTGTTAGGAATATTTTTGCTTAATTGAGTAGGCTGGGTTGGGGGTGGTCGTTTTGAAGTTGCATTATTATAATTTGGCCTATTCATATAGTTAATATTCCTCGTCCGTAAGGATTGGTCTACGTCCATAGGAGTGGGCGGTTTTGGCTGAGCTGGCCTTGGTGGAGGATTGCTATAAAATTGTTTATTAGTTTGCAAATTTGGCGTATAGGAATTTTGAGCCGGTTGGTATTGACGCGATTGATATTGTGGTTGTATGTTATTCTGATGCTGGTATTGAGGTTGGAAGTATAGGGGTTGCTGGGTAAATCGATTGATTGGAGAAAACGATTGCGGTATATGTGCAAGCTGCGGATAAAACGTTTGGTCAGGATATGGGAATTTTTTTGGTGGAAGTGGAGGTTTTTGCTGTAATTGCATTCCAAATGGTGCAGAAGGATGATTTAATTTTCTTGGTAAGCCGTACTGATTATTTGCATGCACAGCTCTGAAGTTCTGATTCTCCAGTTTTACACACAAGTGCAAGGCTTCAGGTAAGTCAGCTGGTTCCTTCATGCCAAGGAGCCTAGAAAGATCACCAGATAGTCCCCTAACAAAAGTATCAAGGGCTTTATCGCGGTACGTATGCGTAATAACACGCATAGCTTCCTCGCTTATATCCATGCAAGATATTTTGTTCAGAATGAGAGAAAGGTGGGAATATACCTCCGCATAGAATTCATGCACAGTTTTCCTGCCTTGTATTAAACAAGTCATTTGGTATTCCAACGTGCTCAAGTCTCTTTTGTCTGCATAATGCATAGTGAGACAGCGGGAAATTGCTTTCCAATTTAGAGGAGTGTTATAAGACTCCAATGCAGCATCTGCACTGCCCACAATTTTATTACGGATTACGTTTAAAATACCGAAATATTTAGGTGAACCTACGCTAGGTTCATAGATTTTAAGGATTCTCTCAACACTTTTTTTCCAGCTGCTGAATTCTGCTGGATTACCACTAAATTCACGTAAGGACCTAACAACGTCCGGAACTTTGTCCATGTCGGATAGGTTATTTCTATAGAGATCGTCAATGGTTTGGTCGGAAACTACTTGCTGTGCGGGCTGAAGGATGCCCCTAAGGAAGTTGCTATCGTCGGCAATTGATATTTCCGACATTAAGTCCCTAATTATACTCCTAAATTCAGGAGTGGCATTTGCCGTTTGGGAGGTGGAGGGGATGGGAGGCTGTTGGGGTGCTGCTGCACCTTGTATAGGTGCACCACCGCCTGTAAGCAGGGAAGGTCGGATTATATTATTTTGTGCCATTTTCTTTTGGAAACTCTTTTTTTTTGTTTTATTAATTTAATTTAATATTCTCTGGAGGGTCCCCCTTTCGGAGTGAATCGCAGAGATATGATTATTTTATAAAGCTGGAAGCTTTTAGTTGTATTTATTTCAAGGATGTACAAGCCTTTTATATTATATATTTTTGAATTTAGCACTTAAAAAAAATTGTGATTTACGTGGAATCTTTTCTTTTGTAATAAAAGAAGAAACTTTAATATTCAAATAAGTAATATATATATAATATCTAAAAATTTCTTAACTCAACTTCACTTATCTTTAAAAATTTAATTTTAATTAAACTATAAAATTTAAATTTATAATATTTATTTCACTTTTCTTTTCTTAAAAATTTTAATTCTAATTGAAACTTTAAAATTTTTAATTTATAATATTTATTTCACTTTTCTTTTCTTAAAAAATTTTAATTCTAATTGAAACTTTAAAATTTTTAATTTATAATATTTATTTCACTTTTCTTTTCTTAAAAAATTTTAATTCTAATTGAAACTTTAAAATTTTTTTAATTTTATTACACTCTTTCTCACTCTTAATTCTATTTCTTATATTTAGTCTCTTACTTAGCTAATCCCACGGCGTACGGGGCTGCTCCTTTTTGCATTGTTTAGCTACTGGGGTCCACCGTTGCGCACTCTGCGTGGGTGCGTGGCTGTCTTCTACCGAAGCTCTCCACTGAGTCCTACCAGTCTCGTTCCGGCACTACTTGAGGGCCTGGTCTTCCAAAGATTGCACTTTAACACGGAAAAAACCCGGTTTCCTTTTTTATAGGAAGCGCGCGGCACTACTTCAGGGCCTACTTATTCGGACGAACGCGACTGGGCCGTTGGGCGCCAGTTAAACTCAACAAGGTTAAGTTTATTAAAAAAATAATTTTTTACGGCTGAAAACCGTGTACTTTACTTAAACTTCAAATTAGGACTAACTACAAGTTTTCATTTAGCTTAAGTCTATACCTCTCAAACCTTCAATGTCACGTTGCAACGACAGGTGCCATGTACTGGCCTTGATTGAGGGTGTCGGGTGTCCAGACTTGTAGTCTGCGAATTCGGCGAATTCGGCGGATGCGCGTGCAAATATGTAATTTTCGAATGCAGGTGCACTGCATTAGCGTGGGAAAGAATTCGTGAGAATTTTAAATGTCAGTGACGTTAACTTGTATTTACCTAGAATCATAAATATTACATAAGTATATATTCTACAAACATATGTACATGCATATACATATGTATATATGAATGAACGTAAATATGTTCTTATTTTATGTACTTATGTACGTACATAGAATGGCGCATATCATATTCTGATTCATACAAAATCTGTAAAAAGCCAACAATATGCCTAATAGAATTTATATATGAACATTTGCATATTTATTTGTTGATTTTACTAGTTAATTTTTATCACATGTAATATAATTTAGTATGCTTTCCGAAACTAAATTTAATACATATCACCCATGTTTAAAATATTTGATCAAACAAATAGAAGCCTAAAATTCATCTTACTTGCAAGCAAAAATACAAACGCATATTTTTATGCACATACATACAATATATACAAACGTACATTTGTTCACGTGCCCGCAAACCACCCTTGAGCTCTAAATGTTTGCTTCTGCTCGGATTTCCGACAATTCTGCTGCGAGACGAAGGCAATAAACCACCACCATAAATTAGAGTTGGGTGCCAATACTTTTCGTTTCGCACTAGGTCCAAGGAAAAATAGGAGTAATAAAAAAATATACGATTTAACTCTCAGAGACGTTTAACTGGGAGAAAATCAATAATATATGGCTTCTTAATACTTATTAAGGTGGGATATAGTGTGATATATTTTTTAAATAAATTAAAAGTAGTAGATTTCCTACTCCGACTGCAAATTGCAGTAAATGGTTTGCTAATTCAATGATGACCAACACTGTTGTTCAAATGCGACAAAATTCGGCTACATATTTACATATATTTTTGTCCGGTTAAGAGAGGTGTCCGCTTATTGGAGTTGTCCGCCAATAGAGGTTTCACTGTATATATAAGCTCATACAAATGTACACAGCGCGTATTGAGGTGATGAAGATGTGCTGAGTATTTCTCTAGGCAAGGCCGATTTTGCGAAATAATACCGAATGCATTTATATATTTTTATTGGTATTTTACAATGTAATCGTTCGTAATGATTAAATATTCATAAATTAGATATGAATTTGGTAATAGAATATCGTATTAGCTGAGGAATGTCTATTATACATATTTACTTGCAAAGCTGAAGACGAAAATGTTCAAACTTATAAATTTTTGCAAGATCGCGAAAAATGTTCTTCGCTGGCAGATTTCAAGTTGTGCTGCAATTGAAATGAGTTTTACGCACGCGCAATTTATGAATAAAATGGTTTAGGATTTATGGCGCCGGTGTAACTGTTGATTTAGCAGTTGCTGCGGGAAGTGAGGACAGAAGTGTGCGCACGTCGATATGTAAATAGTTATGTATAAATATAAGTATGTACAAAGACGTCATTTGTCCTTGAATTTATATTTTGGAATGTGATGTACATATGTACATAGGTCAAGGTTGATTTATATAATTTTGTAAATACGAGTACATTTGATTTTATATAAGCATTTATATATGTAAATACGTATATATATATGTATATTGTATACATATGTATGCATAGATAAGTATATATTTATAATGGGTAAAATATTGATTTGTATTATGTAGAATGGGGGTTTATATCAATACACAGATATGTACATATATCAATGTACATGTAATTATTGGGGTACTATTTACAAGCATACATAAAATGTGTACATGCAGACATACGGCAAAACAACAGGTGGATTAAGCTTACATTTGGGCATTACTTAAACCCATATTCATAAAACAAAAAAGGGGCCGCTTCAGTCATTAATTTCACAAATGCACATAAGTACCAATATACATTTTATCAAACATATTATAATTATTCTGATTTTTATTAAATTGTCAAAATCCACCCAAAATAAGTCAATTTTTCTTACATACAAGCTGTTTAATTTCTTTCGGCCTCACTCAGCTCTGTTAACTTGACACTCTCGCTATTTCCCCTGTTAGCCCTGGCGTGGTGGGATTCTGCAAGACATTCACTTGAATTTTGACAATTCACACTGATATTCGCGTGAAAATCTTCTCTGTCAAATATAAGTTCTCTGGTTTGACCTTTTGTTGTTTTGATGGAGGAATTGCAGTAAATGATTGCATGTAAATTCAAAGGACATTTTTATATTGTTTTTGTTTGACTTAGATTTTTAAAATACGTAGGTTTTATGTTAAATTATATTTAAAATATGTATATATACTGGGGAAAATATGTATGTATGTATTACTCTGAATTACAGCGAGTATATTATTGTGTCTTATTTTATTTCAATATAAATTTTTTGTTGTTATTGTTGTTTGAATTGGTTATAAATATTATCTCTTAGTTTATAAAGTATTTTTATTGAACTCGCGATATTTAAGTCAAATGAATTTTTTTTTAATTTTGACCCGCACTAATGATAGGTTGTGATATGTACATATGTACGTCTTTTAATATTGCAGTGGTAGTAAATCAGCGGTCGGCACGCCATAGAACAATTGTTCGAGAGCACTTCACACATATTCTAACCCTCTATCGTTTAGTCGTTTGCGAGAGAGTAACGAGTCATAGATAATACAATACGAAACAATTTGTTTCGTGAGAGCGCTGTCAAAATGGGCATTTTTTATAACATTTTCCAAAAGAGCCACTCTGTAAGAAATGGTATCTGGGCGTTTTTATTGCATTTTTTTGGAGATTTGGCAGGTTTTTCGCCACCGTTAGGGTTTGCTAACAGAATAAATGAAAATGCAATAAAAATAAAAGTAAATAAGAGATAATTTTTACCTTTATTCTAAGAGATCAATTAAAATTTTGCACAAATATTTTAAGATATAGGGTGTTTTCTTATAAATATACATGTATATGTATGTATATTAAAATGCAACTTATACTCAGTTTGCTTTAAAAAAATAGTTTTAGGGATATCTTTTTAATATAAAATACAATATTTGTATGTAAATTAAAACCTTTATGCTCTGCAAAATCTTCTAAATTAAATTTAGCTCTTAATTTAGAGATTTCCAGACGTATTTTACAAAAAACACATTTACTCGCTTATTTTTATACAAATAAATATCATAGCTATTTCCACGCATTTGCCTCTGGTAGCCCAACTTTTTGCGTGCCAGCTGTTCAGCAGCCCATGACTCGGCTTTGTTGCCAGGCCAAAATGTGAGATAATGGGCTCTCGCAGCAAGCATCGTACAGCATCCACTCTAAAACCGGACCGGTATTGTAAAAAGTATGCTTTGAAGATGGAAGAGTAGTTAAGCGCCATTTGGATCAAGTTAGAAGCCGGGCGTCTTTTAAGAATACAGAGTTGGGGTTGATGCGAAAAGGAAGGGACACTACAACTGAGCCATTCAGTGAAGAATTGTCAACGTCCACCCATGCATCAAGTGAAAACGACGTTGACGCTCGGCTAAATTTGGAATCTCTATCATCACCGGCAATGACATCTCCAAACACCCTAGAACCTGCGGATTTGCCACCAGATTGTCACACTGATGGGGTCGTAATGCCACCGCCAACCCGACATGCAACACCGAGGCGTTCAACTCGGCCAAGGAAAGCCCCACAAGTATATACTCCAACTGGGCGTTAAGGGGTGTTAAATATCTGAGATACGACAACACCTTCTATTGGAGTTCTTAGCCTACTCCATTCGTACACACACATCGCTATATATGAAGTTGGTCAACTGTCAGGTGACATTGACTTCACTTACTTTTAGTTCACGAGCAGAGACACATCTTGATATAAAGATTTGTAAAGTGTCGTTGTTAATAAAGTCATATCAAGTATCGTTGAGTTTATATTTCTTAAATAAAGCATATTTAATAAATATCTTATAATATGGTTTTCAGATCGCTGAAAACCACATTTTTAACAAAGAAAATGAGCTATCATACAGAGCTTAACGTTCATTATTTCTTGAAATATATATAACAAAACTGTGCTTTCAACAATACATTATGCTCTCACATTGTGCGTTTTGAATTTAATCAAAATATAAACAACAGCGCAAAAACAAATCTTCTTGGTAATGTAATTTTAAAACACATCTTACGTGAAAGTGATAAAAATGAGTTCTCAACAGTGCAATAAGTGGCTACTAGATTCGTCTCCAACATATTTATCCGTGTATGGCAAGCCAACAAATAAAGCCGTTCTGCTGAGTTTAGTGCACCGCCACATCGATGAAGTATTACGGACGTGGGATGTTGCTTCGGGGTTGCCAATGGATAAAAAAAATATTGTGAGGAAACTCTGTGCTCTGTACGAGGAGTATAAAGTAATAAAGGCTGACCGTCATTGAAACTATAAATGTACCTTGGAAAAAAGAAGAATTTTTATAGATAAACTATATCAGTTTTTCACCTTGAGGCTGACCCCAAAAAAGACTCAGAAAAACCATATTGTTGCAAATCCACGAGACAGTTTCGAATCAGTATCGGAATCAAATTATGATTCTGATAATCCGCCGGAAGAAGACAATGACGATGCCGATTATAGTCTTCCCGAAAAGAGAGCTCGCGTGACTTGTTAAATAGAATTATTTTTCTTATTAATAGGTTTTAGCCCCGTATTCAGATGCAGGTACAGTATATGTATTGTATGTATATTAAAATGAAACTTATACCCAGTTTGCTTTAAAAAAATAGTTTTAGGGATATATTTTTAATATAAAATTAAATATTTGTATGTAAATTAAAACCTTTATGCTCTTAGAGCACTTCACACATATTCTTAGGCTCTATCGTTTAGTCGTTTGCGAGACAGCCCCGTATTCAGATGCAGGTACAGTATATGTATGTATGTATATTAAAATGAAACTTATACCCAGTTTGCTTTAAAAAAATAGTTTTAGGGATATATTTTTAATATAAAATTAAATATTTGTATGTAAATTAAAACCTTTATGCTCTTAGAGCACTTCACACATATTCTTAGGCTCTATCGTTTAGTCGTTTGCGAGACAGCAACGAGTCATAGATAATATAATATGAAACTCTTTGTTTCGTGAGAGCGCTGTCAAAATGAGCATTTTTTATTAAATTTTTCAAAAGAGCCACTCTGTAAGAAATGGTGTCTGGGAGTTTTTATTGCATTTTTTTGGAGATTTGGCAGTTTCTTCGCCACTGTTGAGGTTTGCTAACAGAATAAATGAGAATGCAATAAAAATAAGAATAAAGAAGAGATAATTTTTACCTTTATTCCAAAAGATCATTTATAAATATAAAATCAACATGAAAACAATTAAAATATCGCAGAAATTCATACCGTGCAAAAACTTGTATATATGTATTAAACAATTAATTTAAGATATAGCGTGTTTAATTTAGAGATTTCCAGACGCATTTTATAAAAAAAACATTTACTCGCTTTTTGTATACAAATAAAACTGATTGTATCATACGTCGCTTGTAAGCGCGTCCAAAAGTTATCAAGATTACAATTTTTATTTCAAGGACTGATTCTGAATTATCTTCTTTTGGGACTGAACAGAATCTAGTGCAGTATCTTATGATGGACTGTCACTGTCAGAAATAAATCTTGCGGCTGCAGTATCTTTATTTTTTATTTTTTGGATTTGGAACCTGTTTTGAGCGTGTAGCTTTTGCAGGTGTGCCTTGAGTTGTTTTATCGTCAACCATTTTTGGTATTTTTAATAATGGGGGTGGTTTGACCAGAGAACGTGTATTGACAGAGAAGCCTTATCCCAGTCCATTCCGACATACATTCCTCTGATTTTGAGGGGTACTTGATTTCTTATCGAGTCTTACCACTATATTTCTTACGAATGTTCACCACGATTCGATAGCGATAGAGCGAAAAAACTAACAGTGCCAGAGCGAGAATTGAAAAAGCGAGAGTTTTAATATTGTTTTGTTATGTTATCGGTCCAGCTGGAGATTTATTTAATTTTTGGTAAATTCGTTCACTTAAATTTATAAAAATAATTTATAAAGCAATATTTTTCAAATTTGGTACAATGCATAGCAAGTAGTACTTTGTACACATGTAAATCTGGCCATATGAGCAATTTATTTACTTTTTAACATTCAATTTGGTTGATATAAATTCAGTAATTTTAAATCTTCACAGGTTTCTTATGTATTTACCTAGAATCATAAATATTACATAAGTATATATTCTACAAACATATGTATGTACATGCATATATGTATATATGAATGAACGTAAATATGTTGTAATTTTATGTACTTATGTACGTACATAGAATGGCGCATATCATATTCTGATTCATACAAAATCTGTAAAAAGCCAACAATATGTCTAATAGAATTTATGTATATATGAACATATGCATATTTATTTGTTGATTTCACTAATTACTTGTTATAATTTAGTATGCTTTCCGAAACTAAATTTAATACATATCACCCATGTTTAAAATATTTGATCAAACAAATAGAAGCCTAAAATTCATCTTACTTGCAAGCAAAAATACAAACGCATATTTTTATGCACATAATACAATATATACAAACGTACATTTGTTCACGTGCCCGCAAACCACCCTTGAGCTCTAAATCTTTGCTTCTGCTCGGATTTCCGACAATTCTGCTGCGAGACGAAGGCAATAAACCATCACCATAAATTAGAGTTGGGTGCCAATACTTTTCGTTTCGCACTAGGTTCAAGGAAAAATAGGAGTAATAAAAAAATATACGATTTAACCCTCAGAGACGTTTAACTGGGAGAAAATCAATAATATATGGCTTCTTATTAATTCTATAAATTAAAAGTGAAAATTCATTCACCCTTATCGTGAGTTCCGCCCGGAAAAAAATCCGCCCGAAATTTTTTCATTCGCCCGAATTGAATCCGCCTATTGTAAGTTTCGCCCGGAATAAATTTCGCTTCGAAAAATTCGAACATGGATATTGCAACTCTGAAATTTGTTTACTTGTTTAATGAAAGTGTACAATAATCAAATAGACAAAGTAAATAGTAATTTTGCAAAATGCATTCCATTGCAATGAGAATTTTATGCGAAGATGAAGAAAACTCGCTTTAACGAGCAGGAAGCACTGGAAGTGCCAGAGACTTTGTAAGAAATTATGGGTGAACATTCATGCAACTATTAATAAAATTATAATTCTTTCAGGTTTTTGAAATATTACAGAGTCAATAAAGATGCGTTTAAGTATTTTCTAGGATTGTGAAATTGGGCTAGCGCAATCGTCTTTTAGTCACGTTCTCTCTGAAGTTTTGCTTTTCCTGCATTCTACTCAAAAGTATCTCACTTTGAACTTTGTTGATTGTTTTACTCCTGGAATTATAGATTACATATGTAAAAATTTGCTATTAATAATTGTTATATATCTTATATAAAAACATTTGGAATCCGTGTATATTGTTCGCCTCTCAAAAAATTGTGAAAAAATTCAATTGAAATGGCTACTTTTTTCGCCCGGAATGAGTGCTGCCGATAAGGCGAAACAATGTTCGAAAGCGGAAAATTTCCGCCCGAAACTCATAATAAGCGAACAGTGAAAAGTGAACTATTTCGGGCGAAAACGAAACTCACGATAAGGGTGATTATGAATTTCTGTAACTACTTTTCACAAAGTAGTAGATTTCCTACTCCGACTGCAAATTGCAGTAAATGGTTTGCAAATTCAATGATGACCAACACTGTTGTTCAAATGCGACAAAATTCGGCTACATATTTACATATATTTTTGTCCGGTTATGAGAGGTGTCCGCTTATTGGAGTTGTCCGCCAATAGAGGTTTCACTGTATATATAAGCTCATACAAATGTACACAGCGCGTACTGAGGTGTTGAAGATGTGTAATACCGAATGCATTTATATATTTTTATTGGTATTTTACAATATAATCGTTCGCAATGATTAAATATTCATAAATTAGATATGAATTTGGTAATAGAATATCGTATTAGCTGAGGAATGTCTATTATACATATTTACTTGCAAAGCTGAAGACGAAAATGTTTAAATTTATAAATTTTTGCAAGATCGCGAAAAATGTTCTTCGCTGGCAGATTTCAAGTTGTGCTGCAATTTATGAATGAAATGAGTTTTACGCACGCGCAATTTATGAATGAAATGGTTTAAGGCCATGCCACATAAGACTTGCTTCGCTTTACGTGACATTTGTAACTTTGTCAGAAAAGCTATAAACGCAAAAGGTATGCCACAATAAAACTTTGACAATACATACTTTTCGTTTGTTTATTGTGAGTTGTGAAAATCGCACGGAACTTTATAAACATATTTACATACATTCGGCATAATTATGGACATTATGGAAGTGTTGTTAATAGTTCTCTCGCTCTACGAAGCCTTATTATGTTTAAAAAAAACATATCAAGGCGGAAAATGTGGGTAAGGAAATTATATCTTTGCTTCCACCTCCTGCACGAACCGGCCACGAAGTGACTTCCACCGTGCTCTGCAATGCTCCTCTATTATAAAAGAAAAAGCCTTAAGTAAATCATCACATATGTATGTATATACATCCATATACATATGTATATTTAAGTCAGTTAAATTTTATATTTATGTCAAAAATATACAAAATTGGTGAAAGCGAACTGTCAAAGTCAGCGAAAAGATGAGAGTTGCCCAAGATTTCGCTTCGCTTTGGCGACGGTGTTGCCTATGTGGGAAATTTCGTATAATTGCATGTATTCATCTTTGCTGTCAAAGCTAATCTCTGACGTAAAGCGAAGCAGAAGTTTTATGTGGCATGGCCTTTAGGATTTATGGCGCCGGTGTAACTGTTGATTTAGCAGTTGCTGCGGGAAGTGAGGACAGAAGTGTGCGCACGTCGATATGTAAATATGTATAAATATAAGTATGTGCGTATATTTGTATGTACAAAGACGTCATTTGTCCTTGAATTTATATTTTGGCATGTGATGTACATATGTACATAGGTCAAGGTTGATTTATATAATTTTGTAAATACGAGTACATTTGATTTTATATAAGCATTTATATATGTAAATACGTATATATATATGTACATATGTACGTATGTATGTATGAACAAAGTTACTTCTTTTTTTTGTATACATATGTACGCATAGATAAGTATATACTTATAATGGGTAAAATATTGATTTGTATTATGTTGAATGGGGGTTTATATCAATACACAGATATGTACATATATCAATGTATATGTAATTATTGGGGTACTATTTACCAGCACACATAAAATGTGTACATGCAGACATACGGCAAAACAACAGGTGGATTATGCTTACATTTGGGCATTACTTAAACCCATATTCATAAACAAAAAAGGGGCCGCTTCAGTCATTAATTTCACAAATGCACATAAGTACCAATATACATTTTATCAAACATATTATAATTATTCTGCTTTTTATTAAATTGTCAAAATCCACCCAAAATAAGTCAATTTTTCTTACATACAAGCTGTTTAATTTCTTTCGGCCTCACTCAGCTCTGTTAACTTGACACTCTCGCTATTTCCCCTGTTAGCCCTGGCGTGGTGGAATTCTGCAAGACATTCACTTGAATTTTGACAATTCACACTGATATTCGCGTGAAAATCTTCTCTGTCAAATATAAGTTCTCTGGTTTGACCTTTTGTTGTTTTGATGGAGGAATTGCAGTAAATGATTGCATGTAAATTCAAAGGACATTTTTATATTGTTTTTGTTTGACTTAGATTTTTAAAATACGTAAGTTTTATGTTAAATTATATTTAAAATATGTATATATACTGGGGAAAATATGTATGTATGTATTACTCTGAATTACAGCGAGTATATTATTGTGTCTTCTTTTATTTCAATATAAATTTTTTGTTGTTATTGTTGTTTGAATGGGTTATAAATATTATCTCTTAGTTTTTAAAGTATTTTTATTGAACTCGCGATATTAAAGTCAAATGAATTTTTTTTTAATTTTGACCCGCACTAATGATAGGTTGTGATATGTACATATGTACGTCTTTTAATATTGCAGTGGTAGTAAATCAGCGGTCGGCACGCCATAGAACAATTGTTCGAGAGCACTTCACACATATTCTAACCCTCTATCGTTTAGTCGTTTGCGAGAGAGCAACGAGTCATAGATAATACAATACGAAACAATTTGTTTCGTGAGAGCGCTGTCAAAATGGGCATTTTTTATAACATTTTCCAAAAGAGCCACTCTGTAAGAAATGGTATCTGGGACTTTTTATTGCATTTTTTTGGAGATTTGGCAGGTTTTTCGCCACCGTTAAGGTTTGCTAACAGAATAAATGAAAATGCAATAAAAATAAACGTAAATAAGAGATAATTTTTACCTTTATTCTAAGAGATCAAGTAAAAATATAAAATCAACATGAAAACAATTAAAATTTTGCAGAAATTCATATTGTGCAAAAACTTGTATATATGTCTCAAACAAATAATTTAAGATATAGGGTGTTTTCTTATAAATATACATGTATATGTATGTATATTAAAATGCAACTTATACCCAGTTTGCATTAAAAAAATAGTTTTAGGGATATTTCTTTAATATAAAATACAATATTTGTATGTAAATTAAAACCTTTGTGCTCTGTAAAATCTTCTATATTAAATTTAGCTCTTAATTTTCAAGACGTATTTTACAAAAAAAATTTTTACTCGCTTATTTTTATACAAATAAAAATCATAGCTATTTCCACGCATTTGCCTCTGGTAGCACAACTTTTTGCGTGCCAGCTGTTCAGCAGCCCATGACTCGGCTTTGTTGCCAGGCCAAAATGTGAGATAATGGGCTCTCGCAGCAAGCATCGTACAGCATCCACTCTAAAACCGGACCGGTACCGTAAAAAGTATGCTTTGAAGATGGAAGAGTAGTTAAGCGCCATTTGGATCAAATTAGAAGCCGGGCGTCGTTTAAGAATACAGAGTTGGGGTTGATGCGAAAAGGAAGGGACACTACAACTGAGCCATTCAGTGAAGAATTGTCAACGTCCACCCATGCATCAAGTGAAAACGACGTTGACGCTCGGCTAAATTTGGAATCTCTATCATCACCGGCAATCACATCTCCAAACACCCTAGAACCTGCGGATTCGCCACCAGATTGTCACACTGATGGGGTCGTAATGCACCGCCAACCCGACATGCAACACCGAGGCGCTCAACTCGGCCAAGGAAAGCCCCACAAGTATATACTCCAACTGGGCGTTAAGGGGTGTTAAATATCTAAGATACGACAACACCTTCTATTGGAGTTCTTAGCCTACTCCATTCGTACACTCACATCGCTATATATGAAGTTGGTCAACTGTCAGGTGACATTGACTTCACTTACTTTTAGTTCACGAGCAGAGACACATGTTCATATAAAGATTTGTAAATTGTCGTTGTTAATAAAGTCATATCAAGTATCGTTGAGTTTATATTTCTTAAATAAAGCATATTTAATAAATATCTTATAAAATGGTTTTCAGATCGCTGAAAACTCTGCTTAAGTTAATTTTCCGATCTGACCCTAACATTTTGATATCTTGGGACAAAATCGTAAAAAAAACGATAAGAAATTCGAAAATTGCAGTTTAAAAGTTGATTATTAAAAAAAAAAAGTTTTCAATATCTTCTCATTAATGTTATTTATAACCACATTTTTAGCAAAGAAAATGAGCTATCATACAGAGCTTAACGTTCATTATTTCTTGAGATATATATCAAAACTGTGCTTCCAACAATAAATTATGCTCTCACATTGTGCGTTTTGAATTTAATCAAAATATAAACAACAGCGCAAAAACAAATCTTCTTGGTAATGTAATTTTAAAACACATCTTACGTGAAAGTGATAAAAATGAGTTCTCAACAGTGCAATAACTGGCTACTAGATTCGTCTCCAACATATTTATCCGTGTATGACAAGCCAACAAATAAAGCCGTTCTGCTGAGTTTAGTGCACCGCCACATCGATGAAGTATTACGGACGTGGTATGTTGCTTCGGGGTTGCCAATGAATAAAAAAAATATTGTGAGGAAACTCTGTGCTCTGTACGAGGAGTATAAAGTAATAAAGGCTGACCGTCATTGAAACTATAAATGAACCTTGGAAAAAAGAAGAATTTTTATAGATAAACTATATCAGTTTTTCACCTTGAGGCTGACCCCAAAAAAGACTCAGAAAAACCATATTGTTGCAAATCCACGAGACAGTTTCGAATCAGTATCGGAATCAAATTATGATTCTGATAATCCGCCGGAAGAAGACAATGACGATGCCGATTATAGTATTCCCGAAAAGAGAGCTCGCATGACTTGTTAAATATAATTATTTTTCTTATTAATAGGTTTTAGCCCCGTATTCAGATGCAGGTACAGTATATGTATGTATATATATTAAAATGAAACTTATACCCAGTTTGCTTTAAAAAAATAGTTTTAGGGATATATTTTTAATATAAAATTAAATATTTGTATGTAAATTAAAACCTTTATGCTCTTAGAGCACTTCACACATATTCTTAGGCTCTATCGTTTAGTCGTTTGCGAGACAGCAACGAGTCATAGATAATATAATATGAAACTCTTTGTTTCGTGAGAGCGCTGTCAAAATGAGCATTTTTTATTAAATTTTTCAAAAGAGCCACTCTGTAAGAAATGGTATCTGGAAGTTTTTATTGCATTTTTTTCAACGAGTCAAATCTTTGGCAAATTCATTAAAATGGTTACTTGATTGTCAACTAGTACTCTTTCCTTTTTGTATATTTCTTTTAGTGCCGACCAAGCAATCGTCATTTAATGCGAATTGTTTCACTATAGCGCCTGCTTGACCTCTTGTTTTGTACCTGAGGTGGTAAAATTTTGGATGGTTTATATATGTACACGGCAGTAAACATGTCCCGTAAGAACGGCAAAAATTTGGCGAATTCCGAAGATTTCAAGTTGTCGGGCAAATCGGATTCATACGTTTCGACAATTGTATCATACGTCGCTTGTACGCGCGTCCAAAAGTTATCAAGATTACTATTTTTTATTTCAAGCACTGATTCTGAATTATCTTCTATTGGGACTGAACAGAATCTAGTGCAGTATCTTTCTTTTTTTTTTGGATTTGAGCGTTTAGCTTTTGCAGGTGTGCCTTGAGTTGTTTTATCGTCAACCGATTTTGGTATTTTTAATAATGGGGGTGGTTTGACCAGAGAACGTGTATTGACAGAGAAGCCTTATCCCAGTCCATTCCGACACACATTCCTCTGATTTTGAGGGGTACTTGATTTCTTATCGAGTCTTACCACTATATTTCTTACGAATGTTCACCACGATTCGATAGCGATAGAGCGAAAAAACTAACAGTGCCAGAGCGAGAATTGAAAAAGCGAGAGTTTTAATATTGTTTTGTTATGTTATCGGTCCAGCTGGAGATTTATTTAATTTTTGGTAAATTCGTTCACTTAAATTTATAAAAATAATTTATGAAGCAATATTTTTCAAATTTGGTACAATGCATAGCAAGTAGTACTTTGTACGCATGTAAATCTGGTGTAGTGTATCAAGAAACCACATATATACAAACGCACATTTCAACACTAAATAAAACATACAAATGCACAGACATACATACATAAACATAAATATGCATATCAAAATACAACACGCGCAACAGCCCAAAACATAGGTCATTGCTCGAGTCGCGCATTACATTACATAAACCAATAGCGACTTGAACTTGAGTACAAGCGCATACAAACATACATACAAGTTTCTTGCTGCACTCAGCATTCTTCGCGTACGAGCCAATATTGTTATGTATACAATTGGCCGTACATATGTAAGCGTTAGTAAATAAGAATATTGTAAGTATAAATAAGCGTGAAATATGAAAATAAAATCAATTGCAATCAAACCGAGAACCTGCTTCATTACATGGCGATCCTGCCAGTTCTATCGGCAACTTGCCTTGTATATCGGCAAGCTGCCTTTTAATATTCAGATCCTGCCAGTTCTATCGGCAACTTGCCTTGTATATCGGCAAGCTGCCTTTTAATATTCAGATCCTGCCAGTTCTATCGGCAACTTGCCTTGAATATCGGCAAGCTGCCTTTTAATATTCAGATCCTGCCAGTTTTATCGGCAACTTGCCTTGCATATTGGCAAGCTGCCTTAATCCTGGATCACACGCGCCTTGCCTTTAATATTGGCAAGCTGCCCTTTTAAGAAAAAAAATGAGTGCAGAAAATTTTGAAGAAATTTTAAAGAAATGGACAAATTTCTTTATCCTAAACTCTGAAAAACCGACCACAACGGAGCATCAAATTGGACCAAAGCCGATTACTATTGAAGAGTACAGGAAGCGCATAGCAGAATGTACAAAAAGATTACACTGGAGACATCGATTGCAGCAGTTCTAGACCTCAAAGACGAAATCAGGGAAATAAGGCATAATTAATTAATACTTTTCAATATTTTGGCAACCTCACGGCTGCCTATTGATGGGCAAGAATTGAAAATTTCTTGCCGTTTTTAATTTTAATAATCAAAGAAAAAAAAAAATTTTTGTTTAACAATGGGTGGAGAAAACTCCAAGATTAAAGACCCGAAAGCTAACGTAGTAAACCAAATTGAAATAGTTTATCAAAAAGAATCCTTAGAGATAATAAAAACACTGCTAATTTTGTTGACAATATGCACTTGCATATCTTTAGTTTTAAGATTATATTCCATGCACAACAAATTAATAAAGAAAAAATATTTAAGTCGTGCTGATGGATTAGATAAAGTATAAATAGTTAAATTAGAAAAGAAGAAATTATAAAAAACCAAATGGAAGTAATTAATATAACTAAATGGGTAATAAATGGGATGAAATATATACAATCCTATTAGAAGAAAAACTAACCATAGACAAATCATATAAATGTATCAATAAAAACATTAAAATAAAGGAAAAAACAATCATTAAACATTTGAATATAATATTAACAACCTTTAACAGATTAGGAAAAAAATTAATGATTTAAAAAACCAGCTCACACCTAACCATCAAAAAGAAGCATCTCAAATATTTGCTTATATTAGAGACAAGTTAGTTTGCTCACTTGCTAGATACAACATAGAATTCACAGTACCAACTAAATACGAACAAGAAATTACCATTGACTTCGAACATTTACTAATAGAAGAGGAACAGTCAGAAAATACGAATTTCCAAACAACAAAATTCAAAATGGCACAAACAACGGTAGAATTCATTAAGACGGCATCGTCAATTCTACCCGAGTTTGACGGTAAACCAGAAAACCTACTCAGTTTTTTGGATGCTCTTGACATTCTTGAACAAATCAAGGATAGTCCTGAAGCCATTGCTATCTCTATGGTAAAAACAAAGTTGAAAGGTACAGAGAGGAATTTAATAGGTAGTGAAGAATCATTACAAGCAATAAAACTAAAACTAAAAACAAGCATTAAAGGTGAATCAGTAGAAGTATTAACAGCCAAACTACTGAACGTACAACAAAGAAGTAAGACAGCCAACCAATATACTGATGAAATAGAAAAACTTACAAAATCATTAGAAGGAGCATACATCTCCGACGGACTAACTACAGAATTAGCAACAAAATATGCTACACAATCGGCTGTAAAAGCCATGTGTAAAAACTGCTCAAACGAAAAAGTAAAAATGATTATGCAAGCTGGAACGTTCACATCGATGAACGAAGCGATATCAAAATTTACTAATAGTTGTACTGAGGTAACAGGAAACCCTAACTCAGTGTTGCAAATTCGCCAGCAAAGGTATTATGGTAACTTCCGTAGAGGTTATCAAAGTAATAATTACAGAACATTGCCACGCAGTAACAATAACAATAACAATAATTACCGACCAAACAATAATCATCAAAGACAGAATAGGAGTTATTATAATCAAACAAGACCGAATAACAGAACCAATGGTCGCAATGTACATACGTAACCTAAACCAACATGAAAGTCAAAGTACGGGAAACCAGCAAACTCCACTTCAACAACAATAGATAGTGCAAAAAGAAGGGTATGCGTACTCAACCTACATCTAAATAGCTACATATCTTGCAAAACAGCATTAAGCAACTCATATTCAACATTCCTGATAGACACAGGAGCAGATATATCAATTATTAAAAAGAATCGAATTGATACGAACATTATTATCAATAGTTCACAAATAACAGATTTAAAAGGTATTGGTCAAGAAATAATAAATACACTAGGAATAGTTAATACAGATTTAGTAGGTGATAATATATTAATTCGACACAAATTTCACGTAGTAGAAGACAATTTTCCAATTCCATGCGACGGCATTATAGGACTAGATTTTATTAAAAAATATAATTGTATATTAGACTATCAAAGGGATAAAGATTGGTTAATTCTCAGACCAAATGATTACCATGAAGACATAGCAATCCTTATGACAAATAGACCAACTATTAATACAATAACAGTACCCGCTAGATCAGAAGTTATACGCCAAGTTTATGTAAAAACCAGTAACACTGAAATTCTAATACCACATCAAGAACTTGATAATGGAATTTTTCTTGCAAATACAATTGCGAATAAAAATCAAACATTCGTAAAAATAATAAATACAACAGATAAAAACGCAATAATTGAAAATTATGATATAAAAACAGAAAACCTAAATGACTACATAATTCTGAAAAATACTTACACGAACAACGAAAATAATAACAGAAAACTAGAGAAATTGAAAAAGAATTTCCCACCATTCGTTAGCCAACAACTTAATACACTATGTTCAGAATATATTGATATTTTTTCCTTAGAAACAGAGCCCATAACTACTAATAATTTTTATAAGCAAAAACTACGTATGAAAGATGAGGAACCAGTTTATGTAAAAAACTATAGAATACCAGAAGCACATAAAACAGAAATAAATAAACACATTACTAAACTTATTAAGGATGATATAATAGAACCATCAATGTCAGAGTATAATAGCCCAGTACTACTAGTACCAAAAAAATCACTTCCAGGTAGTACAGATAAAAGATGGAGATTAGTAATTGACTTTAGATCAATAAATAAAAAACTAACAGCAGATAAATTCCCACTACCAAGAATTGATGATATTCTCGATCAATTAGGAAGAGCAAAATATTTTTCATGTTTAGACTTAATGTCTGGATTTCATCAAATTGAACTAAGCACAGAATCTAGAGATTTTACATCATTTACAGCAGACGGTGGTACTTATCGCTTTAAAAGACTACCATACGGTTTAAAAGTAGCCCCTAATTCATTTCAAAGAATGATGACCCTAGCATTCTCAGGTCTCAAACCATCCCAAGCATTCCTATATATGGATGATTTAGTAGTATTAGGATGTTCCGAAAACCATATGATGAAAAATTTACGAGACGTATTTTCCACTTGTAGAAAATATAACCTTAAGTTACGCCCAGATAAATGCTTATTTTTTAATCAAGAAGTAACATATCTTGGACATAAATGTACCAGTAAAGGAATTTTACCAGACCCTAGTAAATTTGAAACAGTTCAAAAATACCCAGCACCCAAAAATGCCGACGAAGCAAAAAGATTCGTCGCGTTCTGTAACTATTATAGAAAATTCATACCACATTTCGCACATCACTCAAGAATTTTAACAAAACTTTGTAAAAAGAATGTAGCATTCGATTGGACAGAAGAGTGTGAAAAAGCATTTAATTATTTAAAAAATGCATTAATTAGTCCAAATATCCTACAATACCCCGATTTTAGTAAAGAATTTTGTATCACAACAGACGCAAGCGGTTTCGCATGCGGAGCAGTACTAAGTCAAGAATATGATGGAAAACAACTTCCAATTTCCTATGCCTCAAGATCATTCACTAAAGGTGAAGTAAATAAATCAACAATAGAAAAAGAATTAGCAGCAATACATTGGGCGATTACTTATTTCAGACCATATGTTTATGGCAGAAAATTCCTTATCAAAACAGACCATCGACCTTTAACATACCTTTTCTCAATGAAAAATCCATCATCAAAGTTAACTAGAATGAGATTATGCTTAGAAGAATATGAATTTGAGGTGGAGTACATTGCTGGAAAAGAAAACTATGTGGCAGACGCACTATCCCGCATAGTTATAAACGACTTTAAAAACATGACAATCGAAGCAAATAAAATACTTCGAGTATCGACCAGATCGGCGACTAAACAGTCGAACAAGAACAAAAATCTTAAAGAAGATGAAAAATGTCACAAAGAGAACCCTAAAATATATGAAGCGCTTAATAAATATGAAGTAAAAAGACATGTCGAGCTCGTTTTCAATCCTCCGAAATTATATTTCAAGAAAGGAAAGAAAATTTGTAGCCAAATAAATACAAGCAACCTAATTGTTGAGGCGAAAATTGACTTAGGACAACTATTTACCAGGCTTATGAAAGAAGCCGGCAATTTAGGACTTGTAAAAATACAATTGTCCCTAGGAGACAAATTGTTTAATTATACTCGAGTAGATGAATTTAAGGAAATAGGTACCAAAGTTCTCAAAAATTTAACAATCGCATTAACTCCGGAGGTTATGCAAGTGACAAATGCTGATCAAATTAATAAAATTCTTAAAGATTTTCACGATGACCCTGTTAAAGGTGGCCACCCAGGAATCAATCGTACGACTAACAAAATAAAACAAAAATTTTATTGGAAAAATATGAAAAATGACATTCGTAAATACATCAAGAAATGTATACACTGTAACAAAAACAAGACAGATAAACACCTTAAAGAACCAATGACAATTACAGAAACACCACCTAAAGCTTTTGATATAGTACAAATAGATACTATTGGACCACTTCCAAAATCAGAACATGGAAATGAATATGCAATCACTATCGTATGCCAATTAACGAAATATTTAATTGCGATTCCAATACAAAGCAAACACGCTAAAACAGTAGCAAAAGCAATATTTGAAAATTTCATTTTAATTTATGGACGTATGAAAACAATCATGACAGACATGGGAACTGAATACAACAATAACGTTTTTGACGAGTTATGCAAACTTCTTAAAGTCGAGCATAAAACTTCAACACCGTACCATCACCAAACGTTAGGCACTGTAGAAAGAAGCCATAGAACTTTCAATAAATATGTACGTTCTTACATATCCAGTGATAAAGAAGATTGGGATGAATATATCAAATATTTTGCGTATTGTTATAATACAACACCTTCAACGGTTCATGGTTACTGTCCTTTTGAACTAGTTTTTGGAAAAATACCACCGACTTACGACTTTTTACAAGAAGACAAAATTAGCCCTCTATATAATTATGACGCATATGATAAAGAAATAAAATATAGGTTACAAGTAGCACAACAAAGAGCACAAAAATTAGTGCATCAAGCTAAGGAAAAACAAAAAATTTACTATGATAAAAACATACAAATAAAGGAAATACAAATAGGAGATTTAGTATTAGTTAAAGATGACACAGGTCATAAATTAGACAGTAAATACAAAGGGCCCTATAAGGTAGAAAAAGTAGATAAGAATAATAATTATACATTAATTAATGAAAATAAGAAAATAATAATTCATAAGAATAGACTAAAATTGTTAGAATTAGAAAAATGAAATATACACAAAATAAAAATCAATCAGAAAAAAAAAAAAAACCTGTTTATTTATAAGAAACAACTAATTGTTATAATATTCCACTTAGCATAATAAGAAATTGTATTAGCTAAGCAAATAAAGCATAAAAAAAATTTTTATTACTTAAGTACAATAACCTTTTTCAAGTGTAAAGAAAATAAAAGTACTTAATTGTAAAAGAATGCTCATACATTGACCTCACAATGTATAACCATTCTTCCTAAGGAAGGAGGTGTAGTGTATCAAGAAACCACATATATACAAACACACATTTCAACACTAAATAAAACATACAAATGCACAGACATACATAAACATAAATATGCATATCAAAATACAACACGCGCAACAGCCCAAAACATAGGTCATTGCTCGAGTCGCGCATTACATTACATAAACCAATAGCGACTTGAACTTGAGTACAAGCGCATACAAACAACATACATACAAGTTTCTTGTTGCACTCAGCATTCTTCGCGTACGAGCCAATATTGTTATGTATACAATTGGCCGTACATATGTAAGCGTTAGTAAATAAGAATATTGTAAGTATAAATAAGCGTGAAATATGAAAATAAAATCAATTGCAATCAAACCGAGAACCTGCTTCATTACATGGCGATCCTGCCAGTTCTATCGGCAACTTGCCTTGTATATCGGCAAGCTGCCTTTTAATATTCAGATCCTGCCAGTTCTATCGGCAACTTGCCTTGTATATCGGCAAGCTGCCTTTTAATATTCAGATCCTGCCAGTTCTATCGGCAACTTGCCTTGTATATCGGCAAGCTGCCTTTTAATATTCAGATCCTGCCAGTTTTATCGGCAACTTGCCTTGCATATTGGCAAGCTGCCTTAATCCTGGATCACACGCGCCTTGCCTTTAATATTGGCAAGCTGCCCTTTTAAGAAAAAAAATGAGTGCAGAAAATTTTGAAGAAATTTTAAAGAAATGGACAAATTTCTTTATCCTAAACTCTGAAAAACCGACCACAACGGAGCATCAAATTGGACCAAAGCCGATTACTATTGAAGAGTACAGGAAGCGCATAGCAGAATGTACAAAAAGATTACACTGGAGACATCGATTGCAGCAGTTCTAGACCTCAAAGACGAAATCAGGGAAATAAGGCATAATTAATTAATACTTTTCAATATTTTGGCAACCTCACGGCTGCCTATTGATGGGCAAGAATTGAAAATTTCTTGCCGTTTTTAATTTTAATAATCAAAGAAAAAAAAAAATTTTTGTTTAACAATGGGTGGAGAAAACTCCAAGATTAAAGACCCGAAAGCTAACGTAGTAAACCAAATTGAAATAGTTTATCAAAAAGAATCCTTAGAGATAATAAAAACACTGCTAATTTTGTTGACAATATGCACTTGCATATCTTTAGTTTTAAGATTATATTCCATGCACAACAAATTAATAAAGAAAAAATATTTAAGTCGTGCTGATGGATTAGATAAAGTATAAATAGTTAAATTAGAAAAGAAGAAATTATAAAAAACCAAATGGAAGTAATTAATATAACTAAATGGGTAATAAATGGGATGAAATATATACAATCCTATTAGAAGAAAAATTAACCATAGACAAATCATATAAATGTATCAATAAAAACATTAAAATAAAGGAAAAAACAATCATTAAACATTTGAATATAATATTAACAACCTTTAACAGATTAGGAAAAAAAATTAATGATTTAAAAAACCAGCTCACACCTAACCATCAAAAAGAAGCATCTCAAATATTTGCTTATATTAGAGACAAGTTAGTTTGCTCACTTGCTAGATACAACATAGAATTCACAGTACCAACTAAATACGAACAAGAAATTACCATTGACTTCGAACATTTCCTAATAGAAGAGGAACAGTCAGAAAATACGAATTTCCAAACAACAAAATTCAAAATGGCACAAACAACGGTAGAATTCATTAAGACGGCATCGTCAATTCTACCCGAGTTTGACGGTAAACCAGAAAACCTACTCAGTTTTTTGGATGCTCTTGACATGTCATGAAGCCATTGCTATCTCTATGGTAAAAACAAAGTTGAAAGGTACAGCGAGGAATTTAATAGGTAGTAAAGAATCATTACAAGCAATAAAACTAAAACTAAAAACAAGCATTAAAGGTGAAACAGTAGAAGTATTAACAGCCAAACTACTGAACGTACAACAAAGAAGTAAGACAGCCAACCAATATACTGATGAAATAGAAAAACTTACAAAATCATTAGAAGGAGCATACATCTCCGACGGACTAACTACAGAATTAGCAACAAAATATGCTACACAATCGGCTGTAAAAGCCATGTGTAAAAACTGCTCAAACGAAAAAGTAAAAATGATTATGCAAGCTGGAACGTTCACATCGATGAACGAAGCGATATCAAAATTTACTAATAGTTGTACTGAGGTAACAGGAAACCCTAACTCAGTGTTGCAAATTCGCCAGCAAAGGTATTATCGTGGTAACTTCCGTAGAGGTTATCAAAGTAATAATTACAGAACATTGCCACGCAGTAACAATAACAATAACAATAATTACCGACCAAACAATAATCATCAAAGACAGAATAGGAGTTATTATAATCAAACAAGACCGAATAACAGAACCAATGGTCGCAATGTACATACGTAACCTAAACCAACATGAAAGTCAAAGTACGGGAAACCAGCAAACTCCACTTCAACAACAATAGATAGTGCAAAAAGAAGGGTATGCGTACTCAACCTACATCTAAATAGCTACATATCTTGCAAAACAGCATTAAGCAACTCATATTCAACATTCCTGATAGACACAGGAGCAGATATATCAATTATTAAAAAGAATCGAATTGATACGAACATTATTATCAATAGTTCACAAATAACAGATTTAAAAGGTATTGGTCAAGAAATAATAAATACACTAGGAATAGTTAATACAGATTTAGTAGGTGATAATATATTAATTCGACACAAATTTCACGTAGTAGAAGACAATTTTCCAATTCCATGCGACGGCATTATAGGACTAGATTTTATTAAAAAATATAATTGTATATTAGACTATCAAAGGGATAAAGATTGGTTAATTCTCAGACCAAATGATTACCATGAAGACATAGCAATCCTTATGACAAATAGACCAACTATTAATACAATTACAGTACCCGCTAGATCAGAAGTTATACGCCAAGTTTATGTAAAAACCAGTAACACTGAAATTCTAATACCACATCAAGAACTTGATAATGGAATTTTTCTTGCAAATACAATTGCGAATAAAAATCAAACATTCGTAAAAATAATAAATACAACAGATAAAAACGCAATAATTGAAAATTATGATATAAAAACAGAAAACCTAAATGACTACATAATTCTGAAAAATACTTACACGAACAACGAAAATAATAACAGAAAACTAGAGAAATTGAAAAAGAATTTCCCACCATTCGTTAGCCAACAACTTAATACACTATGTTCAGAATATATTGATATTTTTTCCTTAGAAACAGAGCCCATAACTACTAATAATTTTTATAAGCAAAAACTACGTATGAAAGATGAGGAACCAGTTTATGTAAAAAACTATAGAATACCAGAAGCACATAAAACAGAAATAAATAAACACATTACTAAACTTATTAAGGATGATATAATAGAACCATCAATGTCAGAGTATAATAGCCCAGTACTACTAGTACCAAAAAAATCACTTCCAGGTAGTACAGATAAAAGATGGAGATTAGTAATTGACTTTAGATCAATAAATAAAAAACTAACAGCAGATAAATTCCCACTACCAAGAATTGATGATATTCTCGATCAATTAGGAAGAGCAAAATATTTTTCATGTTTAGACTTAATGTCTGGATTTCATCAAATTGAACTAAGCACAGAATCTAGAGATTTTACATCATTTACAGCAGACGGTGGTACTTATCGCTTTAAAAGACTACCATACGGTTTAAAAGTAGCCCCTAATTCATTTCAAAGAACGATGACCCTAGCATTCTCAGGTCTCAAACCATCCCAAGCATTCCTATATATGGATGATTTAGTAGTATTAGGATGTTCCGAAAACCATATGATGAAAAATTTACGAGACGTATTTTCCACTTGTAGAAAATATAACCTTAAGTTACGCCCAGATAAATGCTTATTTTTTAATCAAGAAGTAACATATCTTGGACATAAATGTACCAGTAAAGGAATTTTACCAGACCCTAGTAAATTTGAAACAGTTCAAAAATACCCAGCACCCAAAAATGCCGACGAAGCAAAAAGATTCGTCGCGTTCTGTAACTATTATAGAAAATTCATACCACATTTCGCACATCACTCAAGAATTTTAACAAAACTTTGTAAAAAGAATGTAGCATTCGATTGGACAGAAGAGTGTGAAAAAGCATTTAATTATTTAAAAAATGCATTAATTAGTCCAAATATCCTACAATACCCCGATTTTAGTAAAGAATTTTGTATCACAACAGACGCAAGCGGTTTCGCATGCGGAGCAGTACTAAGTCAAGAATATGATGGAAAACAACTTCCAATTTCCTATGCCTCAAGATCATTCACTAGGTTAGGTTAGGTTAGAGCGGTTGTCATTTTTGACACACTTAGGCTCATGGCCCATTGTGATGCCGCATTTGGGTTGTAACTCCCCACGAAGGAACCACCCCCTAAAACCAATTGGTGCTACGAAGGAACTTAAGGAGATCTCTTATTTCAATATCTCTAAGCTCTTCCAGGTCGTTGAAGAACTGTCTGCCCAGAGTGGAGAGTCTTCTTCGGGATAGAGCAGGACATTGGCACAGAAGGTGCACGATAGTCTCTTCCTCTTCCTCGTCGTGACAGCTTCTACAGAAGTCGTACAGTCTCAGCCCTAATCGGAAGGCGTGTTTGCCTATAAGACAGTGTCCGGTTATGACCGATATTATCATGCTCAAGTCGTGTTTATTCATGCTTAGTAGTTGCCCTGTGCGTCTTGCGCTGAGAGCCGGCCACAGTTGCTTCGATATTTTGCAGGTTGTTTCCTGCCGCCATCTATCGTTCGATGATTTTGTAAACCTTTCGGCTATACGAAGCTTGCAAGTTTGCAAGGGTATTCCTAGTTCATCTTCTATATCTACGGTCGAGAGCCCAGTACCGAGTCGGGCTAGCTCGTCGGCCTTACAATTTCCCTCTATACCGCTGTGGCCTGGGACCCATGTCACCCTCAGGCGAAATGACTCAGCCATCTCGTTAAGAGATGCGCGGCATTTCATAGCCACAATGGAGGTCGTTGATTGTTTTGTGAGAGATTTTACTGCCGCCTGGCTGTCAGTGAAAATGTAGATATCAATCTCGGGTATCGTATCACACTTTACCAGTTGTGTGGCCTTGTATATCGCCATCAGTTCCGCCTGAAAGACGCTACAGTGGTCTGGAAGACGGAAGCTATAAGAGATCCCCAGATGCCGGGAATATACACCTCCACCAACCTTCCCCTCAAGCTTTGATCCATCTGTGTATACATGGATGGACTCGCTATTTCCAACTGCGTTCAGTTTCCACTCTTCCTTTGAAGGTAGGAGGGTCGTAAACGCCGTAGTGAGGGTAGCGGGCGGAAGAGCATAATCCACCAGACCAGGAAGCTCCGAGAATTCCGCTGGTATCTTGCCGTGACCGTAGGTACAGTTTGACCATTTCTTCAGGGTGTTCAAGCGTATCGCCGTAGCACTTGCTACCTGTTTGGCATGCAGGTCTATCGGAAGTAGATTTAGCACGGTATATAGTGACTTCGATGCCGTTGTTTTCATCGCACCAGTTATGAGAATGGACGCCAGTCTCTGAACTTTATCCATCATTTTAAAATTTACACCTTTCTGGAGGGAATCCCACCATACTACTATGCCATAACATAGGATCGGCCTAATCACCGCTGTGTATAGCCAGTATATAATTCTTGGTTGCATTCCCCACTTTTTCCCAATTGTCCTGTTGCAGGAGTAGAGAGCTATTGTCGCTTTACGCACTCTGTCTTGGATGTTCGACTTCCAGTTAAGCTTCCTGTCCAAAATCAGTCCCAGATATTTAGTCTGTTCCTTTACTACGAGGGTGTTTCCCCCTAGAGTTATTTGTCCAAGATCTGGTGTCTTGTGCTTCCTAGAAAAGAGCACCAGGTCCGTCTTTGATGCATTTACTCCAAGTCCTCGGCTACTGCACCACAGAGTTAAGCTATTTAACGATCTTTGAAGCAGGTCCGTTGTTGTGGGGAGATGTTTGCCTGAGATTGCTATGACGATGTCATCAGCGTATGCAATTATTTTGCCACCCGCCTCTTCGAGATTTTGGAGGAGCCCGTTAACGGCTACATTCCAGAGGAGTGGTGAGATTACTCCTCCTTGAGGCGTTCCTCTGACTGGGTACCTCCTAAGGGAAGACCCACCTAGCTCAGCGCTTAATTCTCTTCGAACAAGCATACTTCCAATGAGCAAGGCCAGTGAGTTGTTCACCCCGAGGTTGACCAGTGATGAGGTGATCGCCGCGGGAGAGATGTTATTAAAAGCACCCTCGATGTCTAGAAAGGCAGCTAGGGTGTATTCCTTGTAATGCAATGATCTTTCGATCGTATTGACTAGGGAGTGTAGCGCTGTTTCCACTGATCTTCCTTTGCTGTAGGCATGCTGCGCGGTGGTAAGTCCACTGCCAATATTATCTCTAATATGCTCGTCCAGTAGCCGTTCAAACGATTTGAGTAAGAAGGACGATAAACTAATTGGTCTAAAGTCTTTCGGTCTCGTATGGGTTGTTCTTCCTCCTTTAGGAATGAAGACTACTTTTACCTCTTCCCATCTCCGTGGTATACGGCTATACCGTAACACCGCCTCATAGACGTGTACGAGTATAGGCGCAATTAGCTCCGAAGTGTTCTGTAGGTCGGCAGGTATGATCCCGTCTAGTCCAGGGGATTTAAAGGGCTGAAAACTGCTAAGGGCTCGTTTTATTTTCCCTTCCGTTATAGCGAGCATGGAGAAATCATTGTTGTTCTCAGATCGAGTACAAGCTATGTTGACTCTGTTATCCAAGCACCCTGGAAAGTGTGTTTGCATTAGTAGTTCTAATGTTTCACCGCTGTTTGTTGTCCAATCTCCGTCATCATTTATGAGATAGCTTATGTTGCTTGGACTCATCGACAGTACTTTCCTTAGTCTGCTAGCTTCCGAAGTGCTTTCTATCCCCTGACAGAAGTCTCTCCAGGAGGATTGTTTAGCACTTCTTACTGCATACTTAAAGCGTCGTTGACTATCCTTAAATTCATTCCAGGAGTTTGTTAACTTGGCCCGGTTGAATTTTGTTCTACATTCTTTTCGAAGACTTGCAATTTCAGTCGACCACCATGGAGGTTTCGATTTCTTACTCGCTGCCCTTGCGGGACAGGCTTCCTTAACGGCCCGTTGGTAGGCTTTAGTTACATCGTCTACGACTTTGTCCAGTTGATGCTCTGAGTCTATTTGGCAATTTAAGCTATTAATATTGTTGGAAAAGGTTGCTTTAAACTTTTTCCACCTGGTTTTTCTTCGGTTTAGGAACGGCTTTCGCTCTTTTACCGGTATAGATAAATTATAGATCACATACATATGATCCGAGAGTGAAGACTCTTTCGAGACTTTCCAGTCATGCAGAAGTTCTGCCCCCTCCCCATTAACACATGTAATGTCTAGGACTTCCCTCCTATTTGAAGTAACGAACGTGGGAGTATCTCCTACATTGCTAACCTGTAAGTTATTGCACATAATGAATTCAAAGATTGACTCACCCCGTTCATTTGTGTCTGAGCTACCCCAGATATGATGATGTGCATTTGCATCTGCTCCAATGATTAGCGGGGTGCCGCGCTTGAAAGCTTCCGTTACCGCATCTCTTATTGGCTGGGGTGGAGGTGGTATTTCCGCGTCGTGCGCCATGTATGAGGACGCCAGCCAAACTGTCCTACCTTCAGACTCCACTGCCACGACAACATTGTCCGCATCACTGAACTGTATTAAAAGAAACGCATTAATACACTTTCTTATCAATATGCACGACCTGGGTTTACCTTTGTCAGTAACATAGATTAATTTATATTCCTTACTGCTCAGTCCGCACACCCGATCTTTTACGACCCAAGGTTCTTGGATGAGCGCGACGTCCTCTACTCTTTCAGTGAGACGGAGGACTAGTGCGGCCGAGGCCGCCTTGCTGTGGTGAAGATTAATTTGTATTATCCCCACCATCAGCAGTGTTGGGTGCTTCTCTCCACCCGACTATGGTCTGGTTGGCGTCCTCCTCATCGGATATGGGAGGGAGCTCCCCTGTCTCCTCCTCCATTACAGTGTCGGAGAGGTCAGAGAAGTCTCCCAGCCCTTCTTCCAAACTAACTCTTCTGAAGAGTTCGCCCACCATACCAGAGTTGGATGCTGCGTCGTCCTCTAGGACATTTTCCGCCGACTCTGAATTCTCAGCCAGGTTTGTCTTCATTGACACATCCTGACGATAGATGTGGAGATTCAATGCTTGGAAGCCATAGTTGATCTTCCACCTCTGGTTCGCAAGCGGTGCTATTGATTCCTCATTGAGGACTATTACCGCTAACCTGCGCCTACCATCCACTTCACCGATCTTGGCTACCTTCCAGTCGTGGGTGGGTAGCTCTGGATTGCCCAGTTGGATTAGCTCCAACACTTCCTTTGGGTCGGTGTGGAACTCCGGAATCCAGGCTCTTGATCGGGGCCTGTTCGGAATGTTCTCCCGACGAACTACATCGAGGCGCGCTCCTTCCCAGAGTTCGCCTACACGACTTATTGCCGGCGTATATAGATCCACTGACCTTTGATCGGCGCACCTTATCATTTTGACGCGAGAGTGAAACCATCCCACATCCGCGCAGCTAGGAGGTGGTCCTGGGTTTTCTTCCAGGATGCCTCTGTACACCGTCCAGAGTTTCCTGTTCACCAGCTCCCAGTTATGCGGTGTAATCGCTCCATCAGGGAACTGCGATCTATTACCGCTCTCTCAAACGCTTCCTTTGCCACATCTGCAAAGGATCTAGCCGGCTGCTCTCTGATAGCTAGAGAGGGGGACGTTTTCGTCCTCTTCGGGTCTGACCCCTCCTCTCTCGAGTTCTTCCGTTTTCCCTGAGGAACCTCGATCTTTACCTTTGCGCGGTGCTCAGCCATGAAGGTTTCAGCCCATTTCTTGGAGTCCAGCTCCTCTTTGGAGAGTTCCTCTTCTTTGACTTCCCTCAGTCTCTCCAGGATCCTGAGGGCTGACCGTTTCGTGCGGTAGTATCTCTCAGACGCGCTGATAGACTTACGGGGATGGCTACAATCCGGGATCACATCAGAGTCAGAGGGGCGCACATCGGCGACCGCTGGCTTAGCCATGCGGACCGATGTCGCCGACGCCTTTTTAAGGATAGCACCTTCCGGTACCTTTGTGCCTCCTGGAGTGTCAGGGATAGCAGAGGAGCTAGCTTGTCTTTTGACAGGGCTGCTCTTGCTTCCCGAAGACCTATCAGCGAGGTTGGGTCTTTTGCCGGAATTATTTGAGGAACTTGCGTCACTAACTTGTCTAATGACAGAGTTAGGGCGCTTCCCGGCATATAACCTCGATGCCGTAGAGGCAATCCCCGAAGGGATGGAGCGTGCGCTTGGCCCTGGCTTAGCCACAGGCTTAACACCGCTGACAAGTTTGGTCTTGTCCGCAGACAGACCTGACCTTCCTGAAGGGTTGGGTCCAGATTTAGGGGGTTCTCGGTTATCCGAGGCAGGTTTTTTATAAGTTTCCATTTTTTTTCATAAACGTCCACACTGCTCGTCAAGGCGAGCGCGGCAGACTAGTATTTTTAGGGGGGGAAAGGGAGTGGTCGACCAGGGCAGTCCCCTCTGCCAAGGCAAGGTCGTTCTACCTCCTGAGGTGACCCTGTTTCAGGAGGGCGCCGTTAAAAGACAGCCGGATACCCCTGGCTGCCAACCATCCAATGGGCACGGTGTCGCATAACACCCTGGATTAGGGGGAGAAAGATCGTCGGTGCGGTACTCTTCGCATGATGATTGGAGGTCCGGCTCCCGCGGGAACGGAAGGACGGTCAACCAGTCACTATACCAAGCTTCCCTCTTAGTTCGTGTTGGGTTAATGACCTTTTTTAGAGGAAGTTAACCCACCACTTAAGCCTCATCCCCACGGCAAGGAGACCAACATGATGAGGATCATTCACTAAAGGTGAAGTAAATAAATCAACAATAGAAAAAGAATTAGCAGCAATACATTGGGCGATTACTTATTTCAGACCATACGTTTATGGCAGAAAATTCCTTATCAAAACAGACCATCGACCTTTAACATACCTTTTCTCAATGAAAAATCCATCATCAAAGTTAACTAGAATGAGATTATGCTTAGAAGAATATGAATTTGAGGTGGAGTACATTGCTGGAAAAGAAAACTATGTGGCAGACGCACTATCCCGCATAGATATAAACGACTTTAAAAACATGACAATCGAAGCAAATAAAATACTTCGAGTATCGACCAGATCGGCGACTAAACAGTCGAACAAGAACAAAAATCTTAAAGAAGATGAAAAATGTCACAAAGAGAACCCTAAAATATATGAAGCGCTTAATAAATATGAAGTAAAAAGACATGTCGAGCTCGTTTTCAATCCTCCGAAATTATATTTCAAGAAAGGAAAGAAAATTTGTAGCCAAATAAATACAAGCAACCTAATTGTTGAGGCGAAAATTGACTTAGGACAACTATTTACCAGGCTTATGAAAGAAGCCGGCAATTTAGGACTTGTAAAAATACAATTGTCCCTAGGAGACAAATTGTTTAATTATACTCGAGTAGATGAATTTAAGGAAATAGGTACCAAAGTTCTCAAAAATTTAACAATCGCATTAACTCCGGAGGTTATGCAAGTGACAAATGCTGATCAAATTAATAAAATTCTTAAAGATTTTCACGATGACCCTGTTAAAGGTGGCCACCCAGGAATCAATCGTACGACTAACAAAATAAAACAAAAATTTTATTGGAAAAATATGAAAAATGACATTCGTAAATACATCAAGAAATGTATACACTGTAACAAAAACAAGACAGATAAACACCTTAAAGAACCAATGACAATTACAGAAACACCACCTAAAGCTTTTGATATAGTACAAATAGATACTATTGGACCACTTCCAAAATCAGAACATGGAAATGAATATGCAATCACTATCGTATGCCAATTAACGAAATATTTAATTGCGATTCCAATACAAAGCAAACACGCTAAAACAGTAGCAAAAGCAATATTTGAAAATTTCATTTTAATTTATGGACGTATGAAAACAATCATGACAGACATGGGAACTGAATACAACAATAACGTTTTTGACGAGTTATGCAAACTTCTTAAAGTCGAGCATAAAACTTCAACACCGTACCATCACCAAACGTTAGGCACTGTAGAAAGAAGCCATAGAACTTTCAATGAATATGTACGTTCTTACATATCCAGTGATAAAGAAGATTGGGATGAATATATCAAATATTTTGCGTATTGTTATAATACAACACCTTCAACGGTTCATGGTTACTGTCCTTTTGAACTAGTTTTTGGAAAAATACCACCGACTTACGACTTTTTACAAGAAGACAAAATTAGCCCTCTATATAATTATGACGCATATGATAAAGAAATAAAATATAGGTTACAAGTAGCACAACAAAGAGCACAAAAATTAGTGCATCAAGCTAAGGAAAAACAAAAAATTTACTATGATAAAAACATACAAATAAAGGAAATACAAATAGGAGATTTAGTATTAGTTAAAGATGACACAGGTCATAAATTAGACAGTAAATACAAAGGGCCCTATAAGGTAGAAAAAGTAGATAAGAATAATAATTATACATTAATTAATGAAAATAAGAAAATAATAATTCATAAGAATAGACTAAAATTGTTAGAATTAGAAAAATGAAATATACACAAAATAAAAATCAATCAGAAAAAAAAAAAAACCTGTTTATTTATAAGAAACAACTAATTGTTATAATATTCCACTTAGCATAATAAGAAATTGTATTAGCTAAGCAAATAAAGCATAAAAAAAATTTTTATTACTTAAGTACAATAACCTTTTTCAAGTGTAAAGAAAATAAAAGTACTTAATTGTAAAAGAATGCTCATACATTGACCTCACAATGTATAACCATTCTTCCTAAGGAAGGAGGTGTAGTGTATCAAGAAACCACATATATACAAACACACATTTCAACACTAAATAAAACATACAAATGCACAGACATACATAAACATAAATATGCATATCAAAATACAACACGCGCAACAGCCCAAAACATAGGTCATTGCTCGAGTCGCGCATTACATTACATAAACCAATAGCGACTTGAACTTGAGTACAAGCGCATACAAACATACATACAAGTTTCTTGCTGCACTCAGCATTCTTCGCGTACGAGCCAATATTGTTATGTATACAATTGGCCGTACATATGTAAGCGTTAGTAAATAAGAATATTGTAAGTATAAATAAGCGTGAAATATGAAAATAAAATCAATTGCAATCAAACCGAGAACCTGCTTCATTACACTGGCCATATGAGCAATTAATTTACTTTTTAACATTCAATTTGGTTGATATAAATTCAGTAATTTTAAATCTTCACAGGTTTCTTATGTATTTACCTAGAGTCATAAATATTACATAAGTATATATTCTACAAACATATGTATGTACATGCATATATGTATATATGAATGAACGTAAATATGTTCTAATTTTATGTACTTATGTACGTACATAGAATGGCGCATATCATATTCTGATTCATACAAAATCTGTAAAAAGCCAACAATATGTCTAATAGAATTTATGTATGAACATTTGCATATTTATTTGTTGATTTTACTAGTTAATTTTTATCACATGTAATATAATTTAGTATGCTTTCCGAAACTAAATTTAATACATATCACCCATGTTTAAAATATTTGCTGCGAGATGAAGGCAATAAACCATCACCATAAATTAGAGTTGGGTGCCAATACTTTTCGTTTCGCACTAGGTTCAAGGAAAAATAGGAGTAATAAAAAAATATACGATTTAACTCTCAGAGACGTTTAACTGGGAGAAAATCAATAATATATGGCTTCTTATTAATTCTATAAATTAAAAGTGAAAATTCATTATGAATTTCTGTAACTACTTTTCACAAAGTAGTAGATTTCCTACTCCGACTGCAAATTGCAGTAAATGGTTTGCAAATTCAATGATGACCAACACTGTTGTTCAAATGCGACAAAATTCGGCTACATATTTACATATATTTTTGTCCGGTTATGAGAGGTGTCCGCTTATTGGAGTTGTCCGCCAATAGAGGTTTCACTGTATATATAAGCTCATACAAATGTACACAGCGCGTATTGAGGTGATGAAGATGTGCTGAGTATTACTCTAGGCAAGGCCGATTTTGCGAAATAATACCGAATGCATTTATATATTTTTATTGGTATTTTACAATATATTCGTTCGTAATGATTAAATATTCATAAATTAGATATGAATTTGGTAATAGAATATCGTATTAGTTGAGGAATGTCTATTATACATATTTACTTGCAAAGCTGAAGACGAAAATGTTCAAATTTATAAATTTTTGCAAAATCGCGAAAAATGTTCTTCGCTGGCAGATTTCAAGTTGTGCTGCAACTTATGAATGAAATGAGTTTTACGCACGCGCAATTTATGAATGAAATGGTTTAGGATTTATGGCGCCGGTGTAACTGTTGATTTAGCAGTTGCTGCGGGAAGTGAGGACAGAAGTGTGCGCACGTCGATATGTAAATATGTATAAATATAAGTATGTGCGTATATTTGTATGTACAAAGACGTCATTTGTCCTTGAATTTATATTTTGGCATGTGATGTACATATGTACATAGGTCAAGGTTGATTTATATAATTTTGTAAATACGAGTACATTTGATTTTATATAAGCATTTATATATGTAAATACGTATGTATATATATATGTACATATGTACGTATGTATGAACAAAGTTACTTCTTTTTTTTTGTATTCATATGTACGCATAGATAAGTATGTATGTACTTATAATGGGTAAAATATTGATTTGTATTATGTTGAATGGGGGTTTATATCAATACACAGATATGTACATATATTAATGTACATGTAATTATTGGGGTACTATTTACCAGCATATATAAAATGTGTACATGCAGACATATGGTACTTAATACCTATCAATTTTACCTAGTATAATAAATGCTCAAGTATAAACAAAGTTTGGGTGGAAAAAAAGTTTTAAATTAATATCCATGCATTTATGAATGTACATATGTACATATGTATACACATGATTTGCAGTAATTTTTGCGAATAACTTATTATATAAAAGCGTAAAAATTATGTGCAAACAAATGCAAATCGCCGCCGGCATTTTAACATTTGCGTTTCCGCACCACCATTATAGGAAATCTTATCATATCATATGTACATACACACAAATAACACATGAAGAGCCCTCCATTAATTAATAAAACAAAGGTTATTATTATTTAATAAATACAATTCGGCTTTTTAATTTATTTATCCAATATCCAACGAAATTCATCCAACATCATCCAACAGGTGGATTATGCTTACATTTGGGCATTACTTAAACCCATATTCATAAAACAAAAAAGGGGCCGCTTCAGTCATTAATTTCACAAATGCACATAAGTACCAATATACATTTTATCAAACATATTATAATTTTTCTGATTTTTATTAAATTGTCAAAATCCACCCAAATTAAGTCAATTTTTCTTACATACAAGCTGTTTAATTTCTTTCGGCCTCACTCAACTCTGTTAACTTGACACTCTCGCTATTTCCCCTGTTAGCCCTGGCGTGGTGGGATTCTGCAAGACATTCACTTGAATTTTGACAATTCACACTGATATTCGCGTTAAAATCTTCTCTGTCAAATATAAGTTCTCTGGTTTGACCTTTTGTTGTTTTGATGGAGGAATTGCAGTAAATGATTGCATGTAAATTCAAAGGACATTTTTATATTGTTTTTGTTGGACTTAGATTTTTAAAATACGTAAGTTTTATGTTAAATTATATTTAAAATATGTATATATACTGGGGAAAATATGTATGTATGTATTACTCTGAATTACAGCGAGTATATTATTGTGTCTTATTTTATTTCAATATACATTTTTTGTTGTTATTGTTGTTTGAATGGGTTGTAAATTTTGACCCGCACTAATGATAGGTTGTGATATGTACATATGTACGTCTTTTAATATTGCAGTGGTAGTAAATCAGCGGTCGGCACGCCATAGAACAATTGTTCGAGAGCACTTCACACATATTCTAACCCTCTATCGTTTAGTCGTTTGCGAGAGAGCAACGAGTCATAGATAATACAATAAGAAACACTTTGTTTCGTGAGAGCGCTATCAAAATGGGCATTTTTTATAACATTTTCCAAAAGAGCCACTCTGTAAGAAATGGTATCTGGGAGTTTTTATTGCATTTTTTTGGAAATTTGGCAGTTTCTTCGCCACCGTTGAGGTTTGCTAACAGACCAAATGAAAATGCAATAAAAATAAAAGTAAATAAGAGATAATTTTTACCTTTATTCTAAAAGATCAAGTATAAATATAAAATCAACATGAAAACAATTAATATTTTGCAGAAATTCATATTGTGCAAAAACTTGTATATATGTATCAAACAAATAATTTATGATATAGGGTGTTTTCTTATAAATATACATGTATATGTATAAATATTAAAATGCAACTTATACCCAGTTTGCTTTAAAAAAATAGTTTTAGGGATATCTTTTTAATATAAAATACAATATTTGTATGTAAATTAAAACCTTTATGCTCTGTAAAATCTTCTATATTAAATTTAGCTCTTAATTTAGAGATTTCCAGACGTATTTTACAAAAAAAACATTTACTCGCTTATTTTTATACAAATAAAAATCATAGCTATTTCCACGCATTTGCCTCTGGTAGCCCAACTTTTTGCGTGCCAGCTGTTCAGCAGCCCATGACTCGGCTTTGTTGCCAGGCCAAAATGTGAGATAATGGGCTCTCGCAGCAAGCAAAAGAGAGAAGTTTCGTATCTTATTACACAGTACGACAAAATCAAAGTTTTTTTGTTGTTAACAGAATATTAAATTAGGCTTAAAATAAAGAATCACGTGTCTCGGCGTTTTGCTGTAGCACGTCAGAATTTTGAGAAAATCGATTTTTAAGCTTCAAAGGACCGTTGAGGTTCAGTTCTAATGTAATACTATTTAAAAAAGTTCTATAAAAACAGAATGGGTGATCCGATTTTAATGCTTGAGCCAATTTTGAAAAGGTAATTAAATTTGGATTTCTTTTTATTAAGAAAACACTTTTTTTGTCGGGTAGATGGCTATTTAATTTTCATGTTAAATTAAAAAATAACCAAAAATGTACGAAATAAAAATAAAAACAAAATACACGACCAACTTTTTTAATACCAAAGATTACGATTTCATATTCATTTTTGTATTTTTATAATTTTTTTTGGTATTTTTTAATGAATTTCATACATTTTTGGTTATTTTTTAACTTTACATGAAAACAAGTAAGAACAGCCAAATTCGGGCGAAACCGATTTTTATATACCCTCGCAATGTATTTTTCGATGGTCGGTGCCCATCTATGTATATATATAAAAAAGGAGCCTAAAATGTGTGTTCGTTGGTAAGGGGTGTTTGAAGAGATGTGCCGACCCATCTTTTTGAAATTTATACATGAGGTGCCCTTACCTATTGTGGTTGTCGTAACGAAGGTTTGGTAAAAATCGACGCAAAAATGCATGTGGTGTGCGTTTGCAATGAAGAGGTCTTTCATAATTTTTCCCAAGATGGCGGCGCATCTCTTTAAACGTTTCTGGAGCGTTTTTATCCATGCTTATTGAGAAGCAGGAAATTAGACATGTGTTAACTTGCTAACTATGAAAAACATCATATAAAAAGTGTCTTCTAATAATGTCGATAGGTGGCGCTGGAGTCGAGATATTGCTAAAATCCGTATTTACAGACAAATTTGATTGAAATTCAAAACATTTATTAGGCTCCTAATCATAAATACTTTGTGTGAAAATAAACTCGAAAGGCGGCGCTGGAGTTGAGATATTTCTAAAATCCGTATTTACAGACCAATTTGATTGAAATTTAAAACATTATTAGGTTCCTAAGCATAAATACTTTGTGTGAAATAAACTCGATAGGTGGCGCTGGAGTCGAGAGTTTTTCTCAAATCCGTATTTACAGACCGATTTAAATAAAATTAGACTTCTAAACATAAATAAACAACCACTTTTGGTTAAGGAACAGCAATTACCTTATGCAAAAATTACATCTGTAATAATAAATTGTGAAGTCGGACTCTTTTTCTAAGATGTTCCCGGTGGAACAGGAAAGGCGTTTCTTATCAGCTTACTAATTGCTTACTATATGCTCTTACTGCAAAAATTTTATTAAAATCGGTTAGGTACTTTTGACGCCTATAAAGGACATACATAAACATTTTTTCTATTTTATATATAAATATAGATATAGACAAATTAATTGCCACATGTGTGTTACCGCATCACTTGAGAACGGCTCAACCGATTTGCTTGATTTTTTTTTTGTTGTGCTCACAGATGCCAAGACTTATCTACCATGTGAATTTTTTACGAATTGTCCATGCAACGACTGACTCAAATATGTTTGAGACGGGTTGTCACCTACTTGGAAATTTAAACTTAATTAAGTTGATAAGATAAACGAAATATTACAATATGTGTGTCCAATGGAAGGTATTTGAGAAATCTTTGACTAAGAAATATTTTTAAATAGGGCATTTTTCCAGACCAAAATCCTTTAAAGGCGCAGCGAAGCACGCCGGGTATTTGCTAGTAATTTCATAAAAACTCCGTTTTTTTATTTCACATCGCTGCTAGTATTAAACTTTACTCAATTTCTTCCAATAAATACTGAAAAACGAAGTTTGTGCATTTTTCAAAATTTCCGTTATATGGAAGTTGGGCGTGGTTATGGTACAATTTCAAAAATTATTGACGGTTATGCTAAAGGTATCAAGGACAATATGTTCACCAAATTGTGTGACGATACCTTACCTCGTTGTTGAGATACTTACAGACTTTTTCTTATAAGTGGGCGAAATAATCGTAAAAGTTCACGAAATACGGTAAAAATAAATCTACAAGAAACTGCTGGTGTGTGTGAAATTCCAAACGGTACGAAATTAAACTAATATTGTCCATTATGGGTAAGAAATGTTGTATATTTCTTAGGTTTCTTCTCTTAACCTGAAAAAATCCGTCTCGTAAATCTAATGCAGTAAAAACTTTTGTTTTTTTCTAAACGCTGTAAAACATCACCGATTAGGGCCATTGGAACAGTGTCCCAAACAATTTTCTCATTTAACCTTCTATAATCACAACAAAGCATTTTTGTGCCATCATTTTTTCGCAACTAGAACAATCGGAGAAGCATACTGAGATGAACTCTGTTGGATGATGCCTTGACAAAGCCATTCTTTTACTTGATCCTCAACTCTTCTCTGATCCTTCTTGGTCTCCTATACACTGGTATTTCATCCTTTACACTTATCTTCTTTTTAACACTAGAACTCATGCTTCTTTTCGGTCGATAGCATTCTATCATTTCCGTAATCTCTCTCCTGTACTCATCACTTAAATAATTTATAAGATAACCAGATTTCCGATCAAATTCTTCGATGATTGTAGATGAATGTACATATTTGTTTGAACTCCTGTGTTAGTTAACAAATGTCCTCACAAACGTTATCTCTCATCTTATCTTCATTATCCTCTACTTCTTTCAACTTCTGTACCTTCTCCTGACCATCTTTACAAATAAGCATATCAACGTCGTTTCCTAGTACCTAGTACTTTGTATAAAATATCCCTTTTCTTTGCTACGTGAAATTGTATCTTCAACTTTATTTAATCGATTTCAACCTCTCTTATAAAGCATTCTATCGTAGTTGTCCTTGCATCTCCGATGCCCGTTAAACTTCTCGTCTCGTTTGTCAATTAAATGTCGGCTAGCATCATAAGTGTATCACAGCGAATTACACGTATGTCGCTACCCGTATCGATTATTGCGGAAATCATAACATTATTAACCGTTAGGTCTTTAAAAACTCTATTCCCTAACTTTTTAAAGGTAATCACTTCGTACTTATTAATCATATGCAAAGCGTCCTTACCTTTCTGAACTACTTCCTTCTTTGTTTCATCTTGATTATTTATACTGCATTCTGCTGCACGATGACCCATCTGATTGCATTTAAAATACTTAAATTCTATTGAAATACAGTTCCAAGCAATATGACCCCTCACTCCACATTCTAAACATGAAATATCTTCCGAAAACTTTCCTGCATGTGATTTTGCCCCCGCTGCGACTCCTTGTTGATTTCCTTTACAATAAGTGGATTGTAATTATGAATGCTAAATTTGTTCATATACTTTAGGCTGATCCTTTAACTCCTCGATACTTTGAGCCTGATACAAAACTGACTTACTCTGCTCCGAGTCTGGAATACCCTCCACAAAATACTCTATCAAACTCTCTTCATGTAAATTAATTGAATTACCTATCTCTAAGAGACTTTATAAATATGCACGCACAGTTTCAGTAGGGTTCTTTCGCCGACTTTTTAACATTCAGGGAGCATCTATCGCTGAAATTTTTTCCAAACTCTTTATACAATGCTTCCTTTAAAGAATTCCAGTCACATATATTTCATTGACTTCTAAAATATGCCCTGACACCACATTTCAACAATTGCTTTGTGTGAACAAATTTTTGTAAGTTATTCCCGATAAGAGTTAAAGCATTTTCCTCGAAACCTTGGACCCATTGATTTACATCTGGGTACCCTTCACCATTGAAATGTTCCATCGAATCATAGGCCTAACTCCGCCAACTTTTCCTTCAACTTGTCCACAGTCCAAGTCAAACCCGTTTGCTTGTCCATTGCAAATAGGTACACGTGTACATATAAGTTAACACATGACTCCCACGCCAACTGGCCTTCCACTCTATACATCACTACGCTAAATCCATTCTTATTATAACTTGCAACATCAGCAGTTTTGGACGATTCCCATGCCAACTACACTTCCACCCTAAACATCACTACGCTAAATCCATTCTTATAATAGGTACGTTCGTTTACAACCTCTAACAGAAAATATCCAACAGCAAAATTCAGTGGAATTGTCTTCTCTTCTCTCACAAAAGAATAATATCCAAAACAGTACGCAAACGCAAAATTTGCAGAAACTTGCAAATTCAACGAAAAGCTGATTGAATTCTTGTCCGCATCCAAATATGCAAAATGGAAAACATTGCATTAGTGTTTTCTTGAAACATTCTACTAAGGAAACTTAACCAAACTAACTTTTACTTGCTACTAGCATGTTTAACACTCATATTTTATAAATTTCACCTTTAAGATTCTTAATTAATAATTTCGTAATTATGCGAATTGCAATCATCTGTTTTTGATCAGCTGTTTTGCTGTTGGCAAATTTCTGCTGGCAAAAATTTTTCCAGCAGAAACCAACAGCTTCCCCTCAAATTGAAATGTCACGTTGCTCTCTCAATTTCCCCTACTTTGTTAGTTTTTGGCGTACGCGAACGCTAAAAGCTGATATTTTTTTAAAACTTTCAATAATTATCCGTACCCGAACTTACCTAAGTAATAACTTGCAACATCAGCAGTTTTGGACGACTCCACGCCAACTGCACTTCCACTCTAAACATCACTATGCTAAATCTGCTCTTTTGATGAATGCAAAAAGACTATGATCAAAATAAACAATAACAACAATAGCACAGCTGCAGTTGAAGCTGTAACTGTCACAGCTTTATTTAAGTTCCTAGAATTAAACCGATACGCTTAAGCAAATTTGTATTTACATTTTATTCTTAGAATAACTTTTACCTAATTGTAAAGGCTGGAGTAAGAAATAAATTTTAATAAAGTTTAGTAAGATTCTAGGAGCCAATAAGCTCGGTGCGGACTATTTTACAAGTTCAGTTAATTTTCATCTTGGACCGTTTCACATCTGAGGAGCAAAAATCAACCGGAAACAAAAGGCAAAGGACTTACCCAACTGGCGCCCAACTGAATTCAAGGACACCACACCAAGGATGCGGAACCTAATGGGATATTTGTAAGAGTATTTAATTAATATAAGCTAAGCAACTTGTAAAAATATATTTAAAAAAAAGTGCTTAAACCACATAGTTAGTACAGCGAAAAGTCGATTTTAATAAAAAGAGTACTTAGGAGTGTGAAATAAGTGCATAAAAGTATCAATAGTAAATAAAATTATGTATTAGTCAATTTATAATTATTATCAAAGATGAATGAAAACCAGATGAAAGACTTGTTTGCAGCGTTCGCGACCAGAGTAAAGCAGACAATCCAAACAAACATAAATTAATTAAATGATAGAATTAAACATTTAAAGATTCCACGACAAGTAAAAGAACACGAGCCGGTGACAATACGACAAGGGGTTTCGTGCGACGAACCCCTAGATATCGAAAAAACGTTACCCGAATTCAATGGTGACGAGACGAAATACGTGTCCTGGCGACATGCAGCCTCTGCCGTCTATAGATTGTTTGAGCCTTACGCTGGCAGTTCTAAACACTATCAAGCCATGGCAATTATAAGAAATAGGATTAAAGGCCGCGCCGATGCCTTATTAGCATCGTTCAATACCACCTTCAATTTTCAGCAATTATAGCGAGACTAGACTTCTCATTTTCAGACAAGCGCCCAATTTATTTGGTAGAACAGGAGTTGTCTGCAAGGCCGTTTGAGTATTGACAAATTTTACGAGTTAGTAGAAAGAAAACTTACACTCATAATATATAAAGTCGCGATGGCAAATGACGGTAATTCACAATTGATAAATTCATTAAATGAAAAATATAGGGCGGACGCACTTCGCGTGTTTATATCGGGCTTAAATAAGGCATTGTGTGACATTTTATTTTCATCAAAACCAGGTAACCTACCCAGTGCATTAGCGCTCGCGCAAGAACTAGTTTCAAATCACAACCGGTTCGCATTCGCTAATGCTTTCTATAATAATGACTATAGGCCAAATAGGGGAAATGTTTCCTCAGGTTATCAAAATGCATTTTATAATTCACGGCAGGACGCAAGCACAAATCAAGATCCAACTCCTATGGAGGTGGACCCCAGTACCTCAAGATATAGGACCAATACCAATAGATATTCGGGATTCAACCCTCGGTCCAATAGAAATAGAACAGTTCAAATGTTCTCAACAATGTGGCGAAAACTCAGACACAAAGCTCTCAACAAGTAACCCATAGACAACAAGGAATAAACTATGTTGAAACAGAAGGATGTAATTTTTTAGGATAGGGTCGCAACTGCCATACATAGGGAATTACACGAACGGCCAGACGCTTAGATTTCTTTCAGATACAGGCAGTACAAAAAATTACCTAAAAAACGAATTAATTTTGAAAGGGATTAAGAAACTCGAGCAACCATTCATGTTAAAGACGGTCAACAGTAAATTGATCATAGATCAAAGATGTCTAATGAATATGTTTAACGAGTACACTTACTTCTACATATTGCCCGAACTAGAATCGTGTGAAGGCATTATAGGCTATGAGTTTATAAAACAGATAGATAGGATAATAGATTCAAAAAAAGAGGTGTTTATTTTTAACAGTGGCATAGAACCGCTTAAATTTAGGAGCTGCGCTGAAATTAATCAGCCAGAATTAGCTCATTCTCTACCTTCATATGTAAAGGAGAGATTTTACGAAATTATAGAAGAAACTGAGGAAGTTTTTGCGAACCCGGACATCAAATTTTCGTATAATACTAACGTTATAGCAACCATTAATACCACAAATAATGAGCCAGTCTATAGCAAAAGCTACGCATACCCAATGGCAGTTAACAAATTTGTTAACGAAGAAATTTAAACCCTGTTAAACGACGGAATCATTCAACCTTCGAAATCAGCTTACAACAATCCTGTTTGGGTAGTGGAGAAAAAAGGAATCGACGACAATGAACAAAGGAAAAAACGGTTGGTTATTGATTTTCGGAAGCTGAATAGCATTACTGTACATGACAAGTACCCCATTCCAGACACATCGATAATTCTCTCTAATTTAGGCAGAGCAAAATTGTTTACTACACTAGATCTCAAAGCAGGATTCCATCAAATATTGCTACATGAAAAAGATAGGAAAAAAACTGCATTTAGTATAAATAATGGGAAATATGAGATTTGTCGCATGCCGTTCGGGCTCAAGAATGCTCCAAGTATTTTCCAACGAACCATAGACGATGTGTTAAGACCCAAAATCGAGAAAATATGTCATGTCTATGTCGACGATATAATAATATATTCGGAAATTGAAAACGATCACCTAAAGCATTTAACATTACTAAATAATGTACACATGAAGGTTAATCTAGAAAAATCGAAGTTTTTTAGAGAGGAAACGGAATTTTTGGGGTTTGTTGTATCAAAGGATGGGCTTAAAACATCACCCGATAAGGTGAAAGCTATCCTACAGTACGAAGAACCGAAAACTGTTCGAAGTCTCCGAGCGTTTTTCGGTCTGACAAGATATTATAGAAGATTCATTAAGGGGTACGCCGACGTAGCAAAAACTCTCACAAAACTCCTGAGGGGTGCAAATGGCAATGTAAAAGTAATTCTAACGTCTGAAGAAGTAATACTTCTCTACCCAGATTTTAATAAGCCCTTTGATCTGATGACTGACGCGTCATCTCAGGCTATTGGTGCAGTATTATCACAAAGTAAACGCCCAATCACATTTATTTCGAGAACACTTTCTGAAACAGAAGAAAACTATGCATTAAACGAAAAGGAATTACTGGCTATAGTGTGGGCTATAAAAAATTTAAGAAACTACTTATATAGATGCAAAGGACTCAATATTTTTACCGATCACCAACCTCTCACATTTTCAATGTCAGACAAAAATCCTAATGCAAAAATAAAAAGATGGAGGGCCTTATAGAAGAGTTCGCCCCAACATTTTTTTATAAACCAGGCAATTTAAACGTTTCTTTAACAAATACAATTAAAATAATACAAACTCCCTTAAATAGTTTTAGGAAACAATTACTAGTAAGTAAAGGCGATAGTTACAGTAAGAGGACAAAAATTTTTTGCCATAGCAAATCGAATGGTCAAGTGGAGCGATTCCACAGTACATTGACAGAAATTGGTAGATGTATAAAAAACGATGGGAACTCAAGTGATGTCGTGGAAATAATTTTATTAGCAACAATTAAATATAACAACTCAATGCATTCGGTCACAGACCATAAACCAATAGATGTAATTTATGATAAGGAGACATCAAATAAGGATATAAGGAAAAGCTTAGAAAAAAACAGGCAAAAGATTTAATATTTCATAATAAAAAAACTAAATATAAAACATATAAAAGCGGAGATGTTGTCTATGTTAAAGTAAATAAACGAAATTACGAAGAGAAAGTAGTTCAGGAGATTAAGGTACAACTGTTAAAATAAACGGAAAAAAAGTTCATAAAGACAATCTTCGTTAATTTCAGGTTCTGGCTTACAATCGCTTCGGCAAAGATAATAGACTACTCTAGGTCGTTCTAGATACCTATTGAGGATGGAGAAGTCGCAATTTATAATGACACAAAATTTCTCATACATAAAACGGAGCTAAATAATTTTGTAAAATTGACCTTCGAAAATCTTTAAATATCAGAAAGTTTCTCATATGCAGAATAACAGAAAACAATAGAAATAGTTTCGCAACAAATAATAAGATTAGTAAATATGTTAACTTTACATCTTAGTTATGCACGAAGTATAAACATGTTGGGATCGGCCCTAAAATTTGTCGCCGGCACACTGGATTTTTACGATTTTAATGATGTAAAAATAAAAACAGTGCCTCAAAATCAAATAATGATCAATTAATAATAAATGCCGAAATCACTAATAAAATCAATCAGATAACGGAGAGAATAAATGAACTAAAAAATGATAATGGAATAACAAAAGGGGATATCATTTTTAAATTTATTTCACATAGAAATAATATCATCATACATATTAGAATTAGAAAACATTATTTATTCAATAATGATGATTAAAATGGATGTAGTTAACTCACTATTATTAACGGACAATGAACTAATAGATATAAATTCGAGCTTAAGAGATAAGATTAGCATAACAACTATACTAAGTAATTTTAAACTTAAGGTAATGCAAAATAACGAAACGATATACTTCATAATAGTAAATGAATTTTATCAGAAATTTCTTATTAAGCCCGTAATTCTAAAAGACAAGATAATACAGTTAGACTACAGAGCTGTTGGAAAGAGAAGAGAACACTTTAAATTATCAAAAAATTGTAATAATAAAACAGTCATTAATTTTTGTCAAATCGAAGAAAAACCGAATTGATTATTAGATCTGCTGAACAAGAATACAGCACATTGTAACATTAGTTATGCTAAAAACTATAAAAAAATTGATTGAGATTGGGCATTTTGATATTAAATAATGATAAATTTAGAATACAAGATGGATTTAATGAAAAAATAACTAAAAATGGAACACATTTATTAATTTTTAAGGATAAAGTAACAATTAACAATACAATTTTCGTAAACAAGGAACGCAGAGCTTATGACGACATAAAACACCCCGGTTTACAGAAATTAAACATAGTAAAAGAGTTAGAAAAACTAACCTTGGAAAACATTGTATGGAGCGAGCGGCCAAAAATACTTCTAGTGGAGATAAAAATTCTAAATTTTTTCCAAAATTCTATAAAAATATAAATAAATTTTTCTTGTATGCTGCAGACGAAATTTTTGCATGTCCTTATTTCTTGACTCAGCAGCTTCCTCCGACAATTCCCCAATCGACAACAGAGCGTTTTCAATTATGGATGGTCCATGAATTAAAATCTTATGAACAGTAGGCGGAAGGTAATACCATGAATATGTCCTTGTCAAATCAAAGGCTATTTGGAGTGCAAATGTCCTAAATTTTTCAACATTAATTTTGTCTCCTGAACAGAGTGCTTGCAATATTGTTGCACATCTTTCAATAAGGTCTTTATCTAGGCCTGTAATTTCCGAAGATAACCCAGGATTACTGAAGAATTGTCTGGCAGTGTTTCCATCATTCGATGTCCCACATCCACCAATCTTCGGCTTATCGACAATCAATCCCATTTTTAAGCGAAATTCTGTTTGCATTTTTCTTTTCCTTTCAATAACTTTTTGTTTTCCTTCGGCGCTTCGAACTTGCCAGACTTGTACATCAAGTCTGTATGACAAATGAATACAATATTCAAAAAATCGTATGTAGGCACGAAGTGGTGCTAATCCAAATTGAAATTGATCCTGATGAACTTCCCTTTCTAAACTTTTTTCAATATTGTTCATCTCTGTGGGCCTCGCGTTGCATATATAGCATTTTGAGGACGATGTTTGGGTTAAGGCATTACAAATTTTGCCATCAAATATGAAATATACTTTTAATCTTGACTGGATTTTTACCTGTCTCGGAACACCACTTATTATATATATAAATGCGGCTTACTTCGCATTCGTAAGAAGCTCCTATATAAAAAGTAAAGAATAATATAATTAAAAATAACTTAAGAAAAGAAAATTAACAAATGAACGGAATCAAAAAACAACACAAGATAACGCACAAAGACGAAGACAATCACGATATTCACAACACACACCACATAAAGCACAGTTACACAAACGAAAAAAATGCTCAAAAGCGGCGAGACCACGTTGTTCTTTTCAAGGTTACGCAGCGGCTAGCAAAAACTAGCAGCTAGAATTTTCTATATATAATCTGTAAATATTGGCTTATATTCCGATATAAGTTTGGTCGTTAACTTCGATTAACTTCACAACTAAAAGTCTAAGTGAAAATTTTGTTTACGTATAAATTTTTAATACAACCCAATTTTACATTACAAAAATTAAGTTAATTAATAAAAACTAACACAACATTTTGAGTACATAAATATAATTAAATATAATAGTTCATACCTTTATTTACAATATTAAATACTTCCATTATTCGTCTTATCTTTTTTTTAATTGTTTTTATTTTTTGTTTTAAAACCTCACTTGCACGTTGCTTACACTGCAGCGCATTGAAAACCAATAAAATGTTTTGCTCTATGTTAAACAGTTATTGTTGCAGAGTACAGCTGGAACAAAACAAAAATAACAGCAGATTAAAAAAGTTTGAGCTATTATGAGACAGTGTTGGCACATTTTTAGCGAAAACTTTAACTTGATTTTTTTTTATTTTTGGCCTATGGGGGCGACCACTGTGCACAGTAGCATGAAAATAATTGTATGTATTATCACAATGCTTCTATCCATCATAATTGTTGAAAAATTTTGTAAACGTACATCGATTAAACTCATCACGAGGAGACAAACTCAAACTGCAGTTGCAGCTGTAACTAATCACAGCTTTATTTAAGTTCCTAGAATTAGGCCGATACGCTTAAGCAAATTTGTATTTACATTTTATTCTTAGAATTAATTTACCTAATTGTAAAGGCTGGAGTAAAAAATAAATTTTAAGAAAGTTTAGTAAGATTCTAGCAGCCAAAAAGCTCGGTGTAATTAATTCTCGTGCGGGCTATTTTACAAGTTCCAATAAATACTGAAAAACGAAGTTTTATGCATTTTTCAAAATTTCCGTTATATGGAAGTTGGGCGTGGTTATGGTCCGATTTTAAAAATTATTGATGGTAATGCTAATGGTGTCAAGGACAATATGTTCAACAAATTTTGTGACCATACCTTATACCGTTATTGAGATACAGATATTTTTTCCTAAGTGGGCGTGGCAACGCCCATTTTTCAAAACTTCATAAGAAGCAAGTTTCTTAATTAAATATCTCTCTAAATATCAAATTTTAACTAATTTGTTCCAATAAATAAAGCAAAAACGAAATTTTAGCATTTTCAAAATTTCCGTTATATGGGAGGTTGGCGAGGTTATGGTCAAAAATTTTCTACGATAATAATAGCGATATCAAGGAAAATATGGCCACCACATTTTGTGACGATAACTAATACTGTTATTGAGATACACAAAATTTGTCATAAGTGGGCGTGGCAACGCCCATTTTTCAAAATTTCATAAATACCTAATTTCATTGTTCAAAATCGCTCCAAATACCAAATGTAACTCAATTTGCTGTAATAGATACCGAAATAACGTAGTTTTTGCATTTAAAAAAAATGTCCGTTATATGGAAGGTGGGCGTGGTTATTGACCGATCTTCAACATTTTCAATACCAACCAAAGGGCAATCCATGCACTAAATTTCATTGAGATATCTCAATTTTTACTCAAGTTATTGTAACCACGGACAGACGGACGGAAGGACAGACAGTCAGTGCTAAATCGATTCCTATTTTCTTTCTGAACATTTTAGTATACATATGTCTATATCTATCTCGCTTATTTCTTGCTGTTACAAACAACCGTTATGCGAACTATGTTAAAATACCCTTGTGTACAAGTACGCTCGGGTATAATTAAAGCGCCATCTACCTAAGAAAGAAAATTGCTTCCTTAATAAAAAAATTCAAATTTAATTACCTTTTCAAAAATGGCTCAAGCATTAAAATCAGTTCACCTATTCTGTTTTTACAGATTTTTTTGTAATAGTATTACATTAGAAGTGAACCTCCACGGTCCTTTGAAGCTTAAAAATCGATTTTCTCAAAATTCTGACGTGCTTCAGCAAAACGCCGAGACACGTATTTCTTTATTTTAGGCCTATTTTCATATTCTGCTAACGTTTCTCATGTGTACCAACCACTGTCGTACTGTGTTGTCTATACAACGAGACAACATCGCGTAAGAATGTTGCGAATTGTTTCTTGAATACAAATATGGCTTGCGAGAAATATTTTATGCCTGAACTATTGTAAGATGCAATGTCTTTTGTGTTATACGATCAAAAATACAAAGAATATGGCATTGAATTATGTACATTTTGATTTTTTAATATGTAAATACGTTAACTTTGTGACAAATATTAGATGGTTTCGAAGACGTTAGAAGTTCAAATAAATATTTATTAAAGAAGGAAAATGTTCAATATTCACTTTCAAAAATATAATAATGTGTCACTTTCAACGATAGTAGATATACATATATGTATGTACATGTAATATAAAATTATCTGGCTATTTCATACTGAGTATATATTTAATGCCATTTTCGAAATAAGTTATATATCCTTAACGATTGTTCAAACACTTCCTAATCGCAAATATAGATTAATATACCATTTTTTACAAAAGATTTGGTGTTTAAATCACATGTGCGAAATAGTTTTTATACAGGCATACCTTAATTGAAGGCGAATTACTAACAATATTAGCTTGAATTCGTAAAATTTCTTGCTGGGGGGTCCCTGCGGAGTATTTCCCCTGTAAAAATTGTAAGACCATGTAGCCTAATGGGACCACGTTTTAAAGTACATGCAAAGGGACGTGGTTACTTATGTGCCACATGTTATGCTGTATTGGACCATATCAAGCGTACGTTCAACGTCGTTTCTTGGTTCTTTCGTGAATTATCTGTAACTCTGTTTCGGATAGTGGTGTTGCCAAATGTAAAACAATAATATGTTTAATGTAAAGGAAATAAAGTTTTGAATATAATATGTTTTTTCATTTAAAATTAATTTAACTATGCCGTGCGCTCCCAGTTTCACATTTCAATTCCACAATGTGATTTTAAAAATTTCCTGCGAAAGTGAATTAGTGTGCTCCCAATTTCACAAATTTCTTCGCATATCAGGTCATCGCTGTCACACATATCGGTTATCGTTGTGGCAATTCAGCTATGTATGCTTTTTTGAGGAGTCATCAGCAAAACATTTAAAAATACGCATATTTCAATTAATAACTAAAAGAGATTTCTCTTAAATGGCTTCTACAAACATCAAAGAATATTTAAAAAGTTATTCCAATCGAAAATAATTAAACATTCACATACTGTTTGTCATTTACTTTTCATTTCTTATACAACCAAGCATTCGGATTCAATTCACAAAAATGTATGTGAATGGGAGATTGGGAGCACCAAACATGTGATTTCAAACCAAATCCACAGGGAAATTTGTGAATGTGAAACTGGGAGCAAGGCTGTATCAATTCCATTTTTGAAAAAAAGTATATTGACAAAGCCCTACAATAATATTTTAACATAATAGCTACATGCATAAATATGCATCCTATACCAAAATTAAGAGTTCAATAAACTACGCAAATCCCTCAACTTTTCTAATCAAATTAATCCGAAACACTTCATTTTTATGGATTATCACTTCTCATGAAAAATTAATAAACGGTAGCGTTGCTTTCTATAACCTGTTTAAGCGGGTGTCAGTGGTCTAATTTTGTCTTTATTGAAGTTTTGTAATGAACCAAAAAAAGTTAATAGAACAAAAAAGATATTCTCTAATAAAACACAAAAATTCGTACAAGTCATGAATTTGGCTAATTAGGGAATTTTGCCCTTTTTATAAGGTAATTTTAAAGATAACCTGTGGCATCACTATGTCAGTAAACTCATCAGTTGATGTTAGGGATGAATCGATATTGTAAAATATCGATACTTTTGCTCTCTTTCGGTATCGCCATAAAGTATCATTATTTGATTATTATTTTGTTATAGGGTATTACTCGTGGAAATTAATATAATTTTCAAACACATTTTAAATTGTTAATGAATGCAAAGATGTATATAATTATAATTAAAAACATGTCTTAAAATAATTAACTTAATGTATAAAGAAATATATAGTGAAAGGTGCTGCTTTTTATATAAAAAATATAGTGAAATAGGTGGAAGAAGTTTAACAACAAATTAGTTAAGAATTATCTTAGCTGTGGGAATTATCAATTTATCGCTTGAAGTCGCCTCTAAACATTCCCGCCAAGTTTCTTTAAACAAATTTCCAAAAGCATGAAGAAGTGATTGGAACATTAATAAATAACCAACGCCATAACACTGGCTTATATTAAATTGCTTCTTATTTTTCCCATTGCTCGACAAAATTATTTAAGGAAAAGTATACCTACTTTTTGTCCCAGTGAAAAGTACAAAATGGTATCGAAAAAGAAAATCGAGTATTTACTTGACCTCATTTGTAGCGGTTCATCCCTATTCGCTAATGAGTAATTGATTGAGAAGTACATTGTGTTTCTTGGAGTCATCTTTTTTTGCATTCAGGTGATTTATATGTGAATAAAAGAAGTGTTAAATTATAAAATAAATAGAAGTGTTCAAAAAAGAAGAAAAATGCTGTGGCCAAAATGACATTTAAAGCGTATTTTTTAAGAAAAAAAAGAGTTGTATGCTCAGCTATTGTTGGCGAGCGAAGCGTCAATAAAAATTCGCGGAAGTGACGGCTTCAGCGTTTCTGCCGCGTCAAGTTTTTTTTATATATATATCGACACTACCGGCGCGCAACAGGTGCCAAGAAAAAGATCCTTTCGTGAAAAAATTAGGTCATGGCAAATAAAGAACAGAATTCCACACAAAAGTTTAAGAGCCGTTTTCACAGTGATTAGTTAACGAATGGTTGAAGCAAAGAACGTACATCTATAAGAAGCGACAACACGCTGAAATGAAAAATTTAAGAGATTTCTGAGACCGTATGGTGCCGTCCATCTCCAGGAGTTCACCACATGCTTTGATACGCTGTCCGTACGAAAGAAGTAGAAGAAAATATTTTCGCCGGCTAGTATGCAATCAAAACAAATTTAAATAAGTATGGAATTTGAAGTGCGGCTTGTTTTTATTAAAAATTCAATTAAAATCCTTAATATTGTGAAAAATGTGCATAACAAATGTATTATACTTATTGTTGTGTCAATATTAATCAGTTGCGAGTGAAAATACTGTGGAATTAACGCGTAAAACGCCAGAGAATGTGTGTGGCCGCAATCCAAGTGTCTACCAATATTTTAATTCATGAAAAATTTTGGAAAATGTTGCTAAAATAATATTAAACTATGAAATTATGGTTTGCTCGCATAGTTCTAAAAGTGTTTTAATAATATCTTAACATATTTTGAATATTCTGGAGTGATTTAGTGTTAAAATGATGTGGCATGAGTAGTAAGTTAGTGATAAATTTGTGTTGCAGAGTTCATAAAAGTCGGTGCCTAATAAGTGTAAGTGTAATTAACAAAACTAGTGTACATTTAATATATAAATTGCATTCAGTTGTTTTGAAACCTATGCATTTATTTATTTCTGTATATATGTTTTGTTGTCATCAGTATAATCAAATCGAAATATGGAGGAGACATATAGCGTTAATGATTCAAAGCCTAAATATCTAAGAAACGATGTACAAATAAATATTTCAATACGTCTACTTCTGCGCGTTTTCAATCATGCCGAGCTCAAAAAGCCATCGCCATGCCATGGGGTTCAGAGAAACCAATTTTTATTTGGTGGTATATTTAATGAAAAATAGCAGTTGTAGAAAAAGGTACCTAAAAGAACTTTGATACATAAATATGCGAGAAAATCACTAAAAATGAACGTGATAAGTAAACACTAAACTAGGTTAGAGGTAAATGCGTTTGTATAGTACACTGAGAACTAAAATTTGTATTAACTTTTGTGACTACTTTTTGTTAAGTAGTAGAATTCCTACTACGGCGGCAAAGCGCAGTGAATTTAGTGCAATAGAGTGATGATAAACACTGGTGTGCAAATGCGACAAAATTCAGCGACATATTTACATACATACATATATGTACATATGTGCGCTTACATATGAACGCAGTGCGCATGGAGGTGAGGACAGGCCGTGATTTAATTAACGCCCTATTTGGGAAATCGTATCGAATTTAAATATTTATTATCATAAAACTTAACAAAACTGTGTTTAACAATAGATACACATGAATATTCATATTAGATATGATTTTAGAAATTAAAAATATTGCCGAGGGTAGCATGTCTGATATATTTTAAGGAAATGTGTTCACATATTCATTAATGCCGGTCTGGGCCAAAAAATCAAGAGTGATCCTCCTTTTTGGTGCGAGAACGGAAGACATAAATTTCATAAATTTGTTAAAATTCTTGGTCGCGAAAGTCTGAAATTACCATGTGGATGGCGACTGTGAGCGAAGGGAGAGGAGTTGGGTTTGCATTTATGAATGGAAAGCCAACCGCATTTATGAATGGTTGTAGTATTTTAGAGTTTTTGGCGTCGACGTGTATACATACTTACATATATGTATTTTGCATTTACTAACATTATTTACATATGTACATATTATTCCATATTTGACATTTATGCATACATATTTTAGCCCTCTAATTAAAATGTTTACCCAAATGTATAGTAAGCAGAAAATATGAATTCATTTTAAAGCATATTTAAACAAAAACCTTATTTCATATTAATGCGCATGCGAAATGCCGTCGGCAAAACAGATAGGTACGCAATTTTTAGACAATGTCAACGTACATATGTATGTATGTATGTACATACATCAATATATTCATACGTATCTGTAATATTTGCGATTGTACAAATATATTTAACTTCTAAGGCAAGTGTAATGGAAAATTCATAAAATATGAAGTTTTTGCAAATTTTCGCTCATTCCAATGCAAAATCTCAAAATGGCCATGAATTTCAGTGATTCCATCTTCTTTCTTCCTTCTTAATTTGGTGCAGCGAAAAGCAAATACACAGCGAATTCTGGACCGGCCTGGTGAATTTTGACGAAAGAAGATGTGAAGACGTGGGGTGAACTCCTGGAGATGGACGGCACGGATTCACTCGCCAAATTTCAGCGTGTTGTCGCTTCTTATAGATTTACGTTCTTTGGTTGAAGATAACTAATTGGTTTTCATTTTAAAGTGAATTGTCAACCATTAGTTAACTCATCTCCCGGGCATTGGTTGACGATTGGTTAACAAACAGCTGTTCGAATGTCAAACTATTTATTTTTATTAAAAGAAAAGTAAAATAAATCTAAAAAGCAATTTGGTGGGAAGTAGTGATCACAACAATGGAGTTCAGTGACAGTGACGACGATTACGAAGAGCTGCTAAAAGTGGTAATTTTCCGTCGGAAAAAACAAATCCGGGAGCGATTTAATTTCTTTCAACTTTATGATGAAAAGGACTTTAGAGAGCGTTGCCGCCTATGCAAAGATGCTGCATGGGAAGTATTGCAGCTCATACGTCCAGATATACAGCATGCTACCACATGGTATAGCTTTTTTAACGCTTTGCCTGCCGATTTCTACATAAAATTTTTTCCTAGGAATAATGCGTTGTCGCCGGATCATATGTTGGCCATTACATTGAGGTTTTATGCCACTGGCAGTATTCAGCAATTGATTGGAGATGTGTCAGGAGTGTCTACTAGCACAGTATCAAGAGTTGTTACTCTTGTTTCAGATAAAATAGCAAGGTTGCGAGAACGTTTCATACGATTTCCTACTACAACGGAAGATATACATCAAAAACAGAAAGAGTTTTTTCGAATTAGTTATTGGTGCCTTAGATTGCACGCACGTAAAAATTCAGTCACCTGGTGAGCTGAAACACCTCAAAACCGTAATGAATATCTATTTTTACATGTTTCCTTCGTTTTCAGGCGGAGACCATGCGGAACTATTTCGTAATAGAAAAAGCATATTTTCTTTTAATGTACAAACGATTTGCGATGCTCGTTTGATGATTTTAGACATAGTTGCTAGGTGGCCAGGATCAACACATGATGCTACCATATTACGAAACTCTCGTATTTTTGCTCTTCTTGAGAACGGAGAGTTCGGTGATGGACTTGTGCTTGCTGATAAAGGGTATGAAAATAATAAACGGATTTTAACACCCCTTCATTCCGTTAACAGTGGAGCTGAAAGACTATATAACGAATCACATATTCGGTCAAGAAATCCAATTGAACGCTCTTATGGTGTTTGGAAGCGAAGGTTTCCAGTATTGTCTTTGGGTATACGAATGAATTGCACCAAAGTCCAATCAATAATTGTCGCCACAGCAGTGTTGCAAAATATATGCTGCTTACATCGCGATACTGAAGCTCCTCCTTTAGATCCTGAGATTGATAGGCAAATTTTGTCAGTTTTAAGCATACCGAATAATCGCAGCTCTGATCGGCGTACTGAAAAAAATGTGACGAGGAATAATTTAATAAATTTGTACTGTTTTTTTCCAATTGAAGATTGCGCCATTGAATTTCCTTTAATTCCTCTTCCATAATTCTCATACGCATTTTGTGTTCCACTTCAGATTGCTTTATATGTTGCTCGTACATCTTTACTAGCTTTTCATGTTCAGCTTTTAATATTTCAATCTCTACGCGGCATTTTTCTCCGGTCCATTTTGATTTAACAGCGGCCAGCTTCGACCATGATGTATTTTTCTCTTTGCTTTGCGATTCGTCGAGTATAAGTTTTTTACATTTAGGAGCTTTTAAATCTGCAGGCGTGTATGTACTCCAATTTTTCGAAGTAGTAGCTGTGTTGGATGTGTTCTTGATGTCTTCAAATTCCTCGCTCCCATCCTGAGATTGCTTAGCACTGATGTTATTTGCTGCCTTATCTGCAAAACCATTAACACATTTAAATGATGGTATTTGAGTAACAGCATGAATATAGACAATGAAACCTCCCAATTCAAGAGCAGAATAATTAAGTAATTTCTTACCAATGCTAACGATAACATCCTCCGTTTTGTTTCGCACAAAAGGATTATCGGAATCGTATACAGATTCCATTCCTTCTAACTGCTCCGAGCCTATTATTGATGTTAACATTACATCAATATCATTGGTGCTAATTTTCAATGGCGGCCCTCCTCCTGTCGCGATGCAACTTCTTTTTTCGGCTGCTACCTTTTTCTTTAATTCCTTTTTCATGTTGTAATATTTGGTACGCAGCATTTTTTCATCGCGAAATGAAGACGAGGTTCTGCTGTTATATTCCTCCTGAATTTTTAGCCAAGCTTTATTTTTCACATCTACCGTAAAAGTATCGCTTTTTTTGCACTCTATCACATTTTTATGTTGTTCTATTATAGCAAGTAATAAATTTACGTCGTTTTCACTGAAATTAATCTTTTTCGCCATTTGAATTGCAATTTTTACCAATTGTGAAATGAAATAAAAAAATAAATTGTAAAACTGTAATGTCAAGATCATATGTTTTCTATGGTGCTACCACACTTTTAGCCAGAAAATTTATTTTTATAACTAAGCACTGTGAAAAACATTGCTTTAGTTAACAAACAGCTGTTGGCTACATTGACTAATAGTCAACCAATCGTTAACTAATCACTGTGAAAACGGCTCTAAGGGAGCAAAATTCAACTTTGGCCAATTGCTACAGCAAAACTCCGAGACATGTATTTCTTTATTTGAAGCCTATTTTCATATTCTGTTAACATTTCTCATGTGTACGAACCACTGTCGTACTGTGTTATCTATGCAACGAGACAACATCGCGTAAGAATGTTGCGAATTGTTTCTTGAATACAAATATGGCTTGCGAGAAATATTTTATGCCTGAACTATTGGTGAGATGCAATGTCTTTCGTATTATACAATCAAAAATACAAAGAATATGGCATTGAATTATATATGTACATATGTACATTTTGATTGTTTAATATGTAAATACGTTAACTTTGTGACAAATATTAGATGGTTTCGAAGACGAAGAAGTAGGAAAATTTTAAATATTCACTTTCAAAAATATAATAATGTGTTACTTTCAACGATAGTAGATATACATAAATGTATGTACATGAAATATACAATTATCTGGCTATTTTATACTGCGTATATTTTTAGTGCCTATTTCATAATAAGTTATATATCCTTAAGGATTCTTCAAACACTTCCTAATCGCAAATATAGATTAATATACCATTTTTTACAAAAGATTTGGTGTTTAAATCACATGTGCGAAATAGTTTTTATACAGGCATACCTTAATTGAAGGCGAATTACTAACAATATTAGCTTGAATTCGTAAAATTTCTTGCTGGGGGGTCCCTGCGGAGTATTTCCCCTGTAAAAATTGTAAGACCATGTAGCCTAATAGGACCACGTTTTAAAGAAGGTGCAAAGGGACGTGGTTACTTACATATATGGCACATGTTATGCTGTATTGGACCATATCAAGCGTACATTCAACGTCGTTTCTTGGTTCTTTCGTGAATTATATGTAACTCTGTTTCGGATAGTGGTGTTGCCAAATGTAAAACAGTAATATGTTTAATGTAAAGGAAATAAAGTTTTGAATATAATATGTTTTTTCAATTAAAATTAATTAAACTATGCCGTGCGCTCCCAGTTTCACAATTCAATTCCACAATGTGATTTTAAAAATTTCCTGCGAAAGTGATTAGTGTGCTCCCAATTTCACAAATTTCTTCGCATATCAGGTCATCCCTGTCACACATATCAGTTATCGTTGTGGCAATTCAGCTATGTATGCTTTTTTGAGGAGTCATCAGCAAAACACTTAAAAATACGCATATTTCAATGAATAACTAATAGAAAAATGTCATAAGTGGCTTCTACAAACATCAAAGAATATTTAAAAAGTTATTCCAATCGAAAATAATTAAACATTCACACACTGTTTGTCATTTACTTTTCATTTCACATACAACCAAGCATTCGGATTCAATTCACAAGAATGTATGTAAACGTGAAATTGGGAGCACCAAACATGTGATTTCAAACCGAATCCACAGCGAAATTTGTGAATGTGAAACTGGGAGCACGGATGTATCAATTCCATTTTTGAAAAAAGTATATTTACAAAGTCCTATAATAATATTTTAACATAATAGCTACATGCATAAATATGCATCCTATACCAAAATTAACAGTTCAATAAACTACGCAAATCCCTCAACTTTTCTACTCAAATTAATCCGAAACACTTCATTTTTATGGATTATCACTTCTTATGAAAAATTAATAAACGGTAGCGTTGCTTTCTATAACCTGTTTAAGCGGGTGTCAGTGGTCTAGTTTTGTCTTTATTGAAGATTTGTAATGAACCAAAATAAGTTAATAGAACAAAAAAGATATTCTCTAATAAAACAGGGAATTTTGCCCTTTTTATAAGGTAATTTTAAAGATAACCGGTGGCATGACTACGTCAGTAAACTCATCAGTTGATGTTAGGGATGAATCGATATTGTAAAATATCGATACTTTTGCTCTCATTCGGTATCGCCATAAAGTATCATTATTTGATTATTATTTTGTTACAGGGTATTACTCGTGGACATTAATATAATTTACAAACACATTTTATATTGTTAATGAATTTAAAGAATTATATAATTATAATTAAAAACATGTTAAAAATAATTAACTTTATGTATAAATAAAAATATAGTGAAAAGTGCTGCTTTTTATATAAAAAATATAGTGAAATAGGTGGAAGAAGTTTAACAACAAATTACTTAAGAATTATCTTAGCTGTGGGAATTATCAATTTATCGCTTGAAGTCGCCTCTAAACATTCCCGCCAAGTTTCTTTAAACAAATTTCCAAAAGCATTAAGAAGTGATTGGAACATTAATAAATAACCAACGCCATAACACTGGCTTATATTAAATTGCTTCTTATTTTTCCCATTGCTCGACAAAATTATTTAAGAAAAAGTATACCTACTTTTTGTCCCAGTGAAAAGTACAAAATGGTATCGAAAAAGAAAATCGAGTATTTACTTGACCTCATTTGTAGCGGTTCATCCCTATTCGCTAGTGAGTAATTGATTGAAAAGAACATTGTGTTTCTTGGAGTCATCTTTTTTGCATTCAGGTGATTTATATGTAAATAAAAGAAGTGTTAAATTATAAAATAAATAGAAGTGTTCAAAAAAGAAGAAAAATGCAGTGCGCGCAACAGGTGCCAAGAAAAATATCCTTTCGCGTAAAAATTAGGTCATAGCAAATAAAGAACAGAATTGCACACAAAAGTTTAAGGGAACTATTAATTATTCTTAGAGATGAGAACTTTGCCGTTCCTTTAAGCCCTTCAGCTCTTCTAAATTTATGTTTCTCCGGGCGAATATGTTCATTTTGGACTAAAAACTCAATTACAAATGAAATTGTATTTGACGTTAATATTGATGGTTTGCCATTATTGAATAGCTCCAAAATTCAACTTTGGCCAATTGCTACAGCAAAACTCCGAGACATGTATTTCTTTATTTGAAGGCTATTTTCATATTCTGTTAACATTTCTCATGTGTACCAACCACTGTCGTACTGTGTTATCTATGCAACGAGACAACATCGCGTAAGAATGTTGCGAATTGTTTCTTGAATACAAATATGGCTTGCGCGAAATATTTTATGCCTGAACTATTGGTGAGATGCAATGTCTTTCGTATTATACAATCAAAAATACAAAGAATATGGCATTGAATTATATATGTACATATGTACATTTTGATTGTTTAATATGTAAATACGTTAACTTTGTGACAAATATTAGATGGTTTCGAAGACGAAGAAGTAGGAAAATTTTAAATATTCACTTTCAAAAATATAATAATGTGTTACTTTCAACGATAGTAGATATACATAAATGTATGTACATGAAATATACAATTATCTGGCTATTTTATACTGCGTATATTTTTAGTGCCTATTTCATAATAAGTTATATATCCTTAAGGATTCTTCAAACACTTCCTAATCGCAAATATAGATTAATATACCATTTTTTACAAAAGATTTGGTGTTTAAATCACATGTGCGAAATAGTTTTTATACAGGCATACCTTAATTGAAGGCGAATTACTAACAATATTAGCTTGAATTCGTAAAATTTCTTGCTGGGGGGTCCCTGCGGAGTATTTCCCCTGTAAAAATTGTAAGACCATGTAGCCTAATAGGACCACGTTTTAAAGAAGGCGCAAAGGGACGTGGTTACTTACATATATGGCACATGTTATGCTGTATTGGACCATAATCAAGCGTACATTCAACGTCGTTTCTTGGTTCTTTCGTGAATTATCTGTAACTCTGTTTCGGATAGTGGTGTTGCCAAATGTAAAACAGTAATATGTTTAATGTAAAGGAAATAAAGTTTTGAATATAATATGTTTTTTCAATTAAAATTAATTAAACTATGCCGTGCGCTCCCAGTTTCACAATTCAATTCCACAATGTGATTTTAAAAATTTCCTGTGAAAGTGATTAGTGTGCTCCCAATTTCACAAATTTCTTCGCATATCAGGTCATCCCTGTCACACATATCAGTTATCGTTGTGGCAATTCAGCTATGTATGCTTTTTTGAGGAGTCATCAGCAAAACACTTAAAAATACGCATATTTCAATGAATAACTAATAGAAAAATGTCATAAGTGGCTTCTACAAACATCAAAGAATATTTAAAAAGTTATTCCAATCGAAAATAATTAAACATTCACACACTGTTTGTCATTTACTTTTCATTTCACATACAACCAAGCATTCGGATTCAATTCACAAGAATGTATGTATGTAAACGTGAAATTGGGAGCACCAAACATGTGATTTCAAACCGAATCCACAGCGAAATTTGTGAATGTGAAGCTGGGAGCAAGGATGTATCAATTCCATTTTTGAAAAAAGTATATTTACAAAGTCCTATAATAATATTTTAACATAATAGCTACATGCATAAATATGCATCCTATACCAAAATTAACAGTTCAATAAACTACGCAAATCCCTCAACTTTTCTACTCAAATTAATCCGAAACACTTCATTTTTATGGATTACCACTTCTTATGAAAAATTAATAAACGGTAGCGTTGCTTTCTATAACCTGTTTAAGCGGGTGTCAGTGGTCTAGTTTTGTCTTTATTGAAGATTTGTAATGAACCAAAAAAAGTTAATAGAACAAAAAAAGTTATTCTCTAATAAAACAGGGAATTTTGCTCTTTTTATAAGGTAATTTTAAAGATAACCGGTGGCATGACTACGGCAGTAAACTCATCAGTTGATGTTAGGGATGAATCGATATTGTAAAATATCGATACTTTTACTCTCTTTCGTTATCGCCATAAAGTATCATTATTTGATTATTATTTTGTTACAGGGTATTACTCGTGGAAATTAATATAAATTACAAACACATTTTATATTGTTAATGAATTCAAAGAATTATATAATAATAATTAAAAACATGTCTAAAAATAATTAACTTTATGTATAAATAAAAATATAGTGAAAAGTGCAGCTTTTTATATAAAAAATATAGTGAAAAAGGTGGAAGAAGTTTAACAACAAATTACTTAAGAATTATCTTAGCTGTGGGAATTATCAATTTATCGCTTGAAGTCGCCTCTAAACATTCCCGCCAAGTTTCTTTAAACAAATTTCGAAAAGCATTAAGAAGTGATTGGAACATTAATAAATAACCAACGCCATAACACTGGCTTATATTAAATTGCTTCTTATTTTTGACATTGCTCGACAAAATTATTTAAGAAAAAGTATACCTACTTTTTGTCCCAGTGAAAAGTACAAAATGGTATCGAAAAAGAAAATCGAGTATTTACTTGACCTCATTTGTAGCGGTTCATCCCTATTCGCTAGTGAGTAATTGATTGAAAAGAACATTGTGTTTCTTGGAGTCATCTTTTTTGCATTCAGGTGAGTTATATGTGAATAAAAGAAGTGTTAAATTATAAAATAAATAAAGTGTTCAAAAAAGAAGAAAAATGCAGTGCTCATAAAGACATTTAAAGCGTATTTTTAAAGAAAAAAAATAGTTGTATGCTCAGCTATTGTTGGCGAGCGAAACGTCATTACAAATTCGCGGAAGTGACGGCTTCAGCGTTTCTGCCGCCTCAAGTGATTTTTATTTATACCGACACTACCGGCGCGCAACAGGTGCCAAGAAAAATATCCTTTCGCGTAAAAATTAAGTCATAGCAAATAAAGAACAGAATTGCACACAAAAGTTTAAGGGAACTATTAATTATTCTTAGAGATGAGAACTTTGCCGTTCCTTTAAGCCCTTCATATAATAATTTTTGGCGCGTACACTATATAGCTCAGTGTTTGGCCGAGCTCCTCCTACCATTTGTGGTGTGCGTCTTTATATTATACCACAAATGGAGGGACCTACAGGTTTGTGCCGACTCCGAACGGCAGATGTATTTAATGAGAAGCTTTTTCATGGCAGAAATACCCTCGGAGGTTTGCCATTGCCTGCCGAGGGGTGGCCGCTATTAGAAAAAACTTTTTCTATGATTAAGATTTTGCTTGCCCTGACTGAGATTCGAACCTCGAACTCACCGGCACATCGAGTTATAGCACGCACCGCTACCAACTCGACCACAGCGGCCATCCTTTAAGCCCTTCAGCTCTTCTAAATTTATGTTTCTCCGGGCGAATATGTTCATTTTGGACTAAAAACTCAATTACAAATGAAATTGTATTTGACGTTAATATTGATGGTTTGCCATTATTGAATAGCTCCAAAATTCAACTTTGGCCAATTGCTACAGCAAAACTCCGAGACATGTATTTCTTTATTTGAAGCCTATTTTCATATTCTGTTAACATTTCTCATGTGTACCAACCACTGTCGTACTGTGTTATCTATGCAACGAGACAACATCGCGTAAGAATGTTGCGAATTGTTTCTTGAATACAAATATGACTTGCGAGAAATATTTTATGCCTGAACTATTGGTGAGATGCAATGTCTTTCGTATTATACAATCAAAAATACAAAGAATATGGCATTGAATTATATATGTACATATGTACATTTTGATTGTTTAATATGTAAATACGTTAACTTTGTGACAAATATTAGATGGTTTCGAAGACGAAGAAGTAGGAAAATTTTAAATATTCACTTTCAAAAATATAATAATGTGTTACTTTCAACGATAGTAGATATACATAAATGTATGTACATGAAATATACAATTATCTGGCTATTTTATACTGCGTATATTTTTAGTGCCTATTTCATAATAAGTTATATATCCTTAAGGATTCTTCAAACACTTCCTAATCGCAAATATAGATTAATATACCATTTTTTACAAAAGATTTGGTGTTTAAATCACATGTGCGAAATAGTTTTTATACAGGCATACCTTAATTGAAGGCGAATTACTAACAATATTAGCTTGAATTCGTAAAATTTCTTGCTGGGGGGTCCCTGCGGAGTATTTCCCCTGTAAAAATTGTAAGACCATGTAGCCTAATAGGACCACGTTTTAAAGAAGGTGCAAAGGGACGTGGTTACTTACATATATGGCACATGTTATGCTGTATTGGACCATATCAAGCGTACATTCAACGTCGTTTCTTGGTTCTTTCGTGAATTATCTGTAACTCTGTTTCGGATAGTGGTGTTGCCAAATGTAAAACAGTAATATGTTTAATGTAAAGGAAATAAAGTTTTGAATATAATATGTTTTTTCAATTAAAATTAATTAAACTATGCCGTGCGCTCCCAGTTTCACAATTCAATTCCACAATGTGATTTTAAAAATTTCCTGTGAAAGTGAATTAGGTGAATTAGTGTGCTCCCAATTTCACAAATTTCTTCGCATATCAGGTCATCCCTGTCACACATATCGGTTATCGTTGTGGCTCTTCAGCTATGTATGCTTTTTTGAGGAGTCATATTTCAATGAATACCTAATAGAGAAATGTCATAAATGGCTTCTACAAACATCAAAGAATATTTAAAAAGTTATTCCAATCGAAAATAATTAAACATTCACACAATGTTTGTCATTTACTTTTCATTTTAAATACAACCAAGCATTCGGATTCAATTCACAACAATGTATGTGAATGTGAAATTGGGAGCACCAAACATGTGATTTCAAACCGAATCCACAGGGAAATTTGTGAATGTGAAACTGGGAACACGGCAGTATCAATTCCATTTTTGAAAAATCGTATATTGACAAAGCCCTACAATAATATTTTAACATAATAGCTACATGCATAAATATGCATCCTATACCAAAATTAACAGTTCAATAAACTACGCAAATCCCTCAACTTTTCTACTCAAATTAATCCGAAACACTTCATTTTTATGGATTATCACTTCTCATGAAAAATTAGTAAACGGTAGCGTTGCTTTCTATAACCTGTTTAAGCGGGTGTCAGTGGTCTAATTTTGTCTTTATTGAAGTTTTGTAATGAACCAAAAAAAGTTAATAGAACAAAAAAGATATTCTCTAATAAAACACAAAAATTCGTACAAGTCATGAATTTGGCTAATTAGGGAAATTCGCCCTCTTTATAAGGTAATTTTAAAGATAATCGGTGGCATCACTACGTCGGTAAACTCATCAGTTGATGTTAGGGATGAATCGATATTGTAAAATACCGATACTTTTCTCTCTTTCGGTATCGCCATAAAGTATCATTATTTGATTATTATTTTGTTACAGGGTATTACTCGTGGAAATTAATATAATTTACAAACACATGTTATATTGTTAATGAATGCAATATTTCCGAGGTAAAATTTATCTGCATTTAAGTGTAATTCCCGAAATATTGGTGAAGCATGTGATATCTGAAGACTCGGTCATGTTCAAAGAGAAGTTAAACAGCAATTCGCAAAATGATACAGTAAAACTAGGTGATGAGTTTAGGTGAAATCAAAGATTTATGCTTTTGTGGTAATTGAATCCGACCTTAAATTTTTGCTTTTTGCCAAAGAAGTTATAATCCAACTAACCTAAACCCCGCGGCTGCGCTCGCGTGAAAATTGGCATGATATCTGTATTGCGTTGTTGTCAAGGATATCAATCGACCTTTTTTTTATTGACTTTGTAAATCACTTATGATGTAACAACTTTTCATAAATAACACTGTGTAACACTGAAAATGAACTTTGAAAGAGACCTAGCCTAGGCGTTAGGCCTTATAAAACTAAGAAAAACTGTATACTTGAAATTTGCGAAACACCACCAAAATCTCATTTTAGGGCCAAAAAACTGTTTTTGAGGTCATTCCATAGTCAATCATCAATATCTTTGCGAATTTTCATCCGATTCAAAAGTTGTTTATATATTTTGAAAGGTGACAAATCACTATTTTAATGGCGTATAACTCATCAAAATCAAACGAGAACTGACTAAGCTACAGAGAAAAAAAATCGTAAATTAATAAAAAAAAAAAAATTTTGAAACTTTGGCAACGATTTTACGATAGTCTTAATTCAGAAAGGTACCTATTAAAGACAATATTATTAAAGTGAATTTAGTACTGCGTCGATTAAGCTATTTCAATAGAAAATCGGTACGGTTCGTCATTTACCTCATTAGAAGATTTGTGGCTTGAATCAGGAAATGTAGCTGGATTTTTGTCTTTAGTTCGCTGATCTTGTTTTCCTCTTGGAATCGGTTTCGATACAGTCAACACATTGGCATATGAGGTGGCGACTTTTATAGTGGTGACCAGTGATTTTTGTTTGGCAAAGTAGCAATCCTCCGGCTTGTGATATATTTGATAATGCCAAGCCATAGGAGTCACAAACGGCAGACGCTGGTCATCGCATTTACCGGTTTTCAGTTGTTTTAATGTTGTACAGCACATCGAACAAATATATTCGGGTTCATACCAAGCAGTTTCCACGTATGCGCAACTGAAAAATAGGTTGAACGCTTCAACCACAGCTTTATTTGTTCTTAAATCGAACCGATATTTCTTATCAACAAATAGACCGCAGGCGTAACAAAATTTGTTGCGCCTATCACACATTTTACCACACTTATTACACAATATAATTGCGAAGCGGTCGCAAGGTTGAATTGACGGCGTAAATTTATTAGATGACCACTCAAAATTTTTGGAAATGAATGTGTTTAAAATAATTCCTCATACTTGATATGTTTCTAGTAAAATAACGCAATGAAATGCGGTCAGAGTAGAAAAATTAAAAAAAAAAAAACTTTTCGCAAGGTAAATTTATTTAATAGCAGAAAAAATTTAATAGCTTCGTAAATTTTTGTCCGATTTCATTGCATGAGCACTCAAAATTTTTGGACATGAATGTACTTTCAAAATAATTCCTCATACTTGATATATTTTTAGTAAAATACTGCAATAAAATGCGGTCAAAGTAGAAAAATTTGAAGAAAAAACAAATTTTCCAAGTTTACCCGATGAAAACTTACAACACGCTAGCTCAAGTAGATCTTTATATCTCAATTTAAAGGTATAATCCTTACCTTTCGAAAACATATTGAAAATCGGTAAAGAAATGGCCAAGTAATGAAAAGATTAGCGCGTACACTTCCGAAGAACGGTTTTTTAACGGTAAAGCAAGATTTTGAGGGTGTTACAAATTTTCCAAAAACCGTTTTGAGTTATATTCGACCAGGTGAACAATTTCCAATATGTCACTTAAAAATTTCATTCAATTTTTTCCATTTTGTAACACTGTGTTACTTAAGAATTACCTTAGCTGTGGGAATTATCAATTTATCGCTTGAAGTCGCCTCTAAACATTCCCTCCAAGTTTCTGTAAACAAATTTCCAAAAGCATTAAGAAGTGATTGGAACATTAATAAATAACCAACGCCATAACACTGGCTTATATTAAATTGCTTCTTATTTTTCCCATTGCTCGACAAAACTATTTAAGAAAAAGTATACCTACTTTTTGTCCCAGTGAAAAGTACAAAATGGTATCGAAAAAGAAAATCGAGTATTTACTTGACCTCATTTGTAGCGGTTCATCCCTATTCGCTAGTGAGAAATTGATTGAAAAGAACATTGTGTTTCTTGGAGTCATCTTTTTTGCATTCAGGTGATTTATATGTGAATAAAAGAAATGTTAAATTATAGAAATAAATAAAGTGTTCAAAAAAGAAGAAAAATGCAGTGCTCATAAAGACATTTAAAGCGTATTTTTAATGAAAAAAAAGAGTTGTATGCTCAGCTATTGTTGGCGAGCGAAACGTCATTACAAATTCGCGGAAGTGACGGCTTCAGCGTTTCTGCCGCCTCAAGTGATTTTTATTTATACCGACACTACCGGCGCGCAACAGGTGCCAAGAAAAATATCCTTTCGCGTAAAAATTAGGTCATGGCAAATAAAGAACAGAATTCCACACAAAAGTTTAAGAGAACTATTAATTATTCTTAGAGATGAGAACTTTGCCGTTCCTTTAAGCCCTTCAGCTCTTCTAAATTTATGTTTCTCCGGGCGAATATGTTCATTTTGGACTAAAAACTCAATTACAAAAGGTTGAAAGTATTTTTGTTCACCACAATGAAATTGTATTTGACGTTAATATTGATGGTTTGCCATTACTTAATAGCTCCAAAATTCAACTTTGGCCAATTGCTACAGCAAAACTCCGAGACTTGTATTTTTTTATTTGAAGCCTATTTTCATATTCTGTTAACATATCTCATGTGTACCAACCACTGTCGTACTGTGTTATCTATGCAACGAGACAACATCGCGTAAGAATGTTGCGAATTGTTTCTTGAATACAAATATGGCTTGCGAGAAGTATTTTATGCCTGAACTATTGGTGAGATGCAATGTCTTTCGTATTATACAATCAAAAATACAAAGAATATGGCATTGAATTATATATGTACATATGTACATTTTGATTGTTTAATATGTAAATACGTTAACTTTGTGACAAATATTAGATGGGTTCGAAGACGAAGAAGAAGGAAAATTTTAAATATTCACTTTCAAAAATATAAGAATGTGTTACTTTCAACGATAGTAGATATACATAAATGTATGTACATGAAATATACAATTATCTGGCTATTTTATACTGCGTATATTTTTAATGCCTATTCCATAATAAGTTATATATCCTTAAGGATTGTTCAAACACTTCCTAATCGCAAATATAGATTAATATACCATTTTTTACAAAAGATTTGGTGTTTAAATCACATGTGCGAAATAGTTTTTATACAGGCATACCTTAATTGAAGGCGAATTACTAACAATATTAGCTTGAATTCGTAAAATTTCTTACTGGGGGGCCCCTGCGGAGTATTTCCCCTGTAAAAATTGTAAGACCATGTAGCCTAATAGGACCACGTTTTAAAGTAGGTGCAAAGGGACGTGGTTACTTATATGCCACATGTTATGCTGTATTGGACCATATCAAGCGTACATTCAACGTCGTTTCTTGGTTCTTTCGTGAATTATCTGTAACTCAGTTTCGGATAGTGGTGTTGCCAAATGTAAAACAATAATATGATTAATGTAAAGGAAATAAAGTTTTGAATATAATATGTTTTTTCATTTAAAATTAATTAAACTATGCCGTGCTCTCCCAGTTTCACATTTCAATTCCACAATGCGATTTTAAAAATTTCCTGCGAAAGTGAATTAGTGTGCTCCCAATTTCACAAATTTCTTCGCATATCAGGTCATCCCTGTCACACATATCGGTTATCGTTGTGGCACTTCAGCTATGTATGCTTTTTTGACGAGTCATATTTCTATGAATACCTAATAGAGAAATGTCATAAATGGCTTCTACAAACATCAAATAATATTTAAAAAGTTATTCCAATCGAAAATAATTAAACATTCACACAATGTTTGTCATTTACTTTTCATTTTAAATACAACCAAGCATTCGGATTCAATTCACAACAATGTATGTGAATGTGAAATTGGGAGCACCAAACATGTGATTTCAAACCGAATCCACAGGGAAATTTGTGAATGTGAAACTGGGAACACGGCTGTATCAATTCCATTTTTGAAAAAACGTATATTGACAAAGCCCTTCAATCATATTTTAACATAAAAGCTACATGCATAAATATGCATCCTATACCAAGATTAACAGTTCAATAAACTACGCAAATCCCTCAACTTTTCTACTCAAATTAATCTGAAAAACTTCATTTTTATGGATTATCACTTCTCATGAAAATTTAATAAACGGTAGCGTTGCTTTCTATAACCTGTTTAAGCAGGTGTCAGTAGTCCTATTTTGTCTCTATTGAAGATTTGTAATGAACCAAAAAAAGTTAATAGAACAAAAAAGATAATCTCTAATAAAACACAAAAATTCGTACACGTCATAAATTTGGGTAATTAGGGAATTTAAAGACAACCGGTGGCATCACTACGTCAGTAAACTCATCAGTTGATGTTAGGGATGAATCGATATTGTAAAATATCGATACTTTTGATCTCTTTCGGTATCGCCATAAAGTATCATTATTTGATTATTATTTTGTTACAGGGTATTACTCGTGGGCATTGATATAATTTAAAAACACATTTTGTATTGTTAATGAATTCAAAGAATTATATAATTATAATTAAAAACATGTCTAAAAATAATTATCTTTATGTATAAATAAAAATATAGTGAAAAGTGCTGCTTTTTATATAAAAAATGTAGTGAAATAGGTGGAAGAAGTTTAACAACAAATTATTAAAGAATTATCTTAGCTGTGGGAATTATCAATTTATCGCTTGAAGTCGCCTCTAAACATTCCCGCCAAATTTCTGTAAACAAATTTCCAAAAGCATAAAGAAGTGATTGGAACATTAATAAATAACCAACGCCATAACACTGGCTTATATTAAATTGCTTCTTATTTTTCCCATTGCTCGACAAAATTATTTAAGGAAAAGTATACCTACTTTTTGTCCCAGTGAAAAGTACAAAATGGTATCGAAAAAGAAAATCGAGTATTTACTTGACCTTATTTGTAGCGGTTCATCCCTATTCGCTAGTGAGTAATTGATTGAAAAGTACATTGTGTTTCTTGGAGTCATCTTTTTTGCATTCAGGTGATTTATATGTGAATAAACGAAGTGTTAAATAATAAAATAAATAGAAGTGTTCAAAAAAGAAGAAAAATGCAGTGCTCAAAAAGACATTTAAAGCGTATTTTTAAAGAAAAAAAAGAGTTGTTTGCTCAGCTATTGTTAACGAGCGAAGCGTCAATACAAATTCGCGTTTCTGCCGCGTCAAGTGATTTTTATTTATACGGACACTACCGGCGCGCAACAGGTGCCAAGAAAAATATCCTTTCGCGAAAAAATTAGGTCATGGCAAATAAAGAACAGAATTCCACACAAAAGTTTAAGGGAACTATTAATTATTCCTAGAGATGAGAACTTTGCCGTTCCTTGAAGCCCTTCAGCTCTTTTAAATTTAACCAACGAAAAACTAGATGTAGAAAATGTTTCTCCGGGCGAATATGTTCATTTTGGACTAAAAACTCAATTACAAAAGGTGGAAAGTATTGTTGTTCGCCATAATTAAATTGTATTTGACGTTAATATTGATGGTTTGCCATTATTTAATAGCTCCAAAATTCAACTTTGGCCAATTGCTACAGCAAAACTCCGAGACATGTATTTCTTTATTTGAAGCCGATAGTAGATATACATAAATGTATGTACATGGAATATAAAATTATCTGGCTATTTTATACTGAGTATATTTTTAATGCCATTTTCGTAATAAGCTATATATCCTTAACGATTGTTCAAACACTTCCTAATCGCAAATATAGATTAATATAAATATTTTTACAAAAGCTTTGGTGTTTGAATCACATGTGCGAAATAGTTTTTATACAGGCATACCTTAATTGGAGGCGAATTACTAACAATATTTGCTTGAATTCGTAAAATTTCTTACTGGGCGGTCCCTGCGGAGTATTTCCCCTGTAAAAATTGTAAGACCATGTAGCCTAATAGGACCACGTTTTAAAGTAGGTGCAAAGGGACGTGGTTACTTATATGCCACATGTTATGCTGTATTGGACCATATCAAGCGTACATTCAACGTCGTTTCTTGGTTGTTTCGTGAATTATCTGTAACTCTGTTTCGGATAGTGGTGTTGCCAAATGTAAAACAATAATATGTTTAATGTAAAGGAAATAAAGTTTTGAATATAATATGTTTTTATTTTATAATTTTATTGAGCCCAAGGCCAGTTTATGGAAGATTTGTTTGTGAAAAAACAACAACAGCCAACAGAAAAATGAACAAACATTATATAATATGTTTTTTCATTTAAAATTAATTAAACTATGCCGTGCTCTCCCAGTTTCACATTTCAATTCCACAATGTGATTTTAAAAATTTCCTGTGAAAGTGAATTAGTGTGCTCCCAATTTCACAAATTTCTTCGCATATCAGGTCATCCCTGTCACACATATCGGTTATCGTTGTGACAATTCAGCTATGTATGCTTTTTTGAGGAGTCATCAGCAAAACACTTAAAAATAATTAGAAAAATGTCATAAATGGCTTCTACAGACATCAAAGAATATTTAAAAAGTTATTCCAATCGAAAATAATTAAACATTTACACACTGTTTGTCATTTACTTTTTATTTCACATACAACCAAGCACTCGGATTCCATTCACAACAATGTATGTGAATGTGGAATTGGGAGCACCAAACATGTGATTTCAAACCGAATCCACAGGGAAATTTGTGAATGTGAAACTGGGAGCACGGCTGTATCAATTCCATTTTTGAAAAAAAGTATATTGACAAAGCCCTACAATAATATTTTAACATAATAGCTACATGCATAAATATGCATCCTATACCAAAATTAACAGTTCAATAAACTACGCAAATCCCTCAACTTTTCTACGCAAATAAATCATTTTTATGGATTATCACTTCTCATGAAAAATGAATAAACGGTAGCATTGCTTTCTATAACCTGTTTAAGCGGGTGTCAGTGGTCTAATTTTGTCTTTATTGAAGATTTGTAATGAACCAAAAAAAGTTAATAGAACAAAAAAGATATTCTCTAATAAAGCACAAAAATTCGTACAAGTCATGAATTTGGGTAATTAGGGAATTTCGCCCTTTTTATAAGGTAATTTTAAAGATAATCGGTGGCATCACTATGTCAGTAAACTCATCAGTTGATGTTAGGGATGAATCGATATTGTAAAATATCGATACTTTTGCTCTCTTTCGGTATCGCCATAAAGTATCATTATTTGATTATTATTTTGTTATAGGGTATTACTCGTGGAAATTAATATAATTTTCAAACACATTTTAAATTGTTAATGAATTCAAAGAATTATATTAATATAATAAAAAATATGTCTAAAAATAATTAACTTTATGTATAAATAAAAATATAGTGAAAAGTGCTGCTTTTATATAAAATATATAGTGAAATAAGTGGACGAAGTTTAACAACAAATTACTTAAGAATTATCTTAGCTGTGGGAATAATCAATTTATCGCTTGAAGTCGCCTCTAAACATTCCCTCCAAGTTTCTGTAAAAAAATTTGCAAAAGCATGAAGAAGTGATTGGAACATTAATAAATAACCAACGCCATAACACTGGCTTATATTAAATTGCTTCTTATTTTTCCCATTGCTCAACAAAATTATTTAAGGAAAAGTATACCTACTTTTTGTCCCAGTGAAAAGTACAAAATGGTATCGAAAAAGAAAATCGAGTATTTACTTGACCTCACTTGTAGCGGTTCATCCCTATTCGCTAATGAGTAATTGATTGAGAAGTACATTGTGTTTCTTGGAGTCATCTTTTTTTGCATTCAGGTGATTTATATGTGAATAAAAGAAGTGTTAAATTATAAAATAAATAGAAGTGTTCAAAAAAGAAGAAAAATGCAGTGCTCAAAATGACATTTAAAGCGTATTTTTAAAGAAAAAAAGAGTTGTATGCTCAGCTATTGTTGGCGAGCGAAGCGTCAATAAAAATTCGCGGAAGTGACGGCTACAGCGTTTCTGACGCGTCAAGTGATTTTTATTTATACCGACACTACCGGCGCGCAACAGCTGCCAAGAAAAAGATCCTTTCGTGAAAAAATTATGTCATGGCAAATAAAAAACATAATTCCATACAAAAGTTTAGGGGAACTAATAATTATTCTTAGAGATGAGAACTTTGCCGTTATTTTAAGCCCTTCAGCTCTTCTAAATTTATGTTTCTCCGGGCGAATGTGTTCATTTTGGACTTAAAACTCAATTACAAAAGGTTGAAAGTATTGTTGTTCACCACAATGAAATTGTATTTGACGTTAATATTGATGGTTTGCCATTATTTAATAGCTCCAAAATTCAACTTTGGCCAATTGCTACAGCAAAACTCCGAGACATGTATTTCTTTATTTGAAGCCGATAGTAGATATACATAAATGTATGTACATGTAATATAAAATTATCTGGCTATTTTATACTGAGTATATTTTTAATGTCATTTTCGTAATATATCCTTAACGATTGTTCAAACACTTCCTAATCGCAAATATAGATTAATATACCATTTTTTACAAAAGCTTTGGTGTTTGAATCACATGTGCGAAATAGTTTTTATACAGGCATACCTTAATTGAAGGCGAATTACTAACAATATTTGCTTGAATTCGTAAAATTTCTTGCTGGGTGGTCCCTGCGGGGTATTTCCCCTGTAAAAATTGTAAGACCATGTAGCCTAATAGGACCACGTTTTAAAGTAGGTGCAAAGGGACGTGGTTACTTATATGCCAGATGTTATGCTGTATTGGACCATATCAAGCGCACATTCAACGTCGTTTCTTGGTTCTTTCGTGAATTATCTGTAACTCTGTTTCGGACAGTGGTGTTGCCAAATGTAAAACAGTAATATGTTTAATGTAAAGGAAATAAAGTTTTGAATATAATATGTTTTTTTAATTAAAATTAATTAAACTATACCGTGCGCTCCCAGTTTCACATTTCAATTCCACAATGTGATTTTAAAAATTTCCTGTGATAGTGATTAGTGTGCTCCCAATTTCACAAATTTCTTCGCATATCAGGTCATCCCTGTCACACATATCGGTTATCGTTGTGACAATTCAGCTATGTATGCTTTTTTGAGGAGTCATCAGCAAAACACTTAAAAATAAATAGAGAAATGTCATAAATGGCTTCTACAGATATCAAAGAATATTTAAAAAGTTATTCCAATCGAAAATAATTAAACATTCACGCACTGTTTGTCATTTACTTTTCATTTTAAATACAACCAAGGATTCGTATTCAATTCACAAGAATGTATGTGAATGTGAAATTGGGAGCACCAAACATGTGATTTCAAACCGAATCCACAGGGAAATTTGTGAATGTGAAACTGGGAGCACGGCTGTATCAATTCCATTTTTGAAAAAAAGTATATTGACAAAGCCCTTCAATAATATTTTAACATAATAGCTACATGCATAAATATGCATCCTATACCAAAATTAACAGTTCAATAAACTACGCAAATCCCTCAACTTTTCTACTCAAATTAATCTGAAACACTTCATTTTTATGGATTATCACTTCTCATGAAAATTTAATAAACGGTACCGGTGCTTTCTATAACCTGTTTAAGCGGGTGTCAGTGGTCTTATTTTGTCTTTATTGAAGATTTGTAATGAACCAAAATAAGTTAATAGAACAAAAAAGATATTCTCTAATAAAACAGGGAATTTTGCCCTTTTTATAAGGTAATTTTAAAGACAACCGGTGGCATCACTACGTCAGTAAACTCATCAGTTGATGTTAGGGATGAATCGATATTGTAAAATATCGATACTTTTGCTCTCTTTCGGTATCGCCATAAAGTATCATTATTTGATTATTATTTTGTTACAGGGTATTACTCGTGGACATTAATATAATTTACAAACACATTTTATATTGTTAATGAATTTAAAGAATTATATAATTATAATAAAAAACATGTCTAAAAATAATTAACTTTATGTATAAATAAAAATATAGTGAAAGGTGCTGCTTTTTATATAAAAAATATAGTGAAATAGGTGGAAGAAGTTTAACAACAAATTACTTAAGAATTATCTTAGCTGTGGGAATTATCAATTTATCGCTTGAAGTCGCCTCTAAACATTCCCGCCAAGTTTCTTTAAACAAATTTCCAAAAGCATTAAGAAGTGATTGGAACATTAATAAATAACCAACGCCATAACACTGGCTTATATTAAATTGCTTCTTATTTTTCCCATTGCTCGACAAAATTATTTAAGGAAAAGTATACCTACTTTTTGTCCCAGTGAAAAGTACAAAATGATATCGAAAAAGAAAATCGAGTATTTACTTGGCCTCATTTAGAGCGGTTCATTCCTTTTCACTAGTGAGTAATTGATTGAAAAGTACATTGTGTTTCTTGGAGTCATCTTTTTTGCATTCAGGTGATTTATATGTGAATAAAAGAAGTGTTAAATTATAAAATAAATAGAAGTGTTCAAAAAAGAAGAAAAATGCAGTGCTCAAAAAGACATTTAAAGCGTATTTTTAAAGAGTTGTTTGCTCAGCTATTGTTGGCTAGCGAAGCGTCAATACAAATTCGCGGAAGTGACGGCTTCAGCGTTTCTGCCGCGTCAAGTGCTTTTTATTTATACGGACACTACCGGCGCGGAACTGGTGCCAAGAAAAAGATCCTTTCGCGAAAAAATTAGGTCATGGCAAATAAAGAACAGAATTCCACACAAAAGTTTAAGGGAATTATTAATTATTCCTAGAGATGAGAACTTTGCCGTTCCTTAAAGCCCTTCAGCTCTTTTAAATTTAACCAACGAAAAACTAGATGTAGAAAATGTTCCTTTGGGCGAATATGTTAATTTTTGACTAAAAACTCAATTACAAAAGGTTGAAAGTATTGTTGTTCACCACAATGAAATTGTATTTGACGTTAATATTGATGGTTTGCCATTATTTAATAGCTCCAAAATTCAACTTTGGCCAATTGCTACAGCAAAACTCCGAGACATGTATTTCTTTATTTGAAGCCGAAAGTAGATATACATAAATGTATGTACATGTAATATAAAATTATCTGGCTATTTTATACTGAGTATATTTTTAATGCCATTTTCGTAATAAGTTATATATCCTCAACGATTATTCAAACACTTCGTAATCGCAAATATAGATTAATATACCATTTTTTACAAAAGCTTTGGTGTTTGAATCGCATGTGCGAAATAGTTTTTATACAGGCAAACCTTAATTGGAGGCGAATTACTAACAATATTTGCTTGAATTCGTAAAATTTCTTGCTGGGCGGTTCCTGCGGAGTATTTCCGCTGTAAAATTTGTAAGACCATGTAGCCTAATAGGACCACATTTTAAAGTAGGTGCAAAGGGACGTGGTTACTTATATGCCACATGTTATGCTGTATTGGACCATATCAAGCGCACACTCAACGTCGTTTCTCGGTTCTTTCGTGAATTATCTGTACCTCTGTTTCGGATAGTGGTGTTGCCAAATGTAAAACAATAATATGTTTAATGTAAAGGAAATAAAGTTTTGAATATGATATGTTTTTTCATTTAAAATTAATTAAACAATGCCGTGCGCTCCCCGTTTCACATTTCAATTCCACAATGTGATTTGAAAAATTTCCTGTGAAAGTGTGTTAGTGTGCTCCCAGTTCAATAAACTACGCAAATCCCTCAACTTTTCTACTCAAATTAATCCGAAACACTTCATTTTTATGGATTATCACTTCTCATGAAAAATTAATAAACGGTAGCGTTGCTTTCTATAACCTGTTTAAGCGGGTGTCAGTGGTCTAATTTTATTGAAGATTTGTAATTGATTATTTTCGTGTGGTTACCCAATAAAAGAAATTACAGCAGAAATGACAGCTTAGTTCAACGTTTAATTAGTGAGTAAAATCATGGTATACATAAAATGAACATGAGAGCGAAGAACAGTCGCATTGTTACATAAACAGGATTGTATTTAAAGGTTACATTATTTCAACACCCCTTCTCAATGCGAATGTTATTATTTTAATCTTAACAACTTTAAAAAATCGTTATGTTTCTTTTTACATAAATTCTTTGTTAAAATGTCCGCTATCATACTATTAGTCGAAACATACTCTAACCGTATATCACCTTTCTCTACTATTTCCCTTACAAAATTATATCTTATAGCGATATGGTTCGTTCTAGCATGATGAACCGCATTTTTTGCCAAATGTTGAGCACTTAGATTGTCTCCGTTTAATACTGTAGCAGTTTGGTTGTCACCACAACCGATCTCAATAATTATGCGTCTAAGATGTAAAGCTTCTTTAGTTGCCGACGACATAGCCATATACTCGGCTTCTGTGCTACTTAAGGCCACACAATCTTGTTTCTTGGATTTCCAAGAAATAGCACCTCCGCCCAGAAAAAAAAAATATAACCGGTGTAAGATCTGCGATCGATTCTGTTGCCACCCCAATCCGCATCTGCATAACCTTTTAGTGCCTGACGACATGCACTATAATGAATCTTTACATCAATTGTCGATGCTAAGTATCGCAACACATGCTTGACACCTGCCCAATGTTCGCTATGTGGGTCTTTGTTGCGTTGTGCCAATTTCGCCACCGAACGAAAAATGTCTGCGCTCGTAGAAAGCGCTAGCCACATCAGCGCCCCGACCGTAGACTGATAGGATGTAGGATCTACCTTAGCACAGCTATCTTTTTCACACGCTACTTGAAAACTTGCGTCTAACGGCGTCGATGCTCGTCTACAAAACTCAATACCATGCTGCTGTAATAACTCTTTAATATACTGCGATTGGCCAACAGATATTTTGCCCAACTCGCCTTCTCGCTCGATTTGCATTCCCAGAAACATTTGAAGTGGCCCCTTGTCAATGCACTCGAATTTCTCGGAAATGCTTGCTTTAACCTTAGTCATGACTCTCTTCGATTGCAAACTAGAAGTAGATCATCCACATAAACAAGAATTAGAAACAGATTACCTTCAATATCTTGTTTATATAAGCATGGTTCGTTATCGCATGGTCCAAAACCCAGTTGTCGTAAACTTGCATCTAGTTTGGAATTCCATTCCCTTCCGGAATGTTTCAGGCCGTAAATTGCCTTGTTGAGTTTTAACACCTTCGTTGAGCTTCGTTTGTCGACATATCCTCTGGGTTGCTTCATAAAAATCAAGTCTTTAAGGTCACTGTTCAAGTATGCTGTGCATACATCCATTTGATGCATATGCATCTTCAACTCTGCCGCCAATGCTAGTACTAAACGAATAGTTTCAAAACAACACACTGGAGAAAAAGTGTCTTCATAGTTTATGCCATATTTCTGTGAGCATCCTTTCGCCACTAAACGTGCTTTATACCGTTCAATATCACCGTTTTTGTTCTTTTTCAGCGCATAAACCCACCTACAGCCAATTGCTGTCTGTCCTTTTGGCAAATAAACTAACGTCCACGTATTGTTTGCTGTTAGAGAGTTGTACTCTTTCTGCATCGCGTCGCGCCACAATTCGGCTTGCTCACTAGTCTCTGCTTCTTCAAATGTTTCAGGAACCTGCACCTCATTAGTGCCCATCGCATTTAACACATTAAATGCCTTTTTGGGTCGACCGGGTTTGCCGCTACGAATCAATTTTGGTCTGCCTCTACCAATCTCCACAACGTTTTCTTCTGCACTGGCATACTCATCACTTACATTCTGGTCGCTGCTGATACACTTTTCACTTGCTACGGCTGCATCGTCCCCAACGTTTACATCAGCTGAAAATTCGACCGAATTTGGAAAATCAAATGCAACATTTTCGCACAAATTTATTTTGCAATCTTTCTCATCAAAAAGTACGTCACGCTTCTCAACAACTTGCCGTGTGTTTTCATCTTACAATCTACACGCTTTCGATACCATCGAATAACCAACCATACGGTAACGCTTGCCTTTGGGTTGGAACTTCTTTCGCTGAGTTTTGTCTAATGCAATTGCCACAGAGCCGAACACTCTCAAATGTTTCAAGGATGGTTTTCTGCCAAACCATGCTTCATATGGCGTTAAATTGTCTAACGCCCTTGTCGTTGCACGATTCCGCAAATAAGCTGCAGTCGCCAATGCCTCTGCCCATAACGCTTCACACAAACTAGAATGTACCAGTAAACTCTTGGCCATTTCCACCAAGGTACGATTTGCCCTTTCTGCCACGCCATTATGTTGCGGGGTGTAGGGTACTGTCAGCTGCCTCACAATGCCGTGCTTCTGTAAATAGTCATTAAAATTATTGTTGATGTACTCGCGCCCATTATCACTTCTCAACGCTTTCACCTTTCTGCCAGTTTGCCGCTCTACCATTGTGCAAAATGAAACAAATTTATTAAATACTTCGTCTTTTGATTTAATAAAATAAACAAATATTCGCCTTGACATGTCGTCTATGAATGTCAAAAAATATTTTGATCCACCAATTGATGATTTTTCAAATGGCCCACATACATCTGTATGTATCAAGTCTAATAAGTTTTTCGACTTGTTCTCAGTTGCATTTGCGAATGGTTGCGTGTGGATTTTGCTTGTCATACACGTCTGACACGCCGGCTTCGCAGAAAAATTTACTTTTTCTATACCACTCACCATTGCTTTGTTGGACATCTCTGCTAAACTGGTATAATTTAGATGACCATACCTGTTGTGCCAAACTACTGCTTCAGTTTGTGCTGCGCTAAAACAACCCTTGCGTTCAATATCAAGTACAAACAATTTGCTGTTCTGCTTTCTCACGCGTATAATTTCAACGCCTTTCTTCTTTATTGATGCGTACTCGCTGCCGAAGTTGACTGCGCATCCAGTCTCGACTGCACGACCAACCGATATGAAGTTGCCTCTCATACCCGGTACGAACAAAACATCTTTTAATGTTAACACACACATGTTCGTCACAAGTTTGACGTCGCCTTTACCTTCAGCACGAATATTGTTGTCGCCTGCTAACGCAATCCACTCAGCATGTTCGATGAAGTTTGAAAACAACACATATGCGCCGTCGCGCCGCTGTCTAAGAACCAGTTTGTGCTGTCAAACAAATCACAATCCGTAGCGCTCAGTAAAGTAAACGAACATTGCTTTTGTTTCGTGGAATCATTTTTCTTTTTTGGGCAATTGACTTTGAAATGCCCTCGCTGACCGCATTGAAAGCAGATTACATCTTTTTTGTTAGTTTTTTCTCTCTTTCTGCCGCTGCTCGGCGTCCATTTCGCTACAAATGCCTGTTGACCGTTTACTTCGTGTCGTACTTGGTCACACACTTCGCCCCGACGCTCACCTTCTTCTAGAAGCTTTAGTTTTAATATATCGACTGATGGTAGGCTGTCTCTAGTCTCCATTGCTATCACGAAATTTTCAAATTCCTTTGGCAGACTTGACAACAATATGATGGCAACCAGCTCCTGGTTGAGCTCTTTGCATACTTCTGCTAACTTATCCATGATGGTTGTAAAGTTATTTAAATAAGCAGCCACACTCTCACCATCTGCCATTTTGAGACTCAGTAGCTTTCTATACAACGAAACTTTTCTCACAGGGCCGCTTGGCTGGTATACTTCTTTAAGTCGCTTCCATGCATCTGACGCTGACTTGCAGTGCCGCAAATAGTTCAACTGTGACGGCTTCACGCTTAATGTAATCATGACCAACGCCTTTTCATCCTGTGCTATCCACTTCGCCAATTCCTCACCGCTAACAGCTTCCCGCTTGGACTCCCCTGATACTACTTTCCATAACTCAGCATGCACCAACACGCTCCGCATCTGAACGCACCAAGAATCATAATTCTTTTCGTCCAGCTTTTCGATCTGGTACATCGCACTAATTTTAGTCTTAAATTAAATTATCTTTTAAAAGGCCACGCGTGACCTGGGCCCATAACCTGATAATTTTCGTGTGGTTACCCAATAAAAGAAATTACAGCGGAAATTACAGCTTAGTTCAACGTTTATTTAGTGAGTAAAATCATGGTATACATAAAATGAACATGAAGCGAAGAATAGTCGCATTGTTACATAAACAGGGTTGTATTTAAAGTTACATTATTTCAACAGTAATGAACCAACAAAAGTTAATAGAACAAAAAAGATGTTCTCTAATAAAACACAAAAATTCGTACAAGTCATGAATTTGGGTAATTAGGGAATTTCGCCCTTTTTATAAGGTAATTTTAAAGACCGGTGGCATCACTACGTCAGTAAACTCATCAGTTGATGTTAGGGATGAATCGATATTGTAAAATATCGATACTTTTACTCTTTTTCGGTATCGCCATAAAGTATCATTATTTGATTATTATTTTGTTACAGGGTATTACTCGTGGAAATTAATTTAATTTACAAACACATTTTATATTGTTAATGAATTCAAAGGATTATATAATTATAATTAAAAACATGTCTAAAAATAATAAAGTTTATGTTTAAATAAATATATAGTGAAAGGTGCTGCTTTTTATATAAAAAATATAGTGAAATAGGTGGAAGAAGTTTAACAACAAATTACTTAAGAATTATCTTAGCTGTGGGAATTATCAATTTATCGCTTGAAGTCGCCTCTAAACATTCCCGCCAAATTTCTGTAAACAAATTTCCAAAAGCATAAAGAAGTGATTGGAACATTAATAAATAACCAACGCCATAACACTGGCTTATATTAAATTGCTTCTTATTTTTCCCATTGCTCGACAAAATTATTTAAGGAAAAGTATACCTACTTTTTGTCCCAGTGAAAAGTACAAAATGGTATCGAAAAAGAAAATCGAGTATTTACTTGACCTCATTTGTAGCGGTTCATCCCTATTCGCAAGTGAGTAATTGATTCAAAAGTACATTGTGTTTCTTGGAGTCATCTTTTTGGCATTCAGGTGATTTATATGTGAATAAAAGAAGTGTTAAATTATAAAAGAAATAGAAGTGTTCAAAAAAGAAGAAAAATGCAGTGCTCAAAAAGACATTTAAAGCGTATTTTTAAAGAAAAAAAGAGTTGTGTGCGCAGCTATTGTTGGCGAGCGAAGCGTCAATAAAAATTCGCGGAAGTGACGGCTTCAGCGTTTCTGACGCGTCAAGTGATTTTTATTTATACCGACACTACCGGCGCGTAACAGGTGTCAAGAAAAATTTTCGTTTCGCGAAAAAATTAGCTCATGGCAAATAAAGAACAGAATTCCACACAAAAGTTTAAGCGAAATATTAATTATTCTTAGAGATGAGTACTTTGCCGTTCCTTTAAGCCCTTCAGCTCTTCTAAATTTAACCAACGAAAAACTAGATGTAGAAATGTTTCTCCGGGCGAATATGTTTAAGGGAACTATTAATTATTCTTAGAGATGAGAACTTTGCCGATCCTTTAAGCCCTTCAGCTCTTCTAAATTTATGTTTCTCCGGGCGAATATGTTCATTTTGGACTAAAAACTCAATTACAAAAGGTTGAAAGTATTTTTGTTCACCACAATGAAATTGTATTTGACGTTAATATTGATGGTTTGCCATTATTTAATAGCTCCAAAATTCAACTTTGGCCAATTGCTACAGCAAAACTCCGAGACATGTATTTCTTTATTTGAAGCCTATTTTCATATTCTGTTAACATTTCTCATGTGTACCAACCACTGTCGTACTGTGTTTTCTATGCAACGAGTCAACATCGCGTAATAATGTTGCGAATTGTTTCTTGAATACTGTTGGCATCCCGCAAATAAATAGCAAAAATCTGCATGAGTGGGGAACCCTGCGATCGGATGACAAAAGGGATTTGACAACGACGAGCGATATCAGCGTACACGAGGAAGAAAACATCTTATATTTTCTAATTGTTATTTATGGTCTTTAACTTTAAATAAAGTATTTTATATTACTTATAACTCCACAACGAGGAATACAACAGTGGCGACGAGGATTTTGGAACCTGTTCTGTTACACGAATTCCCGCAATGGACTCAGACGACGTGCGTAAGTTATTTGCACAAATGCAGGAGCAACATGAACGGGACAACCAGGCAATGCAGAACCTGGTGAGGCAACTTCTTTCCAGCCAACTGCAGCCAAGCGCATCATCAAAAATGGAAGATAAAGGTGCAGAGTTCATCATTGAAGCACTTACTTCTAGCATAAGGGAGTTCTGTTACGACCCAGAACGTAACCTCACTTTCGACATGTGGTATACGCGGTATGAAGATCTCTTCGAAGTCGACGCTGCTAAATTAGACGACGCAGCCAAAGTCAGGCTTTTACTGCGGAAACTTTTGCCAAAGCGCCCTCGTGATTTCACCTTCGCCGAAACAGTAGAAAACTCAAGCAACTTTTCAGACTCCAAACATCACTATTTAACATCAGATATAATTGCTTACAGCTTGCTAAAGAGCCACTGTCAGACTTCATCACATACGCAGGTCTGGTGAACAGGCAATGCGAAAATTTTAAATTGAATAGCCTCAAGCTTGATCTGTTCAAGTGTTTGATTTTTATAATGGGTCTCAAGTCACAATCGGACTTCGACATAAGAACAAAGATGCTTAACAAGTTAGACACTGAAGCTGATACACTAACACTTGATACGTTGTCAAAAGAATGCCAACGTATCATAAACTTAAAAGCGGATACAAATCTTGTTGAAAATCCGAAGAGCGAAGTGCAGGTAAGGCGCATGCACGCAAGTAATGCAAAGCAAAAATTAGTTCCTAACACTCCGTGCTGGTTTTGCGGTGCCATGCACTATGCTCGCGAATGCTCATACAGTAAGCATAAATGCGAGCAATGCAAAACAGTAGGTCACAAAGAGGGCAACTGTTCTTCGAAAAAAAAGGTGAAAAACCCAAAGCAGAATCGCAACAACAAAATCAAAGGGTACCACTTGCAGTCGAAAAGTATATTTGTCTAAAAAAAAATTGAGTCTGCTCAACGTAAATATATAAGCGTTCTAATCAATGGCACGAAAATCGATTTGCAGTTTGACACCGCGTCGGATATCACGATCATATCGGAAAATAATTTCCAGAAGCTTAATGTGTCAAACACGTTCGCAGTCGAGCAATCAGCTCGAAGCGCAGCGGGCGCACTGCCTTTTTTATTACAATTTGATTGCAACGTCGAAATCAAACAGCAACGAGCAGAGCTAACATGCTTCGTCACACCAATCAAAAACTTAAACGTATTGGGTCTCGAATGGATTACGGCTTTTAACCTCGACAACATGTCTATCAATGCTATTTGCAACCAGTTCGCACTGGAAAACAGGGGAAGTGAAACTTCTAATATACAATTACAAAATATTTCACTTCTTAAACAACATTTTCCACAGGTGTTTGATGAAAAACTTGGCTTGTGCACTAAAACTGAAGCGCACTTGGTGGTCAAACCTGACCATAAACCAATCTTTCGACCAAAACGGCCAGTAGCCTATGCAATACAGCACCTCATTGAGGAAGAATTACAAAGACTTCAAGACACAAATGTCATCTCTCCAGTCAACTACTTCGAGTGGGCCGCGCCGATTGTCGTTACAAAGAAGTCAAATGGCAGCATACGCATTTGCGCTGACTTCTCCACAGGTTTGAACGCCGTTCTCGAATCACATCAGTACCCGCTTCCTTTACTTGAGGACATTTTTGCAAAACAAGCGAACGCTAAATATTTTAGCCACATAGACCTTTCTGATGCTTTCCTTCAAATTGAGGTAGAAGAAGACTCAAGGGAACTGCTTACGATAAACACGCACCAGGGTTTATTTCGCTACAACCGTATGATTTTTGGCGTGAAAACTTTTCCAGCTATTTTTCAACAAGTCATGGACAAAATGCTGGTCGGTTTGAAATATGCCGCAGCGTATATCGATGATATTTTCATATCATCAATCAATGACTTGCCAGAACCGAACAACATCGTCGAACTACGTTCGTTTCTTGGCGCCATCAATTTCTATGGGAGGTTCATCAACAAAATGCGCCCACTTAGAGGTCCACTTGATGAGCTTTTGAAGGCGAACACGAAATGGCAATGGACTCAAACTCATCGGAAATGCTTCAACAGTCTTAAGGAAATACTTTCCTCAAATCAGCTTCTAACTCATTACGATCCGCAGAAGAAAATCATTGTTGCTGCAGATGCGTCAAGCTACGGAATAGGTGCCTGCATTCTGCATGAGTTCCCCGAGGGCTCAGTCAAAGCTGTCAGCCACGCATCGCACTCGCTTACCTCTGCTGAAAAGGCATACAGCCAAATTGAAAAAGAGGACCTCGCACTGGTATTTGCGGTCAAGAAATTTCATAAGATGATTTTCGGCAGGGCATTTAAGCTCCATACCGATCACAAGCCGTTGCTTGCCATTTTCGGTAAGAAAACTGGAATTTCGGCACATCAAGCAAACCGACTCCAAAGATGAGCTCTACAGTTGTTAGCATATGACTTTGAAATCAGCTTCATCTCTACAAGTAGCTTCGGTTATGCCGACGTGCTCTCACGTCTCATCAACAACAACAGCAAATTATCCGAAGACTACGTCATCGCATCGGTAAAGTTTGAAGATGAAATTAAACAAATTTTGTCAGACACGATAGACCAGTTACCAGTAACACACAGGATGATCAAGTACGAATCACGTAAAGATAAAATAATGAAACACATATTTGAATACGTGGAAACCGGTTGGCCAGCTTTAACCAACGCGGACGCCGAATTAAAAGCATTTTTAAATAGAAGAGACGACATAAGCGTAATCGATGGATGTATTATGTTGGGCCAGCGTGTAGTCGTACCACAAATACTACGCAGGAAAGTTCTCAAACAACTACACCGATCTCACCCAGGTATTGAGCGCACCAAGGCCATCGCTAGAAGTTTTGTTTACTGGCCACACATCGATTCCGATATTGAAACATTAGTACGAAATTGCAACAACTGTGCCGGAGTGGCAAAAATGCCTACAAAGACAACGCTGCAACCATGGCCTACGCCCACAGGCCCGTAGGAACGTCTACATATTGACTATGCAGGACCAATTAACGGTGATTACTTCTTGGTAATTATTGACGCCTACTCAAAGTGGCCAGAAATAATTGCAACCAAGTCAATTACAACACAGCAAACAGTTCACATCCTTCACAAAGTTTTTTCTTGGGTCTTCCGTCCACTATAGTATGCGATAACGGAACGCAATTTACTAGTGCATATTTTCAACAGTTTCTAGTGGAGAATGGCATCGCACATGTTCGTTCTAGTCCATACTATCCCATGTCCAATGGACAAGCAGAGAGATTTGTTGACACATTCAAGCGCGCTCTTAATAAGTTGAAGGGAGAGGGAACGACAAACGGAAATTTACAAGTTTTCTTGCAATGCTTTCGTGCCTCGCCAAATAAAAACAACACAAACAACAAATTTGCTAAAGCCGAAGCCATGGCGCGATACTCAGTTCAAGTTTGAACAACAACAACATTATATGAAGCACCAGTTCGATCGAAAGCATGGGGCTAAACATAAGTCATTCTGCAGGGAGGATACTGTTTATGCCCGCGTACACAAAACCAACAACAGTTTCCAGTGGATGCCTGGAAAGGTAATCGAACGTAATAATAGTAATCGAACGAGTTGGCAAAGTTATGTACAATGTACTACTCGACGAACGAAAGCTCATAAGAGCACTTGCGAATCAACTGCGTCAACGATTTTGCGACAGTTCCAATCAATCTACGAGTAAGGAGAGGAATTCCTCAAAAATGCTAATCGACGCATTCGGACTGTACGAAAAGGAGAAAAATGCATCTATTTATTGTGAATGTTACAACCCAACGATGTACACCCAACGCATCTTGAAGATAACCGAGTCATACAACCGAATGATGAACCGCCGTCACAAACCGAAGATAACAGCAACACACAAGCGCGTACGCCGACCAGTGGACATATTCATTCCTGGTTAAGCTAAAGCTTACTAACTCAAAAGGGGAGGTGTTGGCATCCCGCAAATAAATAGCAAAAATCTGCATGAGTGGGCAACCTTGCGATCGGATGTTAAAAGGGATTTGACAACGACGAGCGATATCAGCGTACACGAGGAAGAAAACATCTTATATTTTCTAATTGTTATTTATGGTCTTTAACTTTAAATAAAGTATTTTATATTACTTATAACTCCACAACGAGGAATACAACAAATACAAATATGGCTTGCGAGAAATATTTTATGCCTGAACTATTGGTGAGATGCAATGTCTTTTGTATTATACAATTAAAAATACAAATAACATGGCATTGAATTATGTATGTACATATGTATATTTTGATTGTTTAATACGTAAATACGTTAACTTTGTGACAAATATTAGATGGTTTCGAAGACGAAGAAGAAGGAAAATATTAAATATTCACTTTCAAAAATATAATAATGTGTTATTTTCAACGATAGTAGATATACATAAATGTATGTACATGTAATATAAAATTATCTGGCTATTTTATACTGAGTATATTTTTAATGCCATTTTCGTAATAAGTTATATATCCTTAACGATTGTTCAAACACTTCCTAATCGCAAATATAGATTAATATACCATTTTTTACAAAAGCTTTGGTGTTTGAATCACATGTGCGAAATAGTTTTTATACAGGCATACCTTAATTGGAGGCGAATTACTAACAATATTTGCTAGAATTCGTAAAATTTCTTGCTGAGCGGTCCCTGCGGATTATTTCCCCTGTAAAAATTGTAAGACCATGTAGCCTTATAGGACCATGTTATGCTGTATTGGACCATATCAAGCGCACATTCAACGTCGTTTCTTGGTTCTTTCGTGAATTATCTGTAACTCTGTTTCGGATAGTGGTGTTGCCAAATGTAAAACAATAATATATTTAATGTAAAGGAAATAAAGTTTTGAATATAATATGTTTTTTCATTTAAAATTAATTAAACTATGCCGTGCGCTCCCAGTTTCACATTTCAATTCCACAATGTGATTTTAAAAATTTCCTGTGAAAGTGAGTTAGTGTGCTCCCAATTTCACAAATTTCTTCGCATATCAGGTCATCCCTGTCACACATATCGGTTCTCGTTGTGGCAATTCAGCTAGGTATGTTTTTTGAGGAGTCATCAGCACAACACTTAAAAATACGCATATTTCAATGAATAACTAATAGAGAAATGTCATAAATGGCTTCTACAAACATCAAAGAATATTTAAAAAGTTATTCCAATCGAAAATAATTAAACATTCACACACTGTTTGTCATTTACTTTTCATTTCACATACAACCAAGCATTCGGATTCAATTCACAAGAATGTATGTGAATGTGAAATTGCGAGCACCAAACATGTGATTTCAAACCGAATCCACAGGGAAATTTGTGAACGTGAAACTGAAAAACTTTGTAAAAAAGTATATTGACAAAGCTCTACAATAATATTTTAACATAATAGCTACATGCATAAATATGCATCCTATACCAAAATTAACAGTTCAATAAACTACGCAAATCCCTCAACTTTTCTACGCAAATTAATCATTTTTATGGATTATCACTTCTCATGAAAAATTAATAAACGGTAGCGTTGCTTTCTATAACCTGATTAAGCGGGTGTCAGTGGTCTAATTTTGTCTTTATTGAAGATTTGTAATGAACCAAAAAAAGTTAATAAAACAAAAAAGATATTCTCTAATAAAACACAAAAATTCGTACAAGTCATGAATTTGGGTAATTCGGGAATTTCGCCCTTTTCATAAGGTAATTTTAAAGATAACCGGTGGCATCACTCAATACGTCAGTAAACTCATCAGTTGATGTTAGGGATGAATCGATATTGTAAGATATCGATACTTTTGCTCTCTTTCGGTATCGCCATAAAGTATCATTATTTGATTATTATTTTGTTACAGGGTATTACTCGTGGAAATTAATATAATTTACAAACACATTTTATATTGTTAATGAATTCAAAGAAATACATATATAATTATAATTAAAAACATTTCTAAAAATAATTAACTTTATGTATAAATAAAAATATAGTGAAAAGTGCTGCTTTTTATATAAAAAATATAGTGAAATAGGTGGAAGAAGTTTAACAACAAATTACTTAAGAATTATCTTAGCTGTGGGAATTATCAATTTATCGCTTGAAGTCGCCTCTAAACATTCCCGCCAAGATTCTTTAAACAAATTTCCAAAAGCATGAAGAAGTGATTGGAACATTACTAAATAACCAACGCCATAACACTGGCTTTTATTAAATTGCTTCTTATTCTTCCCATTGCTCGACAAAATTATTTAAGGAAAAGTATACCTACTTTTTGTCCCAGTGAAAAGTACAAAATTGTATCGAGAAAGAAAATCGAGTATTTACTTGACCTCATTTGTAGCGGTTCATCCCTATTCGCTAGTGAGTAATTGATTGAAAAGAACATTGTGTTTCTTGGAGTCATCTTTTTTGCATTCAGGTGATTTATATGTGAATAAAAGAAGTGTTAAATTATAAAATAAATAGAAGTGTTCAAAAAAGAAGAAAAATGCAGTGCTCAAAAAGACATTTAAAGCGTATTTTTAAAGGAAAAAAAGAGACACTACCGGCGCGCAACAGTTGCCAAGAAAAAGATCCTTTCGCGAAAAAATTAGATCATGGCAAATAAAGAACAGAATTCCACACAAAAGTTTAAGGGAACTATTAATTATTCTTAGAGATGAGAACTTTGCCGATCCTTTAAGCCCTTCAGCTCTTCTAAATTTAACCAACGAAAAACTAGATGTGGAAAATGTTTCTCCGGGCGAATATGTTCATTTTGGACTAAAAACTCAATTACAAAAGGTTGAAAGTACATATTGAAATTGTATTTGACGTTAATATTGATGGTTTGCCATTATTTAATAGCTCCAAAATTCAACTTTGGCCAATGGCTACAGCAAAACTCCGAGACACGTATTTCTTAATTTGAAGCCTATTTTCATATTCTATTAACATTTCTCATGTGTACCAACCACTGTCGTACTGAGTTATCTATGCAACGAGTCAACATCGTGTAAGAATGTTGCGAATTGTTTCTTCAATACAAATATGGCTTGCGAGAAATATTGAATTATGTACATTTTGATTGTTTAATATGTAAATACGTTAACTTTGTGACAAATATTACATGGTTTCGAAGACAAAGAAGAAGGAAAATTTTAAATATTCACTTTCAAAAATATTATAATGTGTTACTTTCAACGATAGTAGATATACATAAATGTGTGTACATGTAATATAAAATTATCTGGCTATTTTATACTGAGTATATTTTTAATGCCATTTTCTTAATAAGTTATATATCCTTAACGACTGTTCAAACACTTCCTAATCGCAAATATAGATTAATATACCATTTTTTCCAAAAGCTTTGGTGTTTGAATCACATGTGCGAAATAGTTTTTATACAGGCATACCTTAATTAAAGGCGAATTACTAACAATATTTGCTTGAATTCGTAAAATTTCTTGCTGGGCGGTCCCTGCGGAGTATTTCCCCTGTAAAAATTGTAAGACCATGTAGTCTAATAGGACCACGTTTTAAAGTAGGTGCAAAGGGACGTGGTTACTTATATGCCATCGTTTCTTGGTTCTTTCGTGAATTATATGTAACTCTGTTTCGGATAGTGGTGTTGCCAAATGTAAAACAATAATATGTTTAATGTAAAGGAAATAAAGTTTTGAATATAATATGTTTTTTCATTTAAAATTAATTAAACTATGCCGTGCGCTCCCAGTTTCAGATTTCAATTCCACAATGTGATTTTAAAAATTTCCTGTGAAAGTGATTAGTGTGCTCCCAATTTCACAAATTTCTTCGCATATCAGGTCATCCCTGTCACACATATCGGTTATCGTTGTGGCAATTCAGCTAGGTATGTTTTTTGAGGAGTCATCAGCAAAACACTTAAAAATACGCTATTTCAATGAATAACTAATAGAGAAATGTCATAAATGGCTTCTAAAAAACATCAAAGAATATTTAAAAAGTTATTCCAATCGAAAATAATTAAACATTCACACACTGTTTGTCATTTCCTTTTCATTTCACATACAACCAAGCATTCGGATTCAATTCACAAGAATGTATGTGAATGTGAAATTGGGAGCACCAAACATGTGATTTCAAACCAAATCCACAGGGAAATTTGTGAATGTGAAACTGGGAGCACGGCTGTATCAATTCCATTTTTGAAAATAAGTATATTGACAAAGCTCTACAATAATATTTTAACATAATAGCTACATGCATAAATATGCATCCTATACCAAAATTAACAGTTCAATAAACTACGCAAATCCCTCAACTTTTCTACGCAAATTAATCATTTTTATGGATTATCACTTCTCATGAAAAATGAATAAACGGTAGCATTGCTTTCTATAACCTGTTTAAGCGGGTGTCAGTGGTCTAATTTTGTCTTTATTGAAGATTTGTAATGAACCAAAAAAAGTTAATAGAACAAAAAAGATATTCTCTAATAAAGCACAAAAATTCGTACAAGTCATGAATTTGGGTAATTAGGGAATTTCGCCCTTTTTATAAGGTAATTTTAAAGATAATCGGTGGCATCACTACGTCAGTAAACTCATCAGTTGATCTTAGGGATGAATTGATATTGTAATATATCGATACTTTTACTCTCTTTCGGTATCGCCATAAAGTATCACTATTTGATTATTATTTTGTTACAGGGTATTACTCGTGGAAATTAATATAATTTACAAACACATTTTATATTGTTAATGAATGCAAAGAATTATATAATTATAATTAAAAACATGTCTTAAAATAATTAACTTTATGTATAAATAAATATATAGTGAAAGGTGCTGCTTTTTATATAAAAAATATAGTGAAATAGGTGGAAGAAGTTTAACAACAAATTAGTTAAGAATTATCTTAGCTGTGGGAATTATCAATTTATCGCTTGAAGTCGCCTCTAAACATTCCCTCCAAGTTTCTGTAAAAAAATTTCCAAAAGCATGAAGAAGTGATTGGAACATTAATAAATAACCAACGCCATAACACTGGCTTATATTAAATTGCTTCTGATTTTTCCCATTGCTCGACAAACTTATTTAAGGAAAGGTATACCTACTTTTTGTCGCAGTGAAAACTACAAAATGGTATCGAAAAAGAAAATCGAGTAATTACTTGACCTCATATGTAGCGGTTCATCCCTATTCGCTAGTGAGTAATTGATTTAAAGGTACATTGTGTTTCTTGGAGTCATCTTTTTTGCATTCAGGTGATTTAAATGTGAATAAAAGAAGTGTTAAATTATAAAATAAATAAAGTGTTCAAAAAAGAAGAAAAACGCAGTGCTCAAAAACACATTTAAAGCGTATTTTTAAAGAAAAAAAAGAGTTGTAAGCTCAGCTATTGTTGGCGAGCGAAGCGTTTCTGCCGCGTCAAGTGATTTTTATTTATACGGACACTACCGGCGCGCAACAGGTGCCAAGAAAAAGATCCTTTCGCGTAAAAATTAGGTCATGACAAATAAAGAACAGAATTCCACACAAAAGTTTAAGAGAACTATTAATTATTCTTAGAGATGAAAACTTTGCCGTTCCTTTAAGCCCTTCAGCTCTTTTAAATTTAACCTACGAAAAACTAGATGTAGAAAATGTTTCTCCCGGCGAATATGTTCATTTTGGACTAAAAACTCCATTACAAAAGGTTGAAAGTATTGTTGTTCACCACAATGAAATTGTATTTGACGTTAATATTGATGGTTTGCCATTATTTAATAGCTCCAAAATTCAACTTTGGCCAATTGCTACAGCAAAACTCCGAGACACGTATTTCTTAATTTGAAGCCTATTTTCATATTCTGTTAACATTTCTCATGTGTACCAACCACTGTCGTACTGTGTTATCTATGCAACGAGTCAACATCGCGTAAGAATGTTGCGAATTGTTTCTTGAATACAAATATGGCTTGCGAGAAATATTTTATGCCTGAACTATTGGTGAGATGCAATGTCTTTCGTATTATACAATCAAAAATACAAAGAATATGGCATTAAATTATAAATGTACATATGTACATTTTGATTGTTTAATATGTAAATACGTTAACTTTGTGACAAATACTATAAGATGGTTTCGAAGACAAAGAATAAGGAAAATTTTAAATATTCACTTTCAAAAATATAATAATGTGTTACTTTCAACGATGGTAGATATACATAAATGTATGTACAAATTATTTGAATATGATTTATTGAGTTCTGGTCTTAAACTAAACTTACAAGTAGAAACCAACTTATAGCTAACCTAATCTGCTTTGGTGGCTGATGGCTTCGCTGCTGGCTGTGCTGCTGGCTCCGCTGTTCATACAGTCCCCTCGTCAGCACAAACATACTCCCACGATCTATGATATTAGATGCGCTGTTGTTGCAGGTGTTCATTTTGCAAGCTCAGCATAAACGGTGTTGTGCAGTGGCTGGCGACAAACTCAACATAATGATATTAAGGAGTAGCTGGTGATAACTCCTCCCCTGCCAAGTTGGGGCCGTCCTCGGTCCTTTCCAATGCTTTGTCTATTGTTATTTTTAATAACTCTGCGGACTGTCTTTTTTGCCTTTGTTTGAATTTCCAAAAAAATAAACAAATAAGCGCGACGCCTACGACAATGATAGTGACGCTACAAATACCAATTGTTGATCGCTTTTCTAAATCTGAATACAGTCCGTTAATGAGTTGCCTATTTTGTATGCTATGATACTTTAAGTATGGCAAGCTGATTATTTCTTTGTATTCTCTAAAATCTATTTCTGCGTTCAGCGGAATTTCAGCTGTTCTCATGGGCGTAGTCTTTTCGTTGAAATATTTCGTTTCCTTAATTATAATTTGCTTCTCGAATGTGATCACATAAGTACCCTTAATTAAATTAGTGGTACGGTTAACGTTTCTTATTGTCACAGGTGCGTCGTTCACAATTACAAGGCCATCACTGATTTCCTTAATGGGCGGCATGTGGCTGAAGGTTGTTCCGCATTGGGCTTTTAAAGCGGACATTAGTTGTTGCGCGCAGCTTCTTTTTTGTGATATTTTACAAAATGGTTTTATTGCTCCAGCACAGTCAGCTATAGAAAATGATTTTTTTTCGCAAACGGCTACTGAATCTTACTCCAAGTCCAGCATCGTATAATTGTGGGCCACCGGGAAAATTAAGAGTTTCTTACATACTATACTAGGTTTCGGATATTTAATAAGGAATATTATAATATTATTACTTTGTAACACTTTAAACTTAGAGACTAACATTACATCCGTTATTGTCGTGTTTGTGAGGTGCTCATGTTCCAGAAACGACTTTATATCGTGATTATCAAGTAACAAGGGATTTAAAATACCAATTTTTGCCAAAGTGATTGAAAATATAATATTATCTAACTGAATAACTATCGCTCTATTGCGGGCAAGCAGCATTTCAAACAGGTAACCAGTATCGATTTTTTCCTTCTTTACCTCCTTAACTATTTTATTCACTATTTCTGTTATATTATTAATCTGTTCCTGAAACTGTGAGTTGATTTGTACCTGGTGCTTATTTGCATCTATTAATTCCTCTATTTTTATGGTGGTTTTTTGAAAGTCATCGAAATCCGGGGTTCCAGCTATTATTTTGAGTGTCGTTCCTAGGAAATTTAAGCTGCGAGCCCTTCTGGGTCGAATGTTTATTGTTTTTAGCAATTGTTGAATGTGATTAAAATCGGCCTCTAGTAATTTAATCATAGCGGAGGATGGAAAGATGTGTAGAAGTTTATTTGACTCCTCCACCAATACTGAATATTCTGTTAGATTTACTACGTGATTGAGGTGACCATAGGTTTCCCATAGTACAACTTCACCATCGGAAATTGGAATGTAATTCGAATGCGAATAGTCGATTACTTCTGCGGTTGCGAGTGTGGCAAAGAAGACTAGAACGAACGTTGACCTAAAAACAAACAGACCAATTACAATTCTTGATTATTACTTCGGAGATTGTCCTTATGGACCACCCTCCCTTTTATGATAACAGTTGTTCCTAAATCTTTTTCTACAGTTTGCTCTGAGTATAGAGGAGTTAGTTTATTACCCAACCTTCTGTTTGATTTAACAAAAACCTTGTCGCCTACATTATACACTTTTTGATACCTCTTTTTATTATGATATCCAAGCATATTTTCTTGAGCGACCTTTAGTTTATCTGCTATATCTCTATATTCTTCTGTTTTCTCCGAATGAAAAATACTTAGTGGAGTTTTATTTGTAACTGAATGAATAGTCTTGTTATATTCTATGGTAGATAGTAGGATTAGATCTGTTGTATCTTCTATTTGTTTTTCAATTTTCAAACAGCGGGATATCTCTCCCAAAGTACTATGAAATCTTTCCACTTGACCATTTGATGTGCTATGAAGTGGAGGGGAGTTTACAATTTCTATATCGAAATAATTAGATAGCATTGATTTTATTGTAGTCGAATTAAAAGAGCGCTCGTTGTCGCAGTAAATTATTTTTATTCCTGTGAAAAGATTCAAAATTTGCAGTAATTTTGGTTTAACATCTATAATTGTTCTTGACTCCATTGGTTAAACAATAGCAAATTTTGAAAATTTATCAATACAGGTTAAATAATGTTTCGAGTCTGTAGAGTAAATATCAATGTGAAGCATCTCACCCGGATGGGTAGGAATGGGAGTGTTGGCAATAGGATGTTTCACCGGATGTCGATTATATTTGGCAAGTGAACATATTTTGCAGTTTAGAGCGACCTCCTTTGCCAATTAGCCCATTTTTGGAAAAACATAGTCATTCAATATTTGTTTGACGTTTTCTTGGGAAGCTCTGTGCGCTCTATTGTGTTCAGTTACAACAATTTATCTTTGCTCATTAGGGTCTACCACATCAATGACGAATTTTTTTGCATATATAAATTGTGTGGCTGGAAAGGCCAGTCTATCAGTTTATGTTGAATATTAGCAAGAACTGGTAGCTCGCAATGAATTGCGTTTACCACCTCTGTATTTACCGCATCCTGAAGCAATTCTAAGAGGCCACTCCTATGCGTGATATTAACAATATGTCTGGTTTTCTTTCCAAACATTATTAAGATGCGCTTTGAAGGGGTTTCGGCTTCTTCAATTATAATTTGATTCCTGTAACAATTTACAGGTTTGTCAGTGGTGTCCATGGTGTAAGTTAAAGACTCTTCGCTGTGTATAGTGGCACAATCTGAAGTTGCGTCTTCTTCTAAAACATTAATTGGCTGTCGGGACAAGGCATCTGCCACGAAATTTTCTTTTCCTGGTTTATAATCCAATTTTGCATTATGCTCGTCAATGAAGGCTTTCCATCGTTTGATCTTTGCATTTGTGTTTCTGTCCGAAACGGAAAAGGTTAGTGGTTGATGATCAGTAAATATATTAAGATTCTTCACCCCATACAAATAATTTCTAAGGGTCTTTAGAGCCCACACAATAGCGAGCAACTCTTTTTCGTTGGCGGCAAAGTGCAACTCCCTGTCTTTAAGGGTTCTAGATATCATCGTTATTGGTGTCCCTCCTTGAGAGAGCACTGCGCCCAGACCATATGCCGAAGCATCTGTTGTTAAGTCAAATTCTTGATTAAAATTTGGATATTTTAAAACTACTTCCTCTGACATCAAAATTTCTTTCAGTTTATTGAAAGCATAAATTTGTTTCGAATCTAGCTCAATTTCTACCTTTTTTGACTGAGATGCTTTCCATTTCCCCTTTAAGCAAATCTGTCAAAGGCCTAGCAATTGTGGCAAAATCTTTTATAAAACACCTATAATAGCTGGATAATCCAAGAAATGATCTAAGCGCATAAAGATTTCTTGGTTGGTTAAAACTTCTTATTGCCTCTAGTTTTCCTGGGCATGTTTTTATACCACCTCTCGAAACCAAGAACCCTAAATATTCAACCTCCGTCCTGAAGAATTTTGATTTTTCGATAGAAACCCTCATGTTTGCACTACATAGAGCACTCAAAACCCATTGAATATCTCGAACGTGTTGTTCTTTTGTTTTTGAAAATATTATGACATCATCTACGTAAACGTGACAGATCTTACCTATTTTTTCTCTCAAGATGTCATCAATGGCCCGCTGAAAAATGCTGGGTGCATTTTTGAGTCCAAACGGTAAACGACAAAACTCGTATTTTCCATTGTTTACCGCAAATGCTGTTTTTTCTCTGTCGCTTTCTTTTAATTCTATTTGGTGGAACCCCGATTTTAGATCTAGGGTTGTAAAATATTGCGCTTGGCCTAGATTTGATAATATCACCATAACGTTAGGAATAGGATATTTATCATCAATGGTTTTTGCGTTAAGCTTCCTAAAATCTAGAACAAGACGTTTCCTTTTATGTCCGTCATTATCAGTTCCCTTTTCATCAACAACCCATACTGGACTGTTATACGGGGACCGAGATGGTCTCACTATGCCATCATTTAAAAGTTGTTTGACTTCTTCGTTTACGAAATTCGCTACCCCCATTGGGTACGGATACGATTTCGAGTAGACCGGGTCTTGGTCTGACGTTCGAATCGTAGCGACGATATTCGTATTATAGGGAAGTTTTTTCTTTGCGTCTGCAAATACCTCCCTTTGGTCTTTTATCATTTTCATAAATTGTTCTTTTACTTCTTGAGGAATTTCTTCTTTCTCAACTTTCAATACATTTACATCTTCACATTCCAAGAATAACACATTTTCTGTACCTAAATCGTGCCGTATACATTTTTTTCCAAGATCTATTTGAGCATTCACCTTTGTTAAAAGGTCAAGCCCTATTATATCGTCAAAAGTTGTTAGGTTTTTCAAAATGAAAAAGTCGGTATCAACACCGAAAACTTTAACTTTACATTTTTCTGTTATTTTATTAAATCCGTGGATTGATTTAACTAGAAAAGGAGAAGACATCGGTCTGATGCCTCTAAGCTCACCTAAATTATTTATATAGTTTTTCGCAGTACCTGTGTCCACTAAAAGTCTGATGTGCCTCTTTGCCCTCCCAATAGTTCTACTGATCCATGGTAGAGCTGACCTTTCTCTAAAAAATTAACCTGTTCTTCTTCTTCAATGTCAACGCTTGCCGTCTGTGCTCTGTTGCTATAATCTTCTTCTTTGTCATTGACTATATGGTTCACTCTTTGAAGCTTGGGAGCGGTATTTCGATCCGAAAATGCGGGTCTCTTAGGTTGCGTCTGGTATGGTTGCTTATCTGGGTAACTCTTAAAATTTCCTAATCTTCGAGTGGTGGAAGGATCCACGTCCATTGGTTCAATCTGATTTATTCATACCACCATTATTAAGTTTATTTTCAAAACTGTTTTTTTTATACCACCAATATTAGGTCTGTTCTCAATACTATTTCTTTGTTTTGCTATTTCTTCAGTTCTATTTGCAAATGTTGAGGCAAATATATAGCGAGCGTGGTTTGATTCTACCTCTTGTGCCAATGCGAGAGCTGATGGCAGATATTTTGGTCGGGATGCGAATAAAATGTCACAAAGTGGCTTCCTAAGCCCGGAAACAAAAACGCGGAGAGCGTCACCTCTATATTTTTCATTTATTGTGGAAGCTAAGCTCTTATCATATGTCATAAGAGTTTTATTTGTGAGTAGCGTTAGTTTTTTCTCCACTTCATCGAAGAATTGGAGAACAGATAATCTACCCTGTTGAAAAGTAAAAATCTCTTGTTCTATTAAATAAATCGGACGCTTATCAGCGTACGTAAAATCAAGGCGCGCAATTATTGCTTTAAAATTTAACACTGTTCCGAATGAGGCCAACACGCTGTCGGCAGGTCCTCTAACTTTATTTCGGATTATTGCCAAAGCTTGGTAATGTTTTGAACTACCCTCGAAACCTTGAAATACCTTGTAGGCTGTGTGCGCCGCTTGGCGCCAAGAAACATAATTATTTTGTTGCCCGTCGAATTCGGGCAAAGATTTTATTACATCCATCGACTCTTCACATTTTACTATTGAAACAATTTGCGTCTCGTTATAAACCTCTACTGTGTAAACAGAGTTTATTTGTGAAAATTTCTTTTCTAGACTTTCTATCTGTAATTCAAATTCTTTTTTCTGTGCTTCTAGTGCCGTCGACACGGCAGATTGAATGATATTACTCAATTGATCAGCGTTCATATTGTTTCTATTGTCTTCACAAATGTTTAATCTTTCAAAAATCGATCCTAATTCCTCCTCACTCATAGGCAAAAATTAGGACTAATTGTATTGTAATATTTTGTTCTAATCACTTTATTCAATATCACTTCACTATTTTTTTATTATGAGCACATCACTTACATTTTTTTTCTGCTTCTACTTCTTATATAATATTAATTGTAATGGTGTTGTCCTTCTGCTCTTCCTTCTTGATGATTGCGGAGTTGTCTTTTGGAGGACGTCCTATTTTGATTATAAATTAAACTTGTTTAATTTTCCCAGCCCCACGTTGGGCGCCAATTATTTGAATATGATTTATTGAAATCTGGTCTTAAACTAAACTTACAAGTAGAAATCAACTTATAGCTAACCTAATCTGCTTTGGTGGCTGATGGCTTCGCTGCTGGCTGTGCTGCTGGCTCCGCTGTTCATACAGTCCCCTCGTCAGCACAAACATACTCCCACGATCTATGATATTAGATGCGCTGTTGTTGCAGGTGTTCATTTTGCAAGCTCAGCATAAACGGTGTTGTGCAGTGGCTGGCGACAAACTCAACATAATGATATTATGGAGTAGCTGGTGATAACTTACATGTAATATAAAATTATCTGGCTATTTTATACTGAGTATATTTTTAATGCCATTCTCGTAATAAGTTATATATCCTTAGCGATTGTTCAAACACTTCCTAATCGCAAATATAGATTAATATACCATTTTTTACAAAAGCTTTGGTGTTTGAATCACATGTGCGAAATAGTTTTTATACAGGCATACCTTAATTAAAGGCGAATTACTAACAATATTTGCTTGAATTCGTAAAATTTCTTGCTGGGCGGTCCCTGCGGAGTATTTCCCCTGTAAAAATTGTAAGACCATGTAGTCTAATAGGACCACGTTTTAAAGTAGGTGCAAAGGGACGTGGTTACTTATATGCCATCGTTTCTTGGTTCTTTCGTGAATTATATGTAACTCTGTTTCGGATAGTGGTGTTGCCAAATGTAAAACAATAATATGTTTAATGTAAAGGAAATAAAGTTTTGAATATAATATGTTTTTTCATTTAAAATTAATTAAACTATGCCGTGCGCTCCCAGTTTCACAATTCAATTCCACAATGTGATTTAAAAAATTTCCTGTGAATGTGATTAGTGTGCTCCCAATTTCACAAATTTCTTCGCATATCAGGTCATCCCTGTCACACATATCGGTTATCGTTGTGGCAATTCAGTTAGGTATGTTTTTTGAGGAGTCATCAGCAAAACACTTAAAAATACGCTATTTCAATGAATAACTAATAGAGAAATGTCATAAATGGCTTCTAAAAAACATCAAAGAATATTTAAAAAGTTATTCCAATCGAAAATAATTAAACATTCACACACTGTTTGTCATTTACTTTTCATTTCACATACAACCAAGCATTCGGATTCAATTCACAAGAATGTATGTGAATGTGAAATTGGGAGCACCAAACATGTGATTTCAAACCAAATCCACAGGAAAATTTGTGAATGTGAAACTGGGAGCACGGCTGTATCAATTCCATTTTTGAAAATAAGTATATTGACAAAGCCCTACAATAATATTTTAACATAACAGCTACATGCATAAATATGCATCCTATACCAAAATTAACAGTTCAATAATCTACGCAAATCCCTCAACTTTTCTACTCAATTTATTTCGAAACACTTAATTTTTATGGATTCTCACTTCTCATGAAAAACTAATAAACGGTAGCGTTGCTTTCTATAACCTGTTTAAGCGGGTGTCAGTGGTCTAATTTTGTCTTTATTGAAGATTTGTAATGAACCAAAAAAAGTTAATAGAACAAAAAAGATATTCTCTATTAAAACACAAAAATTCGTACAAGTCATGAATTTGGGTAATTAGGGTGGCATCACTACGTCAGTAAACTCCTCAGTTGATGTTAGGGATGAATCGATATTGTAAAATATCGATACTTTTACTCTCTTTCGGTATCGCCATAAAGTATCATTATTTGATTATTATTTTGTTACAGGGTATTACTCGTGGAAATTAATATAATTTACAAACACATATTATATTGTTAATGAATGCAAAGAATTATATAATTATAAAGAAAAACATGTCTAAAAATATTTAACTTTATGTATAAATAAAAATATAGTGAAAAGTGCTGCTTTTTATATAAAAAATATAGTGAAATAGGTGGAAGAAGTTTAACAACAAATTACTTAAGAATTATCTTAGCTGTGGGAATTATCAATTTATCCCTTGAAGTCGCCTCTAAACATTCCCTCCAAGTTTCTGTAAACAAATTTCCAAAAGCATGAAGAAGTGATTGGAACATTAATAAATAACCAACGCCATAACACTGGCTTATATTAAATTGCTTCTTATTTTTCCCATTGCTCGACAAACTTATTTAAGGAAAAGTATACCTACTTTTTGTCCTAGTGAAAACTACAAAATGGTATCGAAAAAGAAAATCGAGTATTTACTTGACCTCATTTGTAGCGGTTCATCCCTATTCGCTAGTGAGTAATTGATTGAAAGGTACATTGTGTTTCTTGGAGTCATCTTTTTTGCATTCAGGTGATTTAAATGTGAATAAAAGAAGTGTTAAATTATAAAATAAATAGAAGTGTTCAAACAAGATGAAAAATGCAGTGCTCAAAAAGACATTTAAAGCGTATTTTTAAAGAAAAAAAAAAAAGAGTTGTATGCTCAGCTATTGTTGGCGAGCGAAGCGTCAATAGAAATTCGCAGAAGTGACGGCTTCAGCGTTTCTGCCGCGTCAAGTGATTTTTATTTATACCGACACTACCGGCGCGCAACAGGTGCCAAGAAAAAGATCCTTTCGCGAAAAAATTAGGTCATGGCAAATAAAGAACAGAATTCCACACAAAAGTTTAAGGGAACTATTAATTATTCTTAGAGAAAGCACGCCAGCTGTCCCTATCTTTTGCTAACTGGCGCCAATTGGAAATCCCTATTATAGCCAAGTCTTTTTCCACTTGGTCTTTCCAACGCAGAGGAGGTCTTCCTTTTCCTCTGCTACCACCAGCGGGTAGGGCCTCAAAAACCTTCAGGGCTGGAGTTATTTAATCCACTCGTACGACGTGGCCTAGCTAGCGGAGCCGCTGGTTCTTAATGCGCTATGTCTATGTCCTTGTACAACTCGTACAGCTCATCGTTCCATCGTACACAGTATTCGCCGTCGCAAAGACGCAAAGGTCCATACATTTTTCGAAGAATCTTTCTCTCGAACACTCCAAGAGCCCTCTCATCTGATGTTGTCATCGTCCATGCTTCTGCACCATACAATAGGACGAGCATGATGAGATATTTATAGAGTATGGTTTTTGTCCGTCGAGAGAGGACTTTACTGTGCAGTTGCCTACTCAGTCCGAAGTAGCACTTGTTGGCAAGAGAGATTCTGCGTTGGATTTCAAGGCTGACGCTGTTATTGATGTTGATGCTGGTTCCTAAGTAAACGAAGTCCTCTACTTTTTTAAAGTTATAACGGTCAACAGTGATGTTTGATCCCAGTCGTGAATGTGCCGACTGTCTATTTGATGACAGGAGATACTTCGTCTTGCCCTCGTTCACCTCCAGACCCATTCGCTTCGCCTCTCTACCCAGTTTGGAGAAGGCAGAACTAACTGCGCGGTTGTTAAGACCGATGATATCAATGTCATCGGCGTACGCCAGCAATTGCACAATCTTATAAAAGATGGTGCCTGACCGATTAAGTTCTGCGGCTCGAATTATCTTCTCCAGCATCAGGTTAAAGAAATCGCACGACAAAGAGTCACCCTGTCTGAAACCTCGTTTGGTATCAAACGGCTCGGAAATGACCTTCCTGGTGCTGGTGGTGTTGCTCAACGTCATTTTACATAGCCGTATTAGTTTTGCCGGGATAATAAATTCAGAGATTGCGGCAAATAGGAAACTTCTTGTCGTGCTGTCCAAAGCGGCTTGGAAGTCGACAAAAAGATGGTGTGTGTCGATTCTTCTTTCTCGGGTCTTTTCCAAGATCTGGCGTATTGTGAATAATTGGTCGGTGGTGGATTTACCAGGTCTAAAGCCACACTGATAAGGTCCAATCAGTTCATTGACGGTGGGCTTAAGTCTTTCACACAATATACTCGATAGAACCTTATATGCGATGTTAAGAAGACTGATCCCGCGATAATTGGCACAGACTGCAGTATCACCCTTTTTGTGGATTGGGGAGAGCACACTTAAGTTCCAATCAGTAGGCATGCGTTCTTCCGACCATATTCTTGCTTCCTTCTTCAACTCACGATAACGCTCCCGCACAGCTCGCGTTGCGCCCGATCACAAAGTGGCCCTGTAGGCAGCGTCTTTACGTTCCGTAGCGGCGCGACATTCCTCGTCATACCAGTTGTTCTTTCGGGCTCGCTGAAATCCGATGGATTCTTCAGCGGCGGTATGTAGACAGCGAGAAATATGGTTCCACTGCTCGGAAATATCGTTCTGTTGATTAGTGCTCTCAGAGAGCAGGAGTGCAAGTCTGGTGGCGAAGTGGGTGGCTGTCTGTTGCGATTCTAGCTTTCCGACGTCGAGCTTTCCTTGTGTCGATTTGCGCGCGCTTTTTTCTGCACAGAGGCGCGTGCGGATCTTAGCTGCCACAAGAAAGTGATCCGAGTCGATGTTGGCTCCTCCTTCGTGCGCACATTTAGAACACTGGAAGCATGCCTTCCGTCTATCACAACGTGGTCGATTTGGTGTCGTGTCTTACCATCTGGAGACAGCCACGTAGCCTGGTGAATCTTCTTATGCTGGCACCTGGTACTACCGACTACCATGTTTCGGGCCCCGGCGAAGTCGGTCAGTCTCAATCCGTTATCGGACGTTCCGTCATGGAGGCTGAATTTTCTGACTGTGGAACCAAAGATGCCCTCCTTGCCCACCTTGGCTTTGAAGTCGCCAAGCACGATTTTTATATCGTGGAGGGGGCACTCATACGTGCGGACAAGGAGATCGTAGAAGCGATCTTTAGTCCCATCGTCCTTCTCTTCCGTCGGGGCGTGGGCGCAAATCAGGGAGATGTTGAAGAATCTCGCCTTGATGCGGATTGTGGCGAGACGCTCGTCCACCGGAGTGAACGACAGTACTTTACGTCGCAGTCTCTCTCCCACCACAAATCCGACACCAAATTTGCGCTCCTTTACATGACAGCTGTAGTAGATGTCGCAAGGGCCTATCACTTGTTTCACCTGCCCCGTCCATCGCATCTCTTGAATGGCGGTGATGTCAGCCTGTGCTCTGCTGAGGACATCAACCAGCCGGGCAGAGGCACCTTCCCAATTAAGGCTCCGGACATTCCAGGTGCATGCCCTCAAATCATTGTCCTTTAAACGTTTGCTGTGGTCGTCATCAAAAAAGGGGGGTCTCATCCGAGGCTTTGTTTTGTTTTTCATTGGAAGTAGTTTTTTTTACGTGGCGGGTTCCAAGCCCTGCGCACAACCCATTGCTGGGGGTTGAAATTTTAAATTCGTTTGTATAGCGAGCCGCTTGCTCCAAGACAGAAGCCCGCTTGCAGCCGCACCTCCTGGTGAACAGACGCTGCGGACTTTAGTGGATCCTTAAACCGAATATGTCGGAGTGGCTTCGCTAAAGCTCCCTCTCTATTAGCCGTGACCCAAGGCTCCACACGGGTTGGTTACCGTATTTCGCACATGGGTTGCTCACGTTTCCCAGGGTGCACGAACGTGGACGTTAGAGTAGGGATTGAGTACAGCCGTGCAACTGTAACCGCATACCCAGAAGCACCACTGCACCCCATTGCACCCCTTTAAGCCCTTCAGCTCTTCGCGGAAGTGACGGCTTCAGCGTTTCTGCCGCGTCAAGTGATTTTTATTTATACGGATACAAGAAAAAGATCCTTTCGCGAAAAAATTAGGTCATGGCAAATAAAGAACAGAATTCCACTCAAAAGTTTAAGGGAACTATTAATTATTCCTAGAGATGAGAACTTGGCCGTTCCTTTAAGCCCTTCAGCTCTTTTAAATTTAACCAACGAAAAACTAGATGTAGAAAATGTTTCTCCGGGCGAATATGTTCATTTTGGACTAAAAACTCAATTACAAAAGGTTGAAAGTATTGTTGTTCACCACAATGAAATTGTATTTGACGTTAATATTGATGGTTTGCCATTATTTAATAGCTCCAAAATTCAACTTTGGCCAGTTGCTACAGCAAAACTCCGAGACACGTATTTCTTTATTTGAAGCCTATTTTCATATTCTGTTAACATTTCTCATGTGTACCAACCACTGTCGTACTGTGTTTTCTATGCAACGAGTCAACATCGCGTAATAATGTTGCGAATGGTTTCTTGAATACAAATATGGCTTGCGAGAAATATTTTATGCCTGAACTATTGGTGAGATGCAATGTCTTTTGTATTATACAATTAAAAATATAAAGAATATGGCATTGAATTATGTATGTACATATGGACATTTTGATTGTTTAATATGTAAATACGTTAACTTTGTGACAAATATTAGATGGTTTCGAAGACGAAGAAGAAGGAAAATTTTAAAAATTCACTTTCAAAAATATAATAATGTGTTACTTTCAACGATAGTAGATATACATAAATGTATGTACATGTAATATACAATTATCTGGCTATTTTATACTGAGTATATTTTTAATGCCATTTTCTTAATAAGTTATATATCCTTAACGATTGTTCAAACACTTCCTAATCGCAAATATAGATTAATATACCATTTTTTACAAAAGCTTTGGTGTTTGAATCACATGTGCGAAATAGTTTTTATACAGACATACCTTAATTGAAGGCGAATTACTAACAATATTTGCTTGAATTAGTAAAATTTCTTGCTGGGCGGTCCCTGCGGAGTATTTCCCCTGTACAAATTGTAAGACCATGTAGTCTAATAGGACCACGTTTTAAAGTAGGTGCAAAGGGATGTGGTGACTTATATGCCATCGTTTCTTGGTTCTTTTGAATATAATATGTTTTTTCATTTAAAATTAATTAAATTATGCCGTGCGCTCCCAGTTTCACATTTCAATTCCACAATGTGATTTTAAAAATTTCCTGTGAAAGTGAATTAGTGTGCTCCCAATTTCACAAATTTCTTCGCATATCAGGTCATCCCTGTCACACATATCGGTTATCGTTGTGGCAATTCAGCTATGTATGCTTTTTTGAGGAGTCATCAGCAAAACACTTAAAAATAAATAGAGACATTTCAAAAATGGTTTCTACAAACATCAAAGAATATTTAAAAAGTTATTCCAATCGAAAATAATAAAACATTCACACACTGTTTGTCATTTACTTTTCATTTCACATACAACCAAGCATTCGGATTCAATGTATTTGAATGTGAAATTGGGAGCACCAAACATGTGATTTCAAACCGAATCCACAAGGAAATTTGTGAATGTGAAATTGGGAGCACGGCTGTATCAATTCCGTTTTTGAAAAAAAGTATATTGACAAAGCCCTACAATGATATTTTAACATAATAGCTACATGCATAAATATGCATCCTATACCAAAATTAACAGTTCAATAATCTACGCAAATCCCTCAACTTTTCTACTCAATTTATTTCGAAACACTTAATTTTTATGGATTATCACTTCTCATGAAAAACTAATAAACGGTAGCGTTGCTTTCTATAACCTGTTTAAGCGGCTGTCAGTGGTCTAATTTTGTCTTTATTGAAGATTTGTAATGAACCAAAAAAAGTTAATAGAACAAAAAAGATATTCTCTATTAAAACACAAAAATTCGTACAAGTCATGAATTTGGGTAATTAGGGAATTTTGCCCTTTTTATAAGGTAATTTTAAGGATAACCGGTGGCATCACTACGTCAGTAAACCCATCAGTTGATGTTAGGGATGAATCGATATTGTAAAATATCGATACTTTTACTCTCTTTCGGTATCGCCATAAAGTATCATTATTTGATTATTATTTTGTTACAGGGTATTACTCGTGGAAATTAATAAAATTTACAAACACATTTTATATTGTTAATGAATTCAAAGAATAATATAATTATAATTAAAAAGATGTCTAAAAATAATTAACTTTATGTATAAATAAATATATAGTGAAAGGTGCTGCTTTTTATATAAAAAATATAGTGAAATAGGTGGAAGAAGTTTAACAACAAATTAGTTAAGAATTATCTTAGCTGTGGGAATTATCAATTTATCGCTTGAAGTCGCCTCTAAACATTCCCTCCAAGTTTCTGTAAAAAAATTTCCAAAAGCATTAAGAAGTGATTGGAACATTAATAAATAACCAACGCCATAACAATGGCTTATATTAAATAGCTTCTTATTTTTCCCATTGCTCGACAAAATTATTTAAGGAAAAGTATACCTACTTTTTGTCCCAGTGAAAAGTACAAAATGGTATCGAAAAAGAAAATCGAGTATTTACTTGACCTCATTTGTAGCGGTTCATCCCTATTCGCTAGTGAGTAATTGATTGAAAGGTACATTGTGTTTCTTGGAGTCATCTTTTTTGCATTCAGGTGATTTAAATGTGAATAAAATAAGTGTTAAATTATAAAATAAATAGAAGTGTTCAAACAAGAAGAAAAATGCAGTGCTCAAAAAGACATTTAAAGCGTATTTTTAAAGAAAAAAAAAAAAGAGTTGTATGCTCAGCTATTGTTGGCGAGCGAAGCGTCAATAGAAATTCGCAGAAGTGACGGCTTCAGCGTTTCTGCCGCGTCAAGTGATTTTTATTTATACCGACACTACCGGCGCGCAACAGGTGCCAAGAAAAAGATCCTTTCGCGAAAAAATTAGGTCATGGCAAATAAAGAACAGAATTCCACACAAAAGTTTAAGGGAACTATTAATTATTCTTAGAGAAAGCACGCCAGCTGTCCCTATCTTTTGCTAACTGGCGCCAATTGGAAATCCCTATTATAGCCAAGTCTTTTTCCACTTGGTCTTTCCAACGCAGAGGAGGTCTTCCTTTTCCTCTGCTACCACCAGCGGGTAGGGCCTCAAAAACCTTCAGGGCTGGAGTTATTTAATCCACTCGTACGACGTGGCCTAGCTAGCGGAGCCGCTGGTTCTTAATGCGCTATGTCTATGTCCTTGTACAACTCGTACAGCTCATCGTTCCATCGTACACAGTATTCGCCGTCGCAAAGACGCAAAGGTCCATACATTTTTCGAAGAATCTTTCTCTCGAACACTCCAAGAGCCCTCTCATCTGATGTTGTCATCGTCCATGCTTCTGCACCATACAATAGGACGAGCATGATGAGATATTTATAGAGTATGGTTTTTGTCCGTCGAGAGAGGACTTTACTGTGCAGTTGCCTACTCAGTCCGAAGTAGCACTTGTTGGCAAGAGAGATTCTGCGTTGGATTTCAAGGCTGACGCTGTTATTGATGTTGATGCTGGTTCCTAAGTAAACGAAGTCCTCTACTTTTTTAAAGTTATAACGGTCAACAGTGATGTTTGATCCCAGTCGTGAATGTGCCGACTGTCTATTTGATGACAGGAGATACTTCGTCTTGCCCTCGTTCATCTCCAGACCCATTCGCTTCGCCTCTCTACCCAGTTTGGAGAAGGCAGAACTAACTGCGCGGTTGTTAAGACCGATGATATCAATGTCATCGGCGTACGCCAGCAATTGCACAATCTTATAAAAGATGGTGCCTGACCGATTAAGTTCTGCGGCTCGAATTATCTTCTCCAGCATCAGGTTAAAGAAATCGCACGACAAAGAGTCACCCTGTCTGAAACCTCGTTTGGTATCAAACGGCTCGGAAATGACCTTCCTGGTGCTGGTGGTGTTGCTCAACGTCATTTTACATAGCCGTATTAGTTTTGCCGGGATAATAAATTCAGAGATTGCGGCAAATAGGAAACTTCTTGTCGTGCTGTCCAAAGCGGCTTGGAAGTCGACAAAAAGATGGTGTGTGTCGATTCTTCTTTCTCGGGTCTTTTCCAAGATCTGGCGTATTGTGAATAATTGGTCGGTGGTGGATTTACCAGGTCTAAAGCCACACTGATAAGGTCCAATCAGTTCATTGACGGTGGGCTTAAGTCTTTCACACAATATACTCGATAGAACCTTATATGCGATGTTAAGAAGACTGATCCCGCGATAATTGGCACAGACTGCAGTATCACCCTTTTTGTGCATTGGGGAGAGCACACTTAAGTTCCAATCAGTAGGCATGCGTTCTTCCGACCATATTCTTGCTTCCTTCTTCAACTCACGATAACGCTCCCGCACAGCTCGCGTTGCGCCCGATCACAAAGTGGCCCTGTAGGCAGCGTCTTTACGTTCCGTAGCGGCGCGACATTCCTCGTCATACCAGTTGTTCTTTCGGGCTCGCTGAAATCCGATGGATTCTTCAGCGGCGGTATGTAGACAGCGAGAAATATGGTTCCACTGCTCGGAAATATCGTTCTGTTGATTAGTGCTCTCAGAGAGCAGGAGTGCAAGTCTGGTGGCGAAGTGGGTGGCTGTCTGTTGCGATTCTAGCTTTCCGACGTCGAGCTTTCCTTGTGTCGATTTGCGCGCGCTTTTTTCTGCACAGAGGCGCGTGCGGATCTTAGCTGCCACAAGAAAGTGATCCGAGTCGATGTTGGCTCCTCCTTCGTGCGCACATTTAGAACACTGGAAGCATGCCTTCCGTCTATCACAACGTGGTCGATTTGGTGTCGTGTCTTACCATCTGGAGACAGCCACGTAGCCTGGTGAATCTTCTTATGCTGGCACCTGGTACTACCGACTACCATGTTTCGGGCCCCGGCGAAGTCGGTCAGTCTCAATCCGTTATCGGACGTTCCGTCATGGAGGCTGAATTTTCTGACTGTGGAACCAAAGATGCCCTCCTTGCCCACCTTGGCTTTGAAGTCGCCAAGCACGATTTTTATATCGTGGAGGGGGCACTCATACGTGCGGACAAGGAGATCGTAGAAGCGATCTTTAGTCCCATCGTCCTTCTCTTCCGTCGGGGCGTGGGCGCAAATCAGGGAGATGTTGAAGAATCTCGCCTTGATGCGGATTGTGGCGAGACGCTCGTCCACCGGAGTGAACGACAGTACTTTACGTCGCAGTCTCTCTCCCACCACAAATCCGACACCAAATTTGCGCTCCTTTACATGACAGCTGTAGTAGATGTCGCAAGGGCCTATCACTTGTTTCACCTGCCCCGTCCATCGCATCTCTTGAATGGCGGTGATGTCAGCCTGTGCTCTGCTGAGGACATCAACCAGCCGGGCAGAGGCACCTTCCCAATTAAGGCTCCGGACATTCCAGGTGCATGCCCTCAAATCATTGTCCTTTAAACGTTTGCTGTGGTCGTCATCAAATAAGGGGGGTCTCATCCGAGGCTTTGTTTTGTTTTTCATTGGAAGTAGTTTTTTTTACGTGGCGGGTTCCAAGCCCTGCGCACAACCCATTGCTGGGGGTTGAAATTTTAAATTCGTTTGTATAGCGAGCCGCTTGCTCCAAGACAGAAGCCCGCTTGCAGCCGCACCTCCTGGTGAACAGACGCTGCGGACTTTAGTGGATCCTTAAACCGAATATGTCGGAGTGGCTTCGCTAAAGCTCCCTCTCTATTAGCCGTGACCCAAGGCTCCACACGGGTTGGTTACCGTATTTCGCACATGGGTTGCTCACGTTTCCCAGGGTGCACGAACGTGGACGTTAGAGTAGGGATTGAGTACAGCCGTGCAACTGTAACCGCATACCCAGAAGCACCACTGCACCCCATTGCACCCCTTTAAGCCCTTCAGCTCTTCGCGGAAGTGACGGCTTCAGCGTTTCTGCCGCGTCAAGTGATTTTTATTTATACGGATACAAGAAAAAGATCCTTTCGCGAAAAAATTAGGTCATGGCAAATAAAGAACAGAATTCCACTCAAAAGTTTAAGGGAACTATTAATTATTCCTAGAGATGAGAACTTGGCCGTTCCTTTAAGCCCTTCAGCTCTTTTAAATTTAACCAACGAAAAACTAGATGTAGAAAATGTTTCTCCGGGCGAATATGTTCATTTTGGACTAAAAACTCAATTACAAAAGGTTCAAAGTATTGTTGTTCACCACAATGAAATTGTATTTGACGTTAATATTGATGGTTTGCCATTATTTAATAGCTCCAAAATTCAACTTTGGCCAATTGCTACAGCAAAACTCCGAGACACGTATTTCTTTATTTGAAGCCTATTTTCATATTCTGTTAACATTTCTCATGTGTACCAACCACTGTCGTACTGTGTTTTCTATGCAACGAGTCAACATCGCGTAATAATCTTGCGAATGGTTTCTTGAATACAAATATGGCTTGCGAGAAATATTTTATGCCTGAACTATTGGTGAGATGCAATGTCTTTTGTATTATACAATTAAAAATATAAAGAATATGGCATTGAATTATGTATGTACATATGGACATTTTGATTGTTTAATATGTAAATACGTTAACTTTGTGACAAATATTAGATGGTTTCGAAGACGAAGAAGAAGGAAAATTTTAAAAATTCACTTTCAAAAATATAATAATGTGTTACTTTCAACGATAGTAGATATACATAAATGTATGTACATGTAATATACAATTATCTGGCTATTTTATACTGAGTATATTTTTAATGCCATTTTCTTAATAAGTTATATATCCTTAACGATTGTTCAAACACTTCCTAATCGCAAATATAGATTAATATACCATTTTTTACAAAAGCTTTGGTGTTTGAATCACATGTGCGAAATAGTTTTTATACAGACATACCTTAATTGAAGGCGAATTACTAACAATATTTGCTTGAATTAGTAAAATTTCTTGCTGGGCGGTCCCTGCGGAGTATTTCCCCTGTACAAATTGTAAGACCATGTAGTCTAATAGGACCACGTTTTAAAGTAGGTGCAAAGGGATGTGGTGACTTATATGCCATCGTTTCTTGGTTCTTTTGAATATAATATGTTTTTTCATTTAAAATTAATTAAATTATGCCGTGCGCTCCCAGTTTCACATTTCAATTCCACAATGTGATTTTAAAAATTTCCTGTGAAAGTGAATTAGTGTGCTCCCAATTTCACAAATTTCTTCGCATATCAGGTCATCCCTGTCACACATATCGGTTATCGTTGTGGCAATTCAGCTATGTATGCTTTTTTGAGGAGTCATCAGCAAAACACTTAAAAATAAATAGAGACATTTCAAAAATGGTTTCTACAAACATCAAAGAATATTTAAAAAGTTATTCCAATCGAAAATAATAAAACATTCACACACTGTTTGTCATTTACTTTTCATTTCACATACAACCAAGCATTCGGATTCAATGTATTTGAATGTGAAATTGGGAGCACCAAACATGTGATTTCAAACCGAATCCACAAGGAAATTTGTGAATGTGAAATTGGGAGCACGGCTGTATCAATTCCGTTTTTGAAAAAAAGTATATTGACAAAGCCCTACAATGATATTTTAACATAATAGCTACATGCATAAATATGCATCCTATACCAAAATTAACAGTTCAATAATCTACGCAAATCCCTCAACTTTTCTACTCAATTTATTTCGAAACACTTAATTTTTATGGATTCTCACTTCTCATGAAAAACTAATAAACGGTAGCGTTGCTTTCTATAACCTGTTTAAGCGGGTGTCAGTGGTCTAATTTTGTCTTTATTGAAGATTTGTAATGAACCAAAAAAAGTTAATAGAACAAAAAAGATATTCTCTATTAAAACACAAAAATTCGTACAAGTCATGAATTTGGGTAATTAGGGAATTTTGCCCTTTTTATAAGGTAATTTTAAGGATAACCGGTGGCATCACTACGTCAGTAAACCCATCAGTTGATGTTAGGGATGAATCGATATTGTAAAATATCGATACTTTTACTCTCTTTCGGTATCGCCATAAAGTATCATTATTTGATTATTATTTTGTTACAGGGTATTACTCGTGGAAATTAATAAAATTTACAAACACATTTTATATTGTTAATGAATTCAAAGAATAATATAATTATAATTAAAAAGATGTCTAAAAATAATTAACTTTATGTATAAATAAATATATAGTGAAAGGTGCTGCTTTTTATATAAAAAATATAGTGAAATAGGTGGAAGAAGTTTAACAACAAATTAGTTAAGAATTATCTTAGCTGTGGGAATTATCAATTTATCGCTTGAAGTCGCCTCTAAACATTCCCTCCAAGTTTCTGTAAAAAAATTTCCAAAAGCATTAAGAAGTGATTGGAACATTAATAAATAACCAACGCCATAACAATGGCTTATATTAAATAGCTTCTTATTTTTCCCATTGCTCGACAAAATTATTTAAGGAAAAGTATACCTACTTTTTGTCCCAGTGAAAAGTACAAAATGGTATCGAAAAAGAAAATCGAGTATTTACTTGACCTCATTTGTAGCGGTTCATCCCTATTCGCTAGTGAGTAATTGATTGAAAGGTACATTGTGTTTCTTGGAGTCATCTTTTTTGCATTCAGGTGATTTAAATGTGAATAAAATAAGTGTTAAATTATAAAATAAATAGAAGTGTTCAAACAAGAAGAAAAATGCAGTGCTCAAAAAGACATTTAAAGCGTATTTTTAAAGAAAAAAAAAAAAGAGTTGTATGCTCAGCTATTGTTGGCGAGCGAAGCGTCAATAGAAATTCGCAGAAGTGACGGCTTCAGCGTTTCTGCCGCGTCAAGTGATTTTTATTTATACCGACACTACCGGCGCGCAACAGGTGCCAAGAAAAAGATCCTTTCGCGAAAAAATTAGGTCATGGCAAATAAAGAACAGAATTCCACACAAAAGTTTAAGGGAACTATTAATTATTCTTAGAGAAAGCACGCCAGCTGTCCCTATCTTTTGCTAACTGGCGCCAATTGGAAATCCCTATTATAGCCAAGTCTTTTTCCACTTGGTCTTTCCAACGCAGAGGAGGTCTTCCTTTTCCTCTGCTACCACCAGCGGGTAGGGCCTCAAAAACCTTCAGGGCTGGAGTTATTTAATCCACTCGTACGACGTGGCCTAGCTAGCGGAGCCGCTGGTTCTTAATGCGCTATGTCTATGTCCTTGTACAACTCGTACAGCTCATCGTTCCATCGTACACAGTATTCGCCGTCGCAAAGACGCAAAGGTCCATACATTTTTCGAAGAATCTTTCTCTCGAACACTCCAAGAGCCCTCTCATCTGATGTTGTCATCGTCCATGCTTCTGCACCATACAATAGGACGAGCATGATGAGATATTTATAGAGTATGGTTTTTGTCCGTCGAGAGAGGACTTTACTGTGCAGTTGCCTACTCAGTCCGAAGTAGCACTTGTTGGCAAGAGAGATTCTGCGTTGGATTTCAAGGCTGACGCTGTTATTGATGTTGATGCTGGTTCCTAAGTAAACGAAGTCCTCTACTTTTTTAAAGTTATAACGGTCAACAGTGATGTTTGATCCCAGTCGTGAATGTGCCGACTGTCTATTTGATGACAGGAGATACTTCGTCTTGCCCTCGTTCATCTCCAGACCCATTCGCTTCGCCTCTCTACCCAGTTTGGAGAAGGCAGAACTAACTGCGCGGTTGTTAAGACCGATGATATCAATGTCATCGGCGTACGCCAGCAATTGCACAATCTTATAAAAGATGGTGCCTGACCGATTAAGTTCTGCGGCTCGAATTATCTTCTCCAGCATCAGGTTAAAGAAATCGCACGACAAAGAGTCACCCTGTCTGAAACCTCGTTTGGTATCAAACGGCTCGGAAATGACCTTCCTGGTGCTGGTGGTGTTGCTCAACGTCATTTTACATAGCCGTATTAGTTTTGCCGGGATAATAAATTCAGAGATTGCGGCAAATAGGAAACTTCTTGTCGTGCTGTCCAAAGCGGCTTGGAAGTCGACAAAAAGATGGTGTGTGTCGATTCTTCTTTCTCGGGTCTTTTCCAAGATCTGGCGTATTGTGAATAATTGGTCGGTGGTGGATTTACCAGGTCTAAAGCCACACTGATAAGGTCCAATCAGTTCATTGACGGTGGGCTTAAGTCTTTCACACAATATACTCGATAGAACCTTATATGCGATGTTAAGAAGACTGATCCCGCGATAATTGGCACAGACTGCAGTATCACCCTTTTTGTGGATTGGGGAGAGCACACTTAAGTTCCAATCAGTAGGCATGCGTTCTTCCGACCATATTCTTGCTTCCTTCTTCAACTCACGATAACGCTCCCGCACAGCTCGCGTTGCGCCCGATCACAAAGTGGCCCTGTAGGCAGCGTCTTTACGTTCCGTAGCGGCGCGACATTCCTCGTCATACCAGTTGTTCTTTCGGGCTCGCTGAAATCCGATGGATTCTTCAGCGGCGGTATGTAGACAGCGAGAAATATGGTTCCACTGCTCGGAAATATCGTTCTGTTGATTAGTGCTCTCAGAGAGCAGGAGTGCAAGTCTGGTGGCGAAGTGGGTGGCTGTCTGTTGCGATTCTAGCTTTCCGACGTCGAGCTTTCCTTGTGTCGATTTGCGCGCGCTTTTTTCTGCACAGAGGCGCGTGCGGATCTTAGCTGCCACAAGAAAGTGATCCGAGTCGATGTTGGCTCCTCCTTCGTGCGCACATTTAGAACACTGGAAGCATGCCTTCCGTCTATCACAACGTGGTCGATTTGGTGTCGTGTCTTACCATCTGGAGACAGCCACGTAGCCTGGTGAATCTTCTTATGCTGGCACCTGGTACTACCGACTACCATGTTTCGGGCCCCGGCGAAGTCGGTCAGTCTCAATCCGTTATCGGACGTTCCGTCATGGAGGCTGAATTTTCTGACTGTGGAACCAAAGATGCCCTCCTTGCCCACCTTGGCTTTGAAGTCGCCAAGCACGATTTTTATATCGTGGAGGGGGCACTCATACGTGCGGACAAGGAGATCGTAGAAGCGATCTTTAGTCCCATCGTCCTTCTCTTCCGTCGGGGCGTGGGCGCAAATCAGGGAGATGTTGAAGAATCTCGCCTTGATGCGGATTGTGGCGAGACGCTCGTCCACCGGAGTGAACGACAGTACTTTACGTCGCAGTCTCTCTCCCACCACAAATCCGACACCAAATTTGCGCTCCTTTACATGACAGCTGTAGTAGATGTCGCAAGGGCCTATCACTTGTTTCACCTGCCCCGTCCATCGCATCTCTTGAATGGCGGTGATGTCAGCCTGTGCTCTGCTGAGGACATCAACCAGCCGGGCAGAGGCACCTTCCCAATTAAGGCTCCGGACATTCCAGGTGCATGCCCTCAAATCATTGTCCTTTAAACGTTTGCTGTGGTCGTCATCAAATAAGGGGGGTCTCATCCGAGGCTTTGTTTTGTTTTTCATTGGAAGTAGTTTTTTTTACGTGGCGGGTTCCAAGCCCTGCGCACAACCCATTGCTGGGGGTTGAAATTTTAAATTCGTTTGTATAGCGAGCCGCTTGCTCCAAGACAGAAGCCCGCTTGCAGCCGCACCTCCTGGTGAACAGACGCTGCGGACTTTAGTGGATCCTTAAACCGAATATGTCGGAGTGGCTTCGCTAAAGCTCCCTCTCTATTAGCCGTGACCCAAGGCTCCACACGGGTTGGTTACCGTATTTCGCACATGGGTTGCTCACGTTTCCCAGGGTGCACGAACGTGGACGTTAGAGTAGGGATTGAGTACAGCCGTGCAACTGTAACCGCATACCCAGAAGCACCACTGCACCCCATTGCACCCCTTTAAGCCCTTCAGCTCTTCGCGGAAGTGACGGCTTCAGCGTTTCTGCCGCGTCAAGTGATTTTTATTTATACGGATACAAGAAAAAGATCCTTTCGCGAAAAAATTAGGTCATGGCAAATAAAGAACAGAATTCCACTCAAAAGTTTAAGGGAACTATTAATTATTCCTAGAGATGAGAACTTGGCCGTTCCTTTAAGCCCTTCAGCTCTTTTAAATTTAACCAACGAAAAACTAGATGTAGAAAATGTTTCTCCGGGCGAATATGTTCATTTTGGACTAAAAACTCAATTACAAAAGGTTGAAAGTATTGTTGTTCACCACAATGAAATTGTATTTGACGTTAATATTGATGGTTTGCCATTATTTAATAGCTCCAAAATTCAACTTTGGCCAATTGCTACAGCAAAACTCCGAGACACGTATTTCTTTATTTGAAGCCTATTTTCATATTCTGTTAACATTTCTCATGTGTACCAACCACTGTCGTACTGTGTTTTCTATGCAACGAGTCAACATCGCGTAATAATCTTGCGAATGGTTTCTTGAATACAAATATGGCTTGCGAGAAATATTTTATGCCTGAACTATTGGTGAGATGCAATGTCTTTTGTATTATACAATTAAAAATATAAAGAATATGGCATTGAATTATGTATGTACATATGGACATTTTGATTGTTTAATATGTAAATACGTTAACTTTGTGACAAATATTAGATGGTTTCGAAGACGAAGAAGAAGGAAAATTTTAAAAATTCACTTTCAAAAATATAATAATGTGTTACTTTCAACGATAGTAGATATACATAAATGTATGTACATGTAATATACAATTATCTGGCTATTTTATACTGAGTATATTTTTAATGCCATTTTCTTAATAAGTTATATATCCTTAACGATTGTTCAAACACTTCCTAATCGCAAATATAGATTAATATACCATTTTTTACAAAAGCTTTGGTGTTTGAATCACATGTGCGAAATAGTTTTTATACAGACATACCTTAATTGAAGGCGAATTACTAACAATATTTGCTTGAATTAGTAAAATTTCTTGCTGGGCGGTCCCTGCGGAGTATTTCCCCTGTACAAATTGTAAGACCATGTAGTCTAATAGGACCACGTTTTAAAGTAGGTGCAAAGGGATGTGGTGACTTATATGCCATCGTTTCTTGGTTCTTTTGAATATAATATGTTTTTTCATTTAAAATTAATTAAATTATGCCGTGCGCTCCCAGTTTCACATTTCAATTCCACAATGTGATTTTAAAAATTTCCTGTGAAAGTGAATTAGTGTGCTCCCAATTTCACAAATTTCTTCGCATATCAGGTCATCCCTGTCACACATATCGGTTATCGTTGTGGCAATTCAGCTATGTATGCTTTTTTGAGGAGTCATCAGCAAAACACTTAAAAATAAATAGAGACATTTCAAAAATGGTTTCTACAAACATCAAAGAATATTTAAAAAGTTATTCCAATCGAAAATAATAAAACATTCACACACTGTTTGTCATTTACTTTTCATTTCACATACAACCAAGCATTCGGATTCAATGTATTTGAATGTGAAATTGGGAGCACCAAACATGTGATTTCAAACCGAATCCACAAGGAAATTTGTGAATGTGAAATTGGGAGCACGGCTGTATCAATTCCGTTTTTGAAAAAAAGTATATTGACAAAGCCCTACAATGATATTTTAACATAATAGCTACATGCATAAATATGCATCCTATACCAAAATTAACAGTTCAATAATCTACGCAAATCCCTCAACTTTTCTACTCAATTTATTTCGAAACACTTAATTTTTATGGATTCTCACTTCTCATGAAAAACTAATAAACGGTAGCGTTGCTTTCTATAACCTGTTTAAGCGGGTGTCAGTGGTCTAATTTTGTCTTTATTGAAGATTTGTAATGAACCAAAAAAAGTTAATAGAACAAAAAAGATATTCTCTATTAAAACACAAAAATTCGTACAAGTCATGAATTTGGGTAATTAGGGAATTTTGCCCTTTTTATAAGGTAATTTTAAGGATAACCGGTGGCATCACTACGTCAGTAAACCCATCAGTTGATGTTAGGGATGAATCGATATTGTAAAATATCGATACTTTTACTCTCTTTCGGTATCGCCATAAAGTATCATTATTTGATTATTATTTTGTTACAGGGTATTACTCGTGGAAATTAATAAAATTTACAAACACATTTTATATTGTTAATGAATTCAAAGAATAATATAATTATAATTAAAAAGATGTCTAAAAATAATTAACTTTATGTATAAATAAAAATATAGTGAAAAGTGCTGCTTTATATATAAAAAATATAGTGAAATAGGTGGAAGAAGTTTAACAACAAATTACTTAAGAATTATCATAGCTGTGGGAATTATCAATTTATCCCTTGAAGTCGCCTCTAAACATTCCCGCCAAGATTCTTTAAACAAATTTCCAAAAGCATTAAGAAGTGATTGGAACATTAATAAATAACCAACGCCATAACAATGGCTTATATTAAATAGCTTCTTATTTTTCCCATTGCTCGACAAAATTATTTAAGGAAAAGTATACCTACTTTTTGTCCCAGTGAAAAGTACAAAATGGTATCGAAAAAGAAAATCGAGTATTTACTTGACCTCATTTGTAGCGGTTCATCCCTATTCGCTAGTGAGTAATTGATTGAAACGTACATTGTGTTCCTTGGAGTCATCTCTTTTGCATTCAGGTGATTTATATGTGAATAAAAGAAGTTTTCAAAAAAGAAGAAAAATGCAGTGCTCAAAAAGACATTTAAAGCGTATTTTTAAAGAAAAAAAAGAGTTGTATGCTCAGCTATTGTTGGCGAGCGAAGCGTCAATAGAAATTCGCGGAAGTGACGGCTTCAGCGTTTCTGCCGCGTCAAGTGATTTTTATTTATACCGACACTACCGTCGCGCAACAGGTGCCAAGAAAAAGATCCTTTCGCGAAAAAATTAGGACATGGCAAATAAAGAACAAAATTCCACACAACATTTTAAGGGAAATATTAATTATTCTTAGAGATGAGAACTTTGCCGTTCCTTTAAGCCCTTCAGCTCTTCTAAATTTAACCAACGAAAAACTAGAAGTAGAAAATGTTTCTCCAGGCGAATATGTTCATTTTGGACTAAAAACTCAATTACAAAAGGTTGAAAGTATTGTTGTTCACCACAATGAAATTGTATTTGACGTTAATATTGATGGTTTGCCATTATTTAATAGCTCCAAAATTCAACTTTGGCCAATTGCTACAGCAAAACTCCGAGACACGTATTTCTTTATTTGAAGCCTATTTTCATATTCTATTAACATTTCTCATGTGTACCAACCACTGTCGTACTGAGTTATCTATGCAACGAGTCAACATCGTGTAAGAATGTTGCGAATTGTTTCTTGAATACAAATATGACTTGCGAGAAATATTTTATGCCTGAACTATTGGTGAGATGCAATGTCTTTCGTATTATACAATCAAAAATACAAAGAATATGGCATTGAATTATGTACATTTTGATTGTAAAATTAATCACAAGTGCAAAATAGTTTTTATACAGGCATACCTTAATTAAAGGCGAATTACTAACAATATTTGCTTGAATTCGTAAAATTTCTTGCTGGGCGGTCATTGCGGAGTATTTCCCATGTAAAAATTGTAAGACCATGTAGTTTAATAGGATCACGTTTTAAAGTAGGTGCAAAGGGACGTGGTTACTTATATGCCACATGTTATGCTGTATTATACCATATCAAGTGCACATTCAACGTCGTTTCTTGGTTCTTTCGTGAATTATCTATAACAACACTTAATAATACGCATATTTCAAGGAATAACTAATAGAGAGGGAAGGATGATGGGACCAAGGATGAATTTTAAAAACTGTGATTGGCGATTTTAACGCTAAGGTTGGCAAAGAAGGAATTTTTGGTCCAACAGTCGGAAACTTCAGCCTTCATAAAAATACCTCCGGCAACGGAGAGAGGCTGATCGAATTCGCCGCGGCGCGAAACATGGTAGTAAGTAGCACCAGGTTCCAACACCGAAGCATCCACCAAGCAACTTGGGTGTCCCCTGATCAAAAAACGCGAAACCAAATTGATCACGTTGTGATATAGGCGAGATACGCTTCGAGCGTGCTTGATGTTCGTTCTATCCGAGGAGCAAGCGTTGACTCGGATCATTACCTTGTTGCAGCTAAGGTCCGCATGCGCCTCTCTGCAATGAAGAACGCTCATCAAGTAACGCAACGAAAGTTCGACGTCGAAAAGCTGCAATCGCAACGGACAGCTGAGAATTTTCAATCTCGACTCTCGATCCTGCTAAGGTAAGCAACTTCTCATCGCCCCGACATTAACGAGCAATGGGATAACATCTCCCAATCTCTACGCACCGTTGCGGAGGAAGTGGTTGGCTACTACCAGCCTCGCAGAAATAATTGGTACAATGACGAATGCCGCGTCGCTGCTGCAGAGAAATACGCAGCATACAAAGCCACCCTGCAGCCAATTACTACGCGTGCTACAATTGAGCGATACCGGGAGAGAAGGAGGGAAGAGAGACGTCTTTTCAAGAGCAAGAAACGAGAGGCGGAAAGGCGTGAGTGCGAAGAGCTTGAGATGCTAGCAAGCAGGAATGCGGCCCGAAAATTCTATCAGAAAATAAGGCAGCAAACAAGTGGTTTCAAGACCGGGGCTGGTTCCTGCAAAGACGAGTATGGAAATCTGGTGACGGACGTACAGAGCACACTTGAGGTATGGAGGGACCACTTCTCAACGTTACTGAATGCGAACTCTGGGGAGGAGTTTGAAGAAGAGGAGCCATGAACAATCTTTAAGGATGAACAACAAATCCCTCCACTCGACCAAGGCGAGGTGAAAACAGCACTTAGGCGGCTAAAGAATAACAAAGCGCCTGGGGCAGACGGTATACCGGCTGAGCTTTTCAAAGCCGGCGGCGAAGAGCTGGTAGGAAGCATGTACCAGCTGTACCAGCTGTTAAGCACAATTTGGTCTGACGAGTACATGCCAGAAGATTGGAACCTTAGTGTTCTTTGCCTAATCCATAAGAAAGGTGATCCTGCTGTTTGCACCAACTACCGTCGGATAAGCCTTCTAAATATCGCATATAAGGTTCTATCGACGATACTGTGTGAAAGGCTGAAGCCATATATGAACCAGCTGATTGGACCTTATCAGTGTGGTTTTAGACCTGGTAAATCCACCATCGACCAGATATTCACAGCACGTCAAATCCTGGAAAAGACCTTAGATAAGCAAATCGACACACACCACCTTTTTGTCGACTTCAAAGCTGCTTTTGATAGCACGAATAGAAGCTGCCTGTACGACGCCATGTCTAAATTTGGGATCCCCGCAAAACTAATACGGCTATGTAGAGTGACGTTGAGCACAACATTTAGCTCCGTCAAAGTTGGGAAGAACCTCTCCGAGCCGTTTGAGACCAAACGAGGTTTTAGACAAGGTGACTCACTTTCGTGCAATTTCTTCAACCTAATGCTGGAAACTGTAATAAGAGCTGCCAATCTGAATCGCAGTGGTACTATATATAACAAAAGTACGATGCTGGTTGCGTATGCGGATGATATTGACATCGTTGGCCTTAACAACAGGGCCGTCAGTGCAGCATTTTCCAGTCTAGAGAAGGAAGCAAAGGAGGTTGGTCTAGTAGTGAATGAGGACAAAACAAAGTACCTTGTGGCAACAAACAAAAAATCCTCGCGTATTGGGACCCACGTCACTGTTGGCAGCTAAAATTTTGAAGTAGTCAAGGATTTTGTATACATACCTTGGATCCAGCATAAACACCACCAATAATGTCAGCCTTGAAATCAAACGAAGAATAACACTTGCCAACAGATGCTACTTTGGGCTCGGTAGGCAGTTGAAAAGCAGAGCCCTTTCTCGACGAACGAAAATCTCGCTCTACAAATCTCTCATCGTGCCCGTCCTTGCATATGGCGCAGAAACATGGACGATGTTGACCAGCGATGAGCAAGCCTTGGGGGCTTTCGAGAGAAATGTTCTTCGCAAGATTTATGGCCCTGTTCGCGAAAGCGGCGGGTACCGAAGAAGATGGAATGACGAGCTGTATGAGCTGTATAATGATGTGGACATAGTCAAGCGCATAAAAATTCAACGATTGCGATGGCTTGGCCATGTCGTTCGCATGGATGATGATGCTCCAGTGAAAGTCCTTCGAAACGGCACCCATGGGTGGGCAACGACGGCAAGGACGCCCAAGAACACACTGGAAGGACCAAGTGCAGAAGGACCTGTCTACGCTTGGTATGAGTAATTGGCGGAACCTCGCGAAGGAGAGAGGGAACTGGCGAAGCTTTTTGATCTCGGCCCAAACCGACAAACGGTTGTAGCGCCATGCAATGCTCAAAAAGAAATTTAAAGCGTATTTTTAAAGAAAAAAAAGAGTTGTATGCTCAGCAATTATTGGCGAGCGAAGCGTCAATAGAAATTCGCGGAAGTGACTTCAGCGTTTCTGCCGCGTCAAGTGATTTTTTTTATACCCACAATACCGGCGCGCAAGAGGTGCCAAGAAAAAGATCCTTTCGCAAAAAAATTAGGTCATGGCAAATAAAAAACAGAATTCCACACAAAAGTTTCAGGGAACTATTAATTATTCTTAGAGATAAGAACTTTGTCGTACCTTTAAGCCCTTCAACTCTTCTAAATTTAACCAACGAAAAACTAGATGTAGAAAATGTTTCTCCGGGCGAATATGTTCATTTGGACTAAAAAGTCAATAACAAATGGTTGAAAGTATTGTTGTTCACCACGATGAAATTGTATTTGACGTTAATATTGATGGTTTGCATTATTTAATAGCTCCAAAACTCAACTTAGGTCGGTGGTGGATTTACCAGGTCTAAAGCCACACTGATAAGGTCCAATCAGTTCATTGACGGTGGGCTTAAGTCTTTCACACAATATACTCGATAGAACCTTATAGGCGATGTTAAGAAGACTAATCCCGCGATAATTGGCACAGACTGCAGTATCATCCTTTTTGTGGATTGGGCAGAGCACACTTAAGTTCCAATCTGCAGGCATGCGTTCTTCCGACCAAATTCTAGAGATGAGCTCGTGCATGCACTTAACCAGCTCCTTTCCACCGTACTTAAATAACTCAGCTGGTAACCTGTCAGCCGCGGGGGCTTTGTTGTTCTTCAGCCGTGCTATCGCTTTCCGAGTTTCGTCATAGTCGGGTGATGGTACATCACGTCCATTATCATTGATTGGGGATTCGGGTTCAACATCTTCTCCATCGTTGTTGCAGCTGCTTCCATTAAGCAGTGTGAAGAAGTGCTCCCTCCATAATTTAAGTATGCTGTGGATATCAGTCACCAGGTCGCCGTTTTCATTCTTACAGGAATTCGGCCCGGTTTTGAAACCTTCTGTTAGCAGCCGTACTTTCTGAAAAATTTTTCGGGCGCTATTCCTGTCGGACAGCATCTCAAGCTCTTCGCACTCACGCATTTCGGCCTCTCCCTTTTTCTCACGAAAAATGCGTCTTGCTTCCTTCTTCAACTCACGATAAGGGTCCGGACATTCCAGGTGCATGCCCTCAAATCATTTCCCACCTGTAAGTCAATGTTATTCTTCGCTTGATTTCGAAGCTAACATCAATGGTGGTGCTAATGCTGGATCCAGGGTATACAAAATCCTTGATTACTTGAAAGTTGTAGGTGCCAACAATGACGTGGGTCCCAATACACGAGGATTTTTTGTTTGCTGCCACAAGGAACTTGTTTTGTCCTCGTTTACTGCAAGACCAACCACGTTCTTGCCGTTCACGTATTCTTATTGACAATGAAAACCATAATGTCATTCGGAAAATATAAAAAAATTCTAAACAAAGTTCTCAAAAAATAAAAAGAGTGTTCATTGTGCCTGGTACTGTTAAGCATCAAGATGGTTCTGTAATGGTATGGGGATGTATGGGGGCAATGGAGTAGGTATTCTGGTAATAACTGAGATCATAATGAACTGATATGCCTATTTATTTAAGAATAATTCGAAAGAAAGTGCTATAAAATTAGGTATTGAGGGATCATTCACCTTCCAGCAAGATAATCACCATTATCGTGAGTTCCGCCCGGAAAAAAATTCGCCCGAAATTTTTTCATTCGCCCGAATTGAATCCGGCTATTGTAAGTTTCGCCCGGAACAAATTTCGCTTCGAAAAATTCGAAAATGGAAATGGCAACTCTGAAATTTGTTTACTTGTTTAATGGAAGTGTACAGTAATCAAATAGACAAAGTTAATAATAATTTTGCAAAATGTATTCCATTGCAATGCGAATTTTATGCGATGATGAAGAAAACCCGCTTCAACGAGCAGGAAGAAGACACTTAAGAGATAAATCTAATCCACTCGAAATGCCAAAGGCTTTGTAAGAAATTATGGGTGAACATTCATGAAACTATTAATAAAATTATAATTCTTTCAGGTTTCTGAAATGTTACAGAGTCAATAAAGATGCCTAAAGTATTTACTGGACGTGCTGACCACTTCGTTACCACCAGTACAACAAACATTTTCCATTCCGCCAGTTGTTAAGCTCAGAGCTTGCTTGCGGTTTCTCGGTGAAGGTGGATACCAAAAAGGTGTTGGTAAGGATTGTGAAATTGGGCTAGCGCAATCGTCTTTTAGTCAGGTCTTGTCTGAAGTTTTGCAAACTTTCGAGTCCGTATTATGCCCGCAGTGGATAAAATGGCCAACGAAGGAAGAACAACGCAAAATTTCTCAAGAATTTTACACAAAGTTCAGAATTCCCGGCATTGTTAGTTGTGTTGATGGAACGCATATAAATATTGTCTCTCCATCGACAAACAAGCATTTGTTTTATAACAGAAAAGGAAAATGTAGTATTAATGCTATGCTGGTTAGTAACACTGTATGTGTAACACTTTTATATGTATGTTTAAATACATGTTTGTATTTGCAGGTTTGCGATCACGATTTGAGGATTCGATTTGTTGATGCTATACACCCGGGGGCATGTCATGATTCCTTTATATGGAGTATATGTGAGTGCCTTAAAATTGAAGATGGAGCGAGATTATTTGCAGAGTCCAGAAAACGTTTGGTTGTTAGGTATTTCTATGCACAATGTCATAAAATGAAAAGATTGTAATTTTATAACTTCGTTTTAGGAGATGCTGGGTATCCTCTGGAGCCGTGGCTTCTAACTCCACATAGACAACCAGAACCAGCGTCAAGAAACGCTAAATTTCATGAAACACATTCCAAGTGTAGAAATATTATTGAAAGGACAAATGGTGTGCTTAAAAATAGGTGGAGATGTTTGTTATCCGCAAGATAACTTTATTACGCCCCTAAAAAAGCAATACAAATTATAAATGTGTGTGTTTCACTGCACAATATTTGTATTCATTATAAAAGCAATTTTGATTAATTAAATATAGAAATATTTGAAACCGATAATGAGAATAACACATTTGAAGACTCCCAAGCTACCGAAGGGAGCTCTGGATACTTAGCGGCAGGCCGCCGTATTCGCTTTGACATTACCAACTCTTTTTGAAAACATAAAAGAATGAAATCGTACATTTTACTAAACTTTTTTTTATATTGATGATTTACATCATATAGTATGTGGGAACTCAAATTTAAGAGCTCCTGTCAGGTACAGCAATACAGATACATTCAGTCAATAGCTTAATTGTTTAAAAAAACTGGTTTTAAAATCAGTCAACATTGCTTAACAAATTCATTAAATTCATAAATTATAAAATCTTTTTAAATCAATGCTAAAACAAGATAGAATTCAGTGCTTTTTTCCATTTCAACAAATAAAATTAATTCAAGTTTTAACTTAGCCTAAAATAAATATAGTTGAAAAAAAATATCACAAAATTCAGTTCAATATATACATAATTCAAATGTAAACTTAGCCTAAAATAAATATAGTTGAATAAAAAATATCACAAAAATTCAGTTAAATATATACATAATTCAAATTTAAACTTAGCCTAAAATAAATATAGTTGGATAAAAAATATCACAAAATTCAGTTCAATATATACATAATTCAAATTTTAACTTAGCCTAAAATAAATATATGTAGTTCAATAAAAAAAATCACAAAATTCAAATTAAACCCTAACCGAAATAAAAAAAAAAATTCAATAAAAGATCCAAAAACAATTTACATATATCACATATTTTAACTTTGCTTTCGCCCCATGGTATGCCTCAAAAGATCTATTTTTTTCTGCTTAAATAGCAGCATTTTCCGCAATATGTATAATTCCTCATCGTTTTTTTCTTTTGTTAATCTTTCGATTGCGAGGTTATATCGCCTCAACTCAGCAAATTCCCTACTTTTTTGCTTATTAAGGCGGTCTAATGAACGGTTCAGAATTTTTAACTTATGCTGTGTTTGTTCAGCATTTTCACTCATAAGCGAGACCCCTTCTGAAACTTTAGAGCACAGCTCTGCTTGCGTCTCCAGTTCTTTTTGAACAACTTCCTGGGTGGACATTTTTTTATATATCCTCCCAGTTGGAGTCAGGCTTATAATAGGCGATGAAATAGTGTCTTCTAAATGAGAAATTTCAAGAGTGTTATTACACTCCGCAACCACTTCAACTTCAAGATGTTCCTCAACAATATTATGACTTTGAAGTTCCTCTAGGCCAAATGTATGTGCATGTGGGACACCTTCTACAGTTTCTCTCATTGCCACCAGCTCATATATCGCCTCTTCTGCTGGCGAAAGCTTTTGCGTCCTATTAGGGCCTCCGCCTGTCCCTCTCTCATAGCACTTATTTAATGACGCCTTTTTCCTTACATACAGCTTTTGGTCATTCCAAGCCTATTTTGGATAAGAAAATAAATTTCTGAGATCATTTAACTAATCAAAATTTTACCTTTTTCCACTCGCACTCATTTTTCATGGGTGGTCCCGAACTATTTAGCTCCAATGCCAGCCGTTTCCAAAACTCAGCCACTATTTCTTTGTTTTCCTTAACAAAGCCTCTTGCGATTGCTGGCTTTTCCTGCATTCTACTCAAAAGTATCTCAATTTGAACTTTATTGATTGTTTTACTCCTGGAATTATAGATTACATATGTAAAAAATTGCTATTAATAATTGTTATATATCTTATATAAAATCAGATGCAACTTACATTTGAAATCCGTGTATATTGTTCGTCTCTCAAAAAAATTGGGAAAAATTCAATTTAAATGGCTACTTTTTTCGCCCGAAATGAGTGCTGCCGATAAGGGTGAAAGATTCAAGGCATACTGCAGTTACTGTTACATGGATTCTGTATAATATGTGAAAACAACTTAAAACCCCACCACAGTCGCCGGATGTTAATCCAATTGAACAATTGTGAGAGGATCTGAAACGTCAAATTCGTAAGCATGATAGTTATAAGACATAAGGAAAACTTAAAAATGGTTCTTATGGGAGAATGGTAGAAGATATCTCCCACTACAACGCAAAACCTAGTAAAGTATATGCTATCTCGGCTTAATGATATCATAAAATCAAAAATGTAGGGATAATCTGGCCTGGGCGACGCCAACTGCGCAGTAGTAGACACATGAACTTGTGTACGGGAAAATAAATTTTTGTTTTCTTTAAATGCATTTTTTGAAGCTTAATGTATGTTTTGTTTACACAAAATAGGTGGTATTATAAAACACAATTTTGAACGCAATTGTAAACACGTTCCATAGAGAATATGATGCAAATTGAAACCCAACAGTCGCCCAAAGGCTGACACTATTTAAGAAATTCTATGAAACATTGTAATATAAGCTAAAAAAATGTACAAAACATTATTCGTTTCAATAATACTTTGTTTTTCTTTTCAATTAAAATTTTTTAAAACAAAAACGGAAGCAATTCGTTGGTCGCAGTGTAACGCGACACATAAAATAAGTACTTGGCAACGTTTGAATGTATTCGACGCATTCTGCGCCGAGCCCTGGGTATAATATAAAGACGCACACCTCAAGTGCCTAAGTACCTTTATAATTTGTGTGTAATTAATTATACAATAAAGCTCAATTATAATATAATAATAATTTTATTATTAATACATATTACTCTAGTGATGTTTGAAAAGTTTAATTACTATTATTTTAAGTAAAATTATTTTATTGCTAAAATAAAATTTTGTGGTCTAAACATTGATTTAATGTTTTCATTAAGTAAATTGTAACATATCTTTTTTTTTTTTAAGTATAAAAATTAAAAGTATTTGAAACTGAAAGCGGCATTCCTCGCTGTATACTTTCTTAAGTAATTCACCGTATGCTTCATTTCTTTTGTGAGTTAGTGAACGTTCTAATGCGTTTGTTTATTATTATTTCAATTAATATTAGTATTATTGTGATTATTATATACATAATTTAAAATATATTTATAATATAAGATATCTTTTATTGGCAAATTCATCTTTTAAGTTTTTTTAACTTTGTTTAACCATTTGATAAAACTAATACGCAAGAGTTTATTAAAATTATTTTTATCTTATTTTTGGTCAACAGCCAGCCAAATATCAGAAGTGCAGTCGCCGCCTGGGTAACGCATTTCATGTGGAAGTGTAGGCCCATACGGTTCCTTACCAAAGTCTACAAGGAAGTCTTCATCAATCTTCATGCCACCATTAACCACGTCAATATTTATTAAGACAATGTGTCCGCCTTTTTCCACCATTTTTGGATAAAACTATGAATAGAAAAAACCAAGAATTGATATAATTTGTAATTTGTTGCCAAGTTTTGTTTTCCAATTTGAAATACATATATAAAACTACAAAATATTAGCACAAATGAAGATACTCAATAATTTTTAAATAACTCTTGATATTTTTCACAGATGCAAGTAAAGGGCTTAAGACATCTCAAAAACAGCTTTTATGATCGTAGAAACAAAATAAGATTAAGTGCCATACCAAAAAACCCTTCCAATTTATTATTGAATTATTTTGTTTATGTACATATGTGCTTAGGCCGCATGCCTAAATGTCGATATGCCAAAGCAACCACCCTAGTATCGTTCACAATAGCGCCTGTTTTTGAGCATTCACACAACGAGGCATTCGTGGTTTTATCAGAATGAAATTTAGCATTACATTTATAAGGTCTTCGAGTCGCTGCTATTTTGTCTGATTCTTTTCCTTATTGTTCTCGTACCAAATACTTTTTTAACTATTCTTCAATAAAGATAAATTGAGGATGCGAACACTTATTTATTTCAGATTCTGAGCCAAGATGCACTTGTTTGTTCGCTTAACACAAAGTTGCAGAGTAATTTTAAAATAACGTTTATAAAACTAGTAGCTCGTTTCTACTCCCTTATAAAAAGTTCTATAAAAACAGAATGGGTGAACCGATTTTAATGCTTGAGCCAGTTTTAAAAAGGTAGTTAAATTTGGATTTTGTACGAATGTACGAAATTCATTAAAAGTACAAAAAAAAATATAAAAATACAAAAATGAATATGATATCTTAACTGTTATTTTCTGTTAAAAATGTTGGTCGTTTATTTTTTTTATATTTTTTTTTCGTACATTTTTGTTTATTTTTTAATTTTACATAAAAATTAAAGCGCCATATACCCGACAAAAAAAGTGTTTTCTTAATAAAAAAAATCCAAATTTAATTACCTTTTCAAAACTGGCTCAAGCATTACAATCGGTTCACCCATTCTGTTTTTATATAACTTTTTATAATAGTATTACATTAGAAGTGAACCTCCACGGTCCTTTAAAGCTTAAAAATCGATTTTCTCAAAATTCTGACGTGTTACAGCAAAACGCCGAGACATTTATTTCTTTATTTTAAGCCTATTTTCATATTCTGCTAACATTTCTCATGTGTACAAAATGTGATTTTGTCGTACTGTGTATTAAGTAGGAAAAGCTAAGTTCGGGCGAAACCGAATTTTATATACCCTCGCGATTTTTTATGGTATGGACGGGACCACACCCATTTCCAATTTGAAAAGAAATCAGGGACCGGAAATAACTGTTAGGTAAAAAATTTTAAACCAAAAATCATAACGTGAAAGCCATCGCACACACATACTTCTTTAGAACAAAAGTCTTAATTTTTAGAGCTCTTCTTAAATTCGTTTTGATTGTCAATTTCGATTAAAAATGTAAGAAGTGCCAGTTATTTTTCAACCCATACAATTAAATTCTACTTTATGTGTTATTTTATGACTTTTATTTTGGATCCAGAACTAAAAGTCTTTTTGTCAGATATTTTTTCTAGTTTTCAAAACAGTTATATATGGACTTTTAGTTTAAGAAAGAAACAGAACAGAAGTTATTAACTTTTCAAACATATAACGAAAATTTGTGAAAATCACCAAAATCTTAAGTTTTAAACATATACATAAATTTTCAATATTATAAAAAAAACGAAGTCATAATGACGCGTTTATACTGTTTCCGCCACAAATGTATGTAAATAATAAATAACACTGTGCTACATAAAAAATCGAATGCTTTTTTGAAGTGACATGGTAAAGGTTGTTGGATTGGTCGAGTACAATACAAAACCGGGTTCGAAAAAGTTTCTACACCCATAAAATATTTTTTTATCGTTTAAAAACTGATTTTTCATATTTTCCAAATTTAAAAATATTGAACGAAGCCAAACACTGACCTTTCTAAAACCGTATTAAATTTGAAAATTTGTTAAAATCAGTTTTTTAACGATAAAAATATAATTTAAGGGTGTATAAACTTTTTCCAACCCGGTTTTGAATTGTACTCGACCAGACCAACGACCTCAACTATGTCACTTCAAAAAACAAAACCACTCTAGCACCGTGTAATTTAAGAAACACTTACTTCTCTCTCTAGAGCCCGAATCAGGGTTATTACTTCCTTCAAATGACTTCTGGCGTACGTTATTTTTATGGGATCTTTATTAATAACGCATCTTAGACGGGGATCCAAAAATATAGCGGCCAAAATGGTAGGATTCTCTAAAAGATTTTCTTCACGACTTTAAATGCAGCTTAGCAAATTTTCGCTGTTATCTTTTGTTTGCACTTCGAGCTTCATTTCTAACCAAAGCTTATAAAAATCGGCCACATATAATTGCTCAACCTGCAGTTTCTGCGTAGCAATATATGTATATAGGTTCCAGCTAATTTATAACAACTTCTATTCTCCCCTACTCAGTTTGAGAGAGATTCAAAGTTGCGTATATATTTAAGCAGCAAAATGATTTATGCGCTATCCACTTTTTTAATATTTTATACGTCGAATTCAAGCGAGTTGGTACGTCCAAATTAATAATGAGAAAGCCAAATTAAGAAATTAGATTTCCAAAATATTTATTATAATAATTATTTACTGATCGAACTAGCAAATGAATTAAGACAGACCTGAATGAAGGTGTACGCAAAGTTTTTCCAGATTCCGAGCGCGTTGAATAAATTCGTCAAATTGAGCACCATTAAAAAAATCCTTCACAACTAATTGTAATGAATGTGCTGCACATTTTACGGACAAAATGGAATGAATATTGAGGCCTTATAGAACAACATAAACATAATTATATGTATGTCACTAGCAAATGAGTGGTGTACGTAGAGGTGAACACAGATTGCAAGAGTAGGGAAATATTCGTATGCACATATACAAAGAATTAAATAAAATATTATCAATGAAATAACAAACTTTAAGTTTTATCGACTTAAGAATGAAACGAAAAAAGTGTTGACACCTTCGTACTTTATGTGGAACCACTTAGATATGTACGCATCACTGTACCATAGGATGAAAAAGGTGAAAAATCAATATTGTTAATGCTTTTTCATAAACAAAATGATTACTTAAATAAGTTAAAAATACTTCGGTTACCAAATTACCACAAGTTAGCGTAGAAAGAGCATTTTCAGCCTTAAAGTTAGTTTTAAGTGATTTGAGAACAAATTTATCGGCGAACAGTTTGGAAAAAATTGTCTCCTTAAAAATAAACACACCCTAATAAATACGCTTATGTATAACAAAAGAAAGACAAATAAATAACGTTATTTTTTGTTGGTTACATTTCGGCACACAACATAGAAATCTGGATAGACTTTTCCACTCAACGAAAATTCTAAAGGAAAATATTTCAATATGAAAATTTGAATTACGGTATTTTATAATAGTTTTCTCCTTAGAAAAGGTCTATATGTGACTTTTTACAACAACAATTACATTTTTTGTCATTTTCTTTCTTAAACTAAAAGTCCATATATAACTGTTTCGAAAACTAGAATAAATATCTGTCACAAAAAGACTTTTATTTCTGGTTCAAAAAAGAAAAGTCATAAAATAACACATTAAGAAAAAATGACAATCTGGAGGCAATTTTTTGAAAATACTCATAACAGTTACGGTCCCTGAAATAAATTGGTATTAGAGTTACTGAAATATTGCATTTACAGATTATATGAAATCTTATGAGAGGTAGACGTCGATTTAGGGGTAAAGTTTAAAAAGTTTTGTTATAAGTCATAAAAAGAAAAACGATTTAAAGGCACATTTTATTGTAAACTGCAGTTTGTAGTGTTTGCACTAATTTATTAATATATACATATTTAGCTACATAAGTAGTAATAATTTACATAAAATTAAAAAAAAAAATTTAATATGAATATCGTAATTATTTCCGTAATATGGAAGGTGGGCGTGGTTATGGTCCGATTTAAAAAATATTTGACCATAGTAAGACCGCTATGAAGGACAATATGTATACCAAGTTTTGTTTCGATGGTTAGGTTAGGTTAAAGTGGCTGCCAGCGATCGCGCCAGCACACCTAGGCCTTCTTTAGGCCCATTGTGGCACCACGCGGATTTAAAAAATCCCCTACTCGAACCAACATGTGGAAACTGCGAATTTTAATAGCTTGCGAATCTCTACTTTGGCCAGATCGTTAAGGTCTCCGAAGAACTCTGATCCCAAGAATTTTCTTCTTCTAGCCCATCGTGCAGGACATTCACATAGAATATGCCTCACGGTTTCAGGCTCTTCTTCACATCTGCAGCTTCTGCAGAAGTTGTTGCAGGGAACACCTAGTCTCTCTGCGTGTCTGCCGATCAGTATATGACCTGTTATGATTCCTAAAGCTAAGAACAGGTTTTCTCTGCTCAGCATGAGAAGACCTTGTGATCGCTTGACGTCCCACTCCGGCCACAAGAGCTTGGACTTGATACAGGTGTTTCCGTTTCTCCAACGGTCACCTGCTTCCTTAAGGGTTGAGTCTCTTGGAAAGAGCTTGCAGGTAGCGAGCGGCATACCTAAACCCTTCCAGCGGGATGAAAGCGGAGTGGATTTCCCCTTCTTGCAAGCTCAGCCGCTGTTTCGTTGCCTGGTATGTTGCTGTGCCCTGGCATCTATACCAAGTAAAGAGCAAACTGCTTCGCCATCTCGTTTAGAGGTTTGCGACAGGTTGCTACCGTTTTAGAATTACAGTTGACCGAATCAAGTGCCTTTAGTGCTGCTTGACTGTCGGAAAATATGAAGATATCCTTGAATTCAACCTCATCTGTTTTTAGGTAGTCTACCGTCTCCTGTATAGCAGCGACCTCAGCCTGAAAGACACTGCAATGGTCAGGAAGACGGAAAGATTTATGTAAACCTACTTGAGCCGAGAAAACACCCCCTCCCACTCTGTTCTCAAGCTTTGAGCCATCAGTGTAGAAGTGGAGTGAATTCTCCGATCCAGGGCGTCCATCGGACCACCAGTCTCTTTCAGGAAATAGTATGTTGAACTTCTTTGTGAAGCTTTCAATGCGCCCCCATCCATACAGTAATCTGTAACTTGCGAGCCTAATTTGTTTGCGATTGTTGCGTGTCCTACTTGACTGGACTTCTAAAGTTTCCGAGGGGGTTGTACGCAGAGCGCCACCTATGCATATCAGCGCCGATCTTTGCACCCTTTGCAGTGCTGAATGTGTGGTTTTCTTATCGAGACATGGCCAGCACACCAGTGCCCCATATAGCAGGATTGGTCTGACTACCGCTGTGTATATCCAGTGCATAATTTTGGGTGATAAGCCCCATTTTCTTCCGATGGCTCCCTTGCAACTGTAAAGGGCCACCGTTGCCTTCTTACTGCGCTCCTGGACGTTCTGTGTCCATGAAAGCTTTTTGTCTAGTATCACGCCTAGATATTTTGCGACGTTCCCTAGCCTCAGTGCTCTATTTGCCACTACGGGAAGCCTAAGAGGTGGGATCTTATATTTTCTTGTAAAAAGAACAAGTTCGGTTTTGTCCGGGTTTACACCCAGACCTTTGTCTTTGGTCCAGTTCTTTACCTTTTTAAGTTTTTCCTGCATAATGTCGCACAGTCGCACAGCGTCTGAGGAAATTTACCCCTTACTACCACCGCAAGGTCGTCGGCATAAGCTACTACCTTCGATCCTCCTCCCTCCTCCAGGGCCATCAGTGGGCCGTTAATAGCCACCACCCACAGAAGAGGAGAAAGGACCCCACCTTGCGGGGTTCCACTGCTTGTACAGCGTTTTAAAGTTGCAGGAGTTGTGAGGCACAGTTAGCCAACCAGTAGGTTTTGTAAGAGGGATACCAGATGCTGATCGAAGCCCACCTTCGCCAGAGCACTTGTGATCGCTAGTGGTCCTATGTTATTGAAGGCACCCTCAATGTCTAGAAATGATATCAGTGTATACTCCTTGACCTGCAGGTAGTTCTCTATATACGACACAACTTGATGAAGCGCCGTTTAAGTGGACATCCGCTTCATGTAAGCATGCCGGGAAGATATTAATTTGTGCGTTATTGAATCTCTGATGTGACAATCAATTACTCTCTCTAGTACCTTCAGTTGAAAGGAGCAGGGACTTATAGGCCTAAAGTCTTTGGGATTTACGTGAGATATTCTACCTGCTTTGGGGATAAAAACAACCCTTGATTCCTTTCACATTTTAGGAATATAGTTGAGGTTTAACACCGCTATATACATAGCACGCAGCCAAGTTGCACTTAGCTCTAAAGATTGCTGAAGCTGCACCGGTGACACTTCATCTGGACCCGGCGCCTTGTAGGGTTTAAATGTCTCAATTGCCCAGGTTACTTTCTCTAATGAGAGGAAGTCAGCAGCCGCCAATTGTTCCTTCACTGCAGTCGATCTCTTCGGGAGCCCACCCGCCGCGTACGGAAAGTGCATCTCCAAGAGAAGTCTGAGAGTGTCCACTGCCGAACCCGTCCACGTCCCGTCAGGCTTCTTCTTCAAGGTTCTTGGAGCTATACGGGGTGAACGGGAGAGAACCCTTCTCAGCCTCGATCTCTCCGATACAGATTCCATAGAGCCGCAGTAGTCCCTCCAAGAAGATCTCTTAGACTACCTTAAGAGTTTTCATTCCTGTATCTAGACCAGTTGGCATTTTTAAGGTTTCTAATGGGTTCAGTCCTAGGCGAGACCCCCTCTAAGTAGCAGGAGATGTATCGATGGTCCGAAAAGGAATGCTCTTCAAGCACTTTCCAGTTTTTGACCACCGCCTCTGCTTCCACCGACACGAGAGTCACGTCCAGGACTTCTTTTCTACTACTGGTTACAAAGGGGGTTTCATTACCTCTGTTACTTACAGCTAGGTTGGCTTTTAATATGAAATCGAAGAGCGTTTCACCTCTTTGGTTGGTGTCCCTGCTGATCCATGTGAAGTGGTGCGCTTTCGCGTCACCGGCAAGAATAAGCACTCCTGCTGTGTACTGAGCGACCTTTTCCACCATCGGCGTCGGAATTGGTCTATCGTGGGCCAGATACATAGAGGTCAGTCGGATCACTTGACTATTGACCTGTAGGCTCATGGTCGTCGTGTCCTCCTCACTAAATTGAGGAAGAAACAGAGATTTTAGTTTCGAGTTAACAAGAAAGCAAGCTCTAGGTCTACTCACAGTTGCCCCACTTACCAGTGTATACTCCGCCATCTGCAGTCCACAAATTCTATGCCCAACAGTCCAGGGCTCTTGGATGAGGGCGATATCTGCTGCCCCCCTTTTCGCCAGCTGGAGCAGCAGTGCAGCAGACGCTGCTTACAATGGTGGAGGTTGATCTGGACGACGCGCACTTACTTGGACGCATCCTCTCTCCCCCTCCACCATAGTACGGTTGGCTTCGTCGTCATCGTCCGACATAAGCTCCTCCTCCGTATACTTGCGGAAGGTGAACCCAATGCCCAGCGACGACGTCGAGGAGGCATAGCCACCGGACAGATCATCCATCGGATCAACCTGGCCAGGCTCTGCATCCCCTTCATCCTCGCTAATCTGGTCCACCTCCGCTTCTAGGCTGCGCGCTGCATTGATGTCGTTCGAGTACACCCTAACGCGAGTGGTGCCGAACCCATATTTAATAGTCCCTTCCGTTCTTTCCAGAAACGGTAGAAATTCCCTATTCAGAATCAGAACCACCTGACGCGTCGCTTTGGTACTGCTCTCCACCTTCAGCACCTTCCAATTTCCTCCGGAGAGCGCCGGATTAAAAAGGCGGATATTCTCCAGAATTCCCTCCGGCTCAGCGGGCTTCGCAGGCAGCCACACTCTTGCCCTCGGTCTGGAGGGGACCTCCTTGAAGTCCATGGCCCGGAGCTTCGCACCCGGCTAGACCTCTCCCAAACTGGCAACCGCCTTCTTGTACAACTCTGCAGACCTGGTCATCGCATGCAACCACCTTTACACTGCCCTGGAACCAACTCGTATCCTTACATGATGGTGGTGGTCCAGGGTTCGCTTGAAGCACGCTTACCGCAAGGCCCGATAACTGCGATTCCACCCATTTCCAATGGGCTCGCAAAACCGGTTCATTGCCGTGATTTTCATCCACCACAGCTAGGATGATCTTCTCCTTTGCGACTTCCACAAAGGATGGACCGTGGGTTTTAACCCTTTTCGGTTTATTCTTCGCAACCTCCATCGATCTTTCGCGCTTGTTTGCTGTTTTCTGCCCCTCTGGAGCAGTCAGCTGGAAGTTGGGCATGATAGCATTTGCCCACTCGATTTCTGCCAGAATCTCCGATCACCGGGCAGCGCCCGATTACAGAGATCCTCCGCTAGTTTCGACCTTTTCAAGATCCTAATGGTAGCCTTCCTGTGTCGCGAAGTTGCTGCTCCGGCCTTTGGGTGGGTGTTAGCGGTGGCGCCCGAGGGATCCGCGCACCAGCTTTAGCAGCCCCCATGGTAGCAAACTGCCTACCAGGTTCGCCTCCGCTGATGCTTGGAACTATTCTCGAGGGCTTTCCGCCCCCTAGGCGTTTCTTTCAAGGTGCAAGCCTCGGCCTCGCCAGAGGATTGCTGTCCTTCACTAACTTGAACACTTCGTGGCTGGTGGAGGGGCCCTGCATCGCACGGTCTTCCTGCTTCTTGGGCGACTGCCCTTCCGACAATTTGCGAGTGCCGGTCTCGTTGTTTTTTGTTTTTGCTGGTGTGTCCATAACTTGATCCCACGAGTAGCGGAGAAAGGGGTTCGTCCACCCAGGCAGAGATCTGCATTACCCGGGGTAAGGCCTGAATACAACTGGGTGCGGCCCGGTTCCCAGAGGGCGCCGTACGAGACTGGGCAATTTGGGGGCTCCCAGCCAGGCTGATCATCAGCATGGTACGTATGACACCTTGATCCAGCCCCTACCTTAGAGACCAGGATCAAGAACCATTTCCATATAGCAGAGCCATTGAGAGACATAAGCACATGAAACTGATCACTGATAACCTTTCCGACGTCGTACGGGATTGCTTTGTAGTGCTCATTTCCAGTCGGCACCCTCGCTGAGGGTTCAGTCCAAGGATTTTTGCCAACCTAACACCCTTATTGAGTTACAAATATTATATCATAAGTCAACGCCCATTTTTCAAAATGTCATAAATACTTAATTTCTTAGTTTAAAATCGCTCCAAATACCATATTTCACTTAATTTACTTTAATGGATACCGGTTTTTGCATTTTTCAAAAACTTCCGTTATATGGAAGGCGGGCGTGGTTATTGACCGATCTTCAACATTTTCAATACCAACATAACCTGGCCAATTTGTACTCAAGTTATTGTAAACACGGGCAGACGGACGGACGGACAGACAGTCAGGGCTAAATCGATTTCTCATTTTATTCTGATCATTTTGGTATATATATGTCTATATCTATCTCGATAATTTTTTGCTGTAACAAACAACCCTTATGCGAACAATCTTATAATACCCTTGTGTACAAGTAAGCTCGGGTGTAAAAATATTAATAATTATGGTAACAATTTAATAAAAACCCTTACTTTGCTGAGATACTTCAATTAGGACAATTTTGTGCAGTGTATTACTATGTACATATGTATGTATATGAAATGTGAACTCCTAAAGAAGCAAGAAGTTTATCAATAAGCTGCTTTTATTAGAATAACCCGATTACTCTTACACCGCAATCTTATTTCTAAAGTTCAAAATGGCATATACAATACGCATCAAATAAAGAACACAACAGTTGCTAGGTTTAAAAACCACGACTTGCAGTTAAACCTATAATAATAACGAAAAATTGTGATTTTTTTGGAAGCTAGAGTGGGAGATATTATTTATAAAAGGATAATGTCCAGAAATTTCAATTTCGTTCTAGCTAGGTCATTACTGATATCATTATCATTATCGTTTTCATTATCATTACCAATATTATTATCATTTAAGGAATCCATAACACAGTGTGACACTCAAAAATACCTGGAAAGAGATGTTAATTTTCTTGTAAGTCTTATCGAGTAGAACGAGAATCCAATTTTGGAATTTGTCAAACACCCCCAAAATCTCGACTTAACTTTAAAAAACCGATTTTTCGTACTTTTGCGCACTTCTTAGCCCATATCTTAGCTAATTAACAACCGATTTTCATTCACGGTTTAAGAAAGAAGAAACTCAGACCTTTTAAAAGATATATAGAGTCTTCTTTTTTGACTTTGGCGATATTTTCACACACTATTTTATAAAAACACAAAATGAGTTTTGATTAGATTCAAAGAGTACGTTTAATACCCAGTTTAACGAATGTTTCTTTTAACAAATCTGCCAAAAAGTGACTGAGTTATTTTACTTTTTAAAAGAACGAAATTTTTGCAAAAATTTACAACGAACTTAATTTACTAATAAATATTATTAAATGAAAATATATAGATCAAAAGTGCTTTTTTGACCGTTTTTTCTTAGGTCAGCATCGTCAGTTACGTGTTGTACTGACCAGCAATATTCTGCCATCAAATTTATTTTGTTTTTTCCTTCGAAACGTTTTTCGATCGTAGCCATTTCTTGGTGGAAGTGTTCGCCTTGTTCATCACTGAACTGGCCCAGATTATGTGGGAAGAAGTCCAAATGCGAATGCAAGTAATGAATTTTTATCGACATGTTGCAACCCATTTCACCATATGCACTTAAAAATTCGTTTACAACCGTGATGTAGTCGTCGCTTCTGTTGTTCCCAAGGAAATTATTACATAGCGCTACAAAACTCTTCCATGCACGTTTCTCAACACAGCTTAACTTGTTTATAAAGGTAACGTCGCTCATAATTTTGCGAATTTGAGGTCCAATGAAAATACCTACAAATATACACATATTATAAAAAAAATAAAAAAAAAGTAGGTATGAAAACAAATTAATAAATACCGGCTTTTATTTTAGCTTCCCTTAATTTTGAGACTTTGGCGATATTTTTTTTTTTTGACTTTGGCGATATTTTCACACACTATTTTATAAAAACACAAAATGAGTTTTGATTAGATTCAAAGAGTACGTTTAATACCCAGTTTAACGAATGTTTCTTTTAAAAAATCTGCCCAAAAGTGACTGAGTTATTTTACTTTTTAAAAGAACGAAATTTTTGCAAAAATTTACAACGAACTTAATTTACTAATAAATATTATTAAATGAAAATATATAGATCAAAAGTGCTTTTTTGACCGTTTTTTCTTAGGTCAGCATCGTCAGTTACGCGTTGTACTGACCAGCAATATTCTGCCATCATATTTATTTTGTATTTTCCTTCGAAACGTTTTTCGATCGTAGCCATTTCTTGGTGGAAGTGTTCGCCTTGTTCATCACTGAACTGGCCCAGATTATGTGGGAAGAAGTCCAAATGCGAATGCAAGAAATGAATTTTTATCGACATGTTGCAACCCATTTCACCATATGCACTTAAAAATTCGTTTACAACCGTGATGTAGTCGTCGCTTCTGTTGTTCCCAAGGAAATTATCACAAAGCGCTACAAAACTCTTCCATGCACGTTTCTCAACACAGCTTAACTTGTTCATAAAGGTAACGTCGCTCATAATTTTGCGAATTTGAGGTCCAATGAAAATACCTACAAATATACACATATTATAAAAAAAATAAAAAAAAGTAGGTATGAAAACAAATTAATAAATACCGGCTTTTATTTTAGCTTCCCTTAATTTTGGGAAGAGAGTTTTAAGATGAAGAAAAGCTTCGCTATTAACATCCAATTTCTTTACAAATTGTTTAATGTATCCCAGCTTTAAGTGTAGTGGTGGTAAGATAACATCCTCAGATTTTACCAATAGGAGGCTTAAAACGTTTTTTCTGCCTATCTGATGTGACTCTCGAGATGGCCATGCTCTGCGATCATAGCGATTGGATGCCCGACTATTCCATTCACAAAGGTAGCAAGGATATTTTGTGTAGCAACCTTGCATGCCAAATAAAATTGTTAACACTTTAAAGTTAGCGATGACTTTCCATTTATGCGTAGCATAGTCGATCAACCGTAAAAGTTGTTCCATAATTTCATACGTTTCTTTCTTGTTAACCCTATAAGCGATTGGAACTGATGGTAAGAGATTTTCATTGTGTAATAACACAGCTTTTAAACCTAAGGGTGACATTACAGACTTCATTAAGGGAACACGAATGCATTTTTTTTTTAGGGTACATACTTTTACACGATCCATCAATGAAAAGTCGCCATTCATCTGCATTATAATTATAATTTAAAGCCGAAAATAATTTGGGTACATTTACACAATGTACTAGATCACAGTCATTGCCATCAGTTTTAAAACTTTCTCTAAGTATCAAAGTGCGGTCGCTTTTTCTACCCGATGTTATTTGAAAATTTTTTTCCACTAAATTCCACTGCTTTAGTCGTGAACCGAGGACTTCATATTCTCGTTTCGATAAATGCAAATCACGCACGAGATCGGCAAAATCAGAATTTAAAACCAAATGCCTTTCCGTTGATTTTGATTTAAAGGAAGGAATTCTTCCTCTACTAAATATGTTTCACCAGCATCAATTGACTCACTTTTTGTAGGCACTTCGGCACTTCGGCATTTAAGTATTTTGGTTTTGTAACCGTAACAACATTCGCATACTTTACGTTTTTCCGCGATTTAAAATTGTGCCCTGAAACGTTTGTTTTGCAAAAATAGCAATCGTCTGGTTTATCATCAGGCATAATGATGGCAAGTCCTAGGCACAGAAAAGGGCAAAGTAATTGATTGTTGAACTCTAAATTTTTTAATGTTGTGCAGCAATATTCACAAATAAATTCTGCCTCGTAACAGCGACTCGCACTATAAAACCTTTCGAAAGTCTTGTTATATATTTTTAAAACACCAATATTATTTTTAAAATCACGCCGATGACTTGTATCCGTAAATAAGCCACAAATGTAGCAGAACTTATTACGCTTGTCGCACATTTTAGTTTTACTTTACCACGATTTTTATCCAATTTAACAGCAAACACAACAAAAGATAAACAACACGTGCACTTCAGTATAACGGAAATTTATAAAGACTTCAAAATTAAGTAAAAACTAAAAAATTAAGTGATAATTTCTTCGGGAACAACAGAAGCAAATTTTTGCAAATTTCGTTCTTATAAAAAGTAAAATACCTCAGTCACTTTTTGGCCGATTTAAAAGAAACATTCGTTGAACTCTGTATTAAACGTACTCTTTGAATCTAATCAAAACTCATTTGGTGTTTTTATAAAATAGTGTGTGAAAATATCGCCAAAGTCAAAAAAAGAAGAAAAAGGGTAGCAAAATTTAAGTTTGTTGTGCAAAAACAAGTAAATTTCTTCAGCTTTATTAAGACGTCTATATATCTTTCAAAAGGTCTGAGTTTCTTCTTTTTTAAACCGTTGTTAATTAGCTAAGATATGGGCTAAGAAGTGCCCAAAAGTACGAAAAATCGATTTTTTAAGGTTAAGTCGAGGTTTTGGGGCTGTCTGACAAATTCCAAAATTGGATTCTCGTTCTACTCGATAAGACCTACAAGGAAAATAACATCACTTCCCAGGTATTTCGACTTCATGTTTTTTTGTAGCACTGTGTAATGTCTTTACGACACAATAGGGTTATTCGAGATCTGTTGTATTTGCCTTTGTATTTAGTATTCGTGGTTTCTGTGGTTTTTATAGCAAATGTAGTAAAATTCCAACAATAAAATATACGTCCCACTTCAAATACAAGAGTGCAAACAAATGCAATGGGTGGACCCTGCTGTAAATGTGGTTTTTCTTTTGCAAATTTCCAACAGCCGATCACAACAGAAAAGATAAATCGACGTTTCATCTACAAATATGTACGTTAGTCGAATAAATAGATATTTTTTTGTGTGTATTTAAGTTTATTTTGAATTTAATTTTATTTAATTTTTTTGATCTTTAAGGACGATTGGGTTTTTCGAGAAAATTATAAAAAAAAATCAACAATACTAAAAGCGGTAGAAGTTATAGTACTGCTTCAAGGATCTCTCTCTGATCTCAATAACCAGCAAAAAATAAAAATTTTTGAGCTACCATACATATTTGTGACTTTACAGCTTTACGACATTTTATGCCACTTTGTGAAACCCCTAATAATTATAATCATTATTATTATTACTATAATTATCCATATAGTTATCCATATCATTATCATTATTGTAATGGCGCTACTACGAGTAGTAATACGGCAACGCTATTCAGCACAGCACTGTCCTGCTTGGTATGTAAGTATGTAGGTGTTAATTGAATAATAAATTACACATTAGCTGTAAGCCGCCATTATAAATATATTTACTTTGAAGTTCGATCGTGACGCTCGTGCTGAGCGGTTGATTATGAAACAAAGAAATAAAGAAATTCGAATCTCAGCCAGAGCAAGTAAAATCTTAATCGTAGAAAGAGTAGTTTTCTGCCATGAAAAACTTATCATATAATACATTCGGACATACTTCACTTTATTTTAAAAATATTTCTATCATAGAAATAATTATATTAAATTACAGTTTAATCGGTTTTTTTTTATTTAAAAGTTAGGAACCGGTTTTTTCAAATTACCGTTTTTCAATTAATTAGAAAACCGGTTATACAAAAAAGTCGAATAATCGAACATCCTAATAAATACTCGCTAAATACAACCGCTGGCCGCTGTGGTCGAGTTGGTAGCGGTGCGTGCTATAACTCGATATGCCTGTGAGTTCGAGGTTCGAATCTCAGTCAGGGCAAGCAAAATCTTAATCATAGAAAAAGTTTTTTCTAATAGCGGTCACCCCTCAGCAGGCAATGGCATACCTCTGAGGGTATTTCTGCCATGAAAAAGCTTCTCATAAAATACATCTGCCGTTCGGAGTCGGCACAAAACTGTAGGTCCCTCCATTTGTGGTATAAGGAAAGACGCACACCATAAATGGTAGGAGAAGCTAGGCCAAACACTGAGCTATATAGTGTAAGCGCCAAAATTATTATTATTATTATAAATACAACATGTAACACTATTTTCTTACTGGGTATTGCTAACAGTTCGGTTCATGCGTGTGATCTCGGGTAAAATCAAATTAAGCTAACGCGTTGCAGGGAACAGTTAGCCAAGAGTTTTTCTAGACTGAGTTGTCACGTTAGAATCTTAACCGACAACCAAACACTAATCTGCAAAGTCTACCTAGTGCATTCGGAGTCAAAATAAGAATTTGCTGACGCTAAGTTCAGCCTCAGAAAACATGCTTCATTACCATCAATTAAAGATTTTCAGAAGTTTCCTTTTCAATATTCTACAGCAATGCCTACTTCAGAACAGAATAAATCGTTTATCAGTCATGTACCTCAATTACATTGTATAAAAGGCAAATAAGCCCACTGTCTTTCTCAACGGTTTCTAAAGCTTTTGCGTCTGCGGAATCCTAATCTGCAGTCTGTGTTTTCGGGTCACCCTAGGATTACTCTACAGTACGTGGTTTGTCGTTGAAACCAACTCCCCGGGAATCCTTTCTCTTTACATCTAGGAGGGGCCGTGGCATATATTTGGTCTATCTCCAGTATGTCATTTCCATACCCCCATCCACGTTTGTGTTAAGGGGGATGGAGCGTTTTCAAATCGCATCACATTTTCCTGTGAAATAAACAATAATAAATTTATGTTAAACACGATCTTCTCTATATGGATTGTACTGACTGCAGCCTATCTCTATACGGCGCCGTTGTTCCCTTACTTTTAGCTCAGTCATTATTTTTTTGGAGAATATCTTAACTGCATTCCAAACTGACCAGCAATATTCTGCCATCAAATTTATTTTGTTTTTTCCTTCGAAACGTTTTTCGATCGTAGCCATTTCTTGGTGGAAGTGTTCGCCTTGTTCATCACTGAACTGGCCCAGATTATGTGGGAAGAAGTCCAAATGCGAATGCAAGAAATGAATTTTTATCGACATGTTGCAACCCATTTCACCATATGCACTTAAAAATTCGTTTACAACCGTGATGTAGTCGTCGCTTCTGTTGTTCCCAAGGAAATTATCACATAGCGCTACAAAACTCTTCCATGCACGTTTCTCAACACAGCTTAACTTGTTTATAAAGGTAACGTCGCTCATAATTTTGCGAATTTGAGGTCCAATGAAAATACCAACAAATATACACATATTATAAAAAAAATAAAAAAAAGTAGGTATGAAAACAAATTAATAAATACCGGCTTTTATTTTAGCTTCCCTTAATTTTGGGAAGAGAGTTTTAAGATGAAGAAAAGCTTCGCTATTAACATCCAATTTCTTTACAAATTGTTTAATGTATCCCAGCTTTAAGTGTAGTGGTGGTAAGATAACATCCTCAGATTTTACCAATGGGAGGCTTAAAACGTTTTTTCTACCTATCTGATGTGACTCTCGAGATGGCCATGCTCTGCGATCATAGCGATTGGATGCCCGACTATTCCATTCACAAAGGTAGCAAGGATATTTTGTGTAGCAACCTTGCATGCCAAATAAAATTGTCAACACTTTAAAGTCAGCGATGACTTTCCATTTATGCGTGGCATAGTCGATCAACCGTAAAATTTGTTCCATAATTTCATACGTTTCTTTCTTGTTAACCCTATAAGCGATTGGAACTGATGGTAAGAGATTTTCATTGTGTAATAACACAGCTTTTAAACCTAAGGGTGACATTACAGACTTCATTAAGGGAACACGAATGCATTTTTTTTTTAGGGTACATACTTTTACACGATCCATCAATGAAAAGTCGCCATTCATCTGCATTATAATTATAATTTAAAGCCGAAAATAATTTGGGTACATTTACACAATGTACTAGATCACAGTCATTGCCATCAGTTTTAAAACTTTCTCTAAGTATCAAAGTGCGGTCGCTTTTTCTACCCATTGTATTTGAAAATTTTTTTCCACTAAATTCCACTGCTTTAGTCGTGAACCGAGGACTTCATATTCTCGTTTCGATAAATGCAAATCACGCACGAGATCGGCAAAATCAGAATTTAAAACCAAATGCCTTTCCGTTGATTTTGATTTAAAGGAAGGAATTCTTCCTCTACTAAATATGTTTCACCAGCATCAATTGACTCACTTTTTGTAGGCACTTCGGCATTTAAGTATTTTGGTTTTGTAACCGTAACAACATTCGCATACTTTACGTTTTTCCGCGATTTAAAATTGTGCCCTGAAACGTTTGTTTTGCAAAAATAGCAATCGTCTGGTTTATCATCAGGCATAATGATGGCAAGTCATAGGCACAGAAAAGGGCAAAGTAATTGATTGTTGAACTCTAAATTTTTTAATGTTGTGCAGCAATATTCACAAATAAATTCTGGCTCGTAACAGCGACTCGCACTATAAAACCTTTCGAAAGTCTTGTTATATATTTTTAAAACACCAATATTATTTTTAAAATCACGCCGATGACTTGTATCCGTAAATAAGCCACAAATGTAGCAGAACTTATTACGCTTGTCGCACATTTTAGTTTTACTTTACCACGATTTTTATCCAATTTAACAGCAAACACAACAAAAGATAAACAACACGTGCACTTCAGTATAACGGAAATTTATAAAGACTTCAAAATTAAGTAAAAACTAAAAAATTAAGTGATAATTTCTTCGGGAACAACAGAAGCAAATTTTTGCAAATTTCGTTCTTATAAAAAGTAAAATACCTCAGTCACTTTTTGGCCGATTTAAAAGAAACATTCGTTGAACTCTGTATTAAACGTACTCTTTGAATCTAATCAAAACTCATTTGGTGTTTTTATAAAATAGTGTGTGAAAATATCGCCAAAGTCAAAAAAAGAAGAAAAAGGGTAGCAAAATTTAAGTTTGTTGTGCAAAAACAAGTAAATTTCTTCAGCTTTATTAAGACGTCTATATATCTTTCAAAAGGTCTGAGTTTCTTCTTTTTTAAACCGTTGTTAATTAGCTAAGATATGGGCTAAGAAGTGCCCAAAAGTACGAAAAATCGATTTTTTAAGGTTAAGTCGAGGTTTTGGGGCTGTCTGACGAATTCCAAAATTGGATTCTCGTTCTACTCGATAAGACCTACAAGGAAAATAACATCACTTCCCAGGTATTTCGACTTCATGTTTTTTTGTAGCACTGTGTAATGTCTTTACGACACAATAGGGTTATTCGAGATCTGTTGTATTTGCCTTTGTATTTAGTATTCGTGGTTTCTGTGGTTTTTATAGCAAATGTAGTAAAATTCCAACAATAAAATATACGTCCCACTTCAAATACAAGAGTGCAAACAAATGCAATGGGTGGACCCTGCTGTAAATGTGGTTTTTCTTTTGCAAATTTCCAACAGCCGATCACAACAGAAAAGATAAATCGACGTTTCATCTACAAATATGTACGTTAGTCGAATAAATAGATATTTTTTTGTGTGTATTTAAGTTTATTTTGAATTTAATTTTATTTAATTTTTTTGATCTTTAAGGACGATTGGGTTTTTCGAGAAAATTATAAAAAAAAATCAACAATACTAAAAGCGGTAGAAGTTATAGTACTGCTTCAAGGATCTCTCTCTGATCTCAATAACCAGCAAAAAATAAAAATTTTTGAGCTACCATACATATTTGTGACTTTACAGCTTTACGACATTTTATGCCACTTTGTGAAACCCCTAATAATTATAATCATTATTATTATTACTATAATTATCCATATCATTATCATTATTGTAATGGCGCTACTACGAGTAGTAATACGGCAACGCTATTCAGCACAGCACTGTCCTGCTTGGTATGTAAGTATGTAGGTGTTAATTGAATAATAAATTACACATTAGCTGTAAGCCGCCATTATAAATATATTTACTTTGAAGTTCGATCGTGAAGCTCGTGCTGAGCGGTTGATTATGAAACAAAGAAATAAAGAAATTCGAATCTCAGCCAGAGCAAGTAAAATCTTAATCGTAGAAAGAGTAGTTTTCTGCCATGAAAAACTTATCATATAATACATTCGGACATACTTCACTTTATTTTAAAAATATTTCTATCATAGAAATAATTATATTAAATTACAGTTTAATCGGTTTTTTTTTATTTAAAAGTTAGGAACCGGTTTTTTCAAATTACCGTTTTTCAATTAATTAGAAAACCGGTTATACAAAAAAGTCGAATAATCGAACATCCTAATAAATACTCGCTAAATACAACCGCTGGCCGCTGTGGTCGAGTTGGTAGCGGTGCGTGCTATAACTCGATATGCCTGTAAGTTCGAGGTTCGAATCTCAGTCAGGGCAAGCAAAATCTTAATCATAGAAAAAGTTTTTTCTAATAGCGGTCACCCCTCAGCAGGCAATGGCAAACCTCTGAGGGTATTTCTGCCATGAAAAAGCTTCTCATAAAATACATCTGCCGTTCGGAGTCGGCACAAAACTGTAGGTCCCTCCATTTGTGGTATAAGGAAAGACGCACACCATAAATGGTAGGAGAAGCTAGGCCAAACACTGAGCTATATAGTGTAAGCGCCAAAATTATTATTATTATTATAAATACAACATGTAACACTATTTTCTTACTGGGTATTGCTAACAGTTCGGTTCATGCGTGTGATCTCGGGTAAAATCAAATTAAGCTAACGCGTTGCAGGGAACAGTTAGCCAAGAGTTTTTCTAGACTGAGTTGTCACGTTAGAATCTTAACCGACAACCAAACACTAATCTGCAAAGTCTACCTAGTGCATTCGGAGTCAAAATAAGAATTTGCTGACGCTAAGTTCAGCCTCAGAAAACATGCTTCATTACCATCAATTAAAGATTTTCAGAAGTTTCCTTTTCAATATTCTACAGCAATGCCTACTTCAGAACAGAATAAATCGTTTATCAGTCATGTACCTCAATTACATTGTATAAAAGGCAAATAAGCCCACGGTCTTTCTCAACGGTTTCTAAAGCTTTTGCGTCTGCGGAATCCTAATCTGCAGTCTGTGTTTTCGGGTCACCCTAGGATTACTCTACAGTACGTGGTTTGTCGTTGAAACCAACTCCCCGGGAATCCTTTCTCTTTACATCTAGGAGGGGCCGTGGCATATATTTGGTCTATCTCCAGTATGTCATTTCCATACCCCCATCCACGTTTGTGTTAAGGGGGATGGAGCGTTTTCAAATCGCATCACATTTTCCTGTGAAATAAACAAGAATAAATTTATGTTAAACGCGATCTTCTCTATATGGATTGTACTGACTGCAGCCTATCTCTATACGGCGCCGTTGTTCCCTTACTTTTAGCTCAGTCATTATTTTTTTGGAGAATATCTTAACTGCATTCCAAACTGACCAGCAATATTCTGCCATCAAATTTATTTTGTTTTTTCCTTCGAAACGTTTTTCGATCGTAGCCATTTCTTGGTGGAAGTGTTCGCCTTGTTCATCACTGAACTGGCCCAGATTATGTGGGAAGAAGTCCAAATGCGAATGCAAGAAATGAATTTTTATCGACATGTTGCAACCCATTTCACCATATGCACTTAAAAATTCGTTTACAACCGTGATGTAGTCGTCGCTTCTGTTGTTCCCAAGGAAATTATCACAAAGCGCTACAAAACTCTTCCATGCACGTTTCTCAACACAGCTTAACTTGTTCATAAAGGTAACGTCGCTCATAATTTTGCGAATTTGAGGTCCAATGAAAATACCTACAAATATACACATATTATAAAAAAAATAAAAAAAAAGTAGGTATGAAAACAAATTAATAAATACCGGCTTTTATTTCAGCTTCCCTTAATTTTGAGACTTTGGCGATATTTTTTTTTTTGACTTTGGCGATATTTTCACACACTATTTTATAAAAACACAAAATGAGTTTTGATTAGATTCAAAGAGTACGTTTAATACCCAGTTTAACGAATGTTTCTTTTAAAAAATCTGCCCAAAAGTGACTGAGTTATTTTACTTTTTAAAAGAACGAAATTTTTGCAAAAATTTACAACGAACTTAATTTACTAATAAATATTATTAAATGAAAATATATAGATCAAAAGTGCTTTTTTGACCGTTTTTTCTTAGGTCAGCATCGTCAGTTACGCGTTGTACTGACCAGCAATATTCTGCCATCATATTTATTTTGTATTTTCCTTCGAAACGTTTTTCGATCGTAGCCATTTCTTGGTGGAAGTGTTCGCCTTGTTCATCACTGAACTGGCCCAGATTATGTGGGAAGAAGTCCAAATGCGAATGCAAGAAATGAATTTTTATCGACATGTTGCAACCCATTTCACCATATGCACTTAAAAATTCGTTTACAACCGTGATGTAGTCGTCGCTTCTGTTGTTCCCAAGGAAATTATCACAAAGCGCTACAAAACTCTTCCATGCACGTTTCTCAACACAGCTTAACTTGTTCATAAAGGTAACGTCGCTCATAATTTTGCGAATTTGAGGTCCAATGAAAATACCAACAAATATACACATATTATAAAAAAAATAAAAAAAAGTAGGTATGAAAACAAATTAATAAATACCGGCTTTTATTTTAGCTTCCCTTAATTTTGGGAAGAGAGTTTTAAGATGAAGAAAAGCTTCGCTATTGACATCCAATTTCTTTACAAATTGTTTAATGTATCCCAGCTTTAAGTGTAGTGGTGGTAAGATAACATCCTCAGATTTTACCAATGGGAGGCTTAAAACGTTTTTTCTACCTATCTGATGTGACTCTCGAGATGGCCATGCTCTGCGATCATAGCGATTGGATGCCCGACTATTCCATTCACAAAGGTAGCAAGGATATTTTGTGTAGCAACCTTGCATGCCAAATAAAATTGTCAACACTTTAAAGTCAGCGATGACTTTCCATTTATGCGTGGCATAGTCGATCAACCGTAAAATTTGTTCCATAATTGCATACGTTTCTTTCTTGTTAACCCTATAAGCGATTGGAACTGATGGTAAGAGATTTTCATTGTGTAATAACACAGCTTTTAAACCTAAGGGTGACATTACAGACTTCATTAAGGGAACACGAATGCATTTTTTTTTAGGGTACATACTTTTACACGATCCATCAATGAAAAGTCGCCATTCATCTGCATTATAATTATAATTTAAAGCCGAAAATAATTTGGGTACATTTACACAATGTACTAGATCACAGTCATTGCCATCAGTTTTAAAACTTTCTCTAAGTATCAAAGTGCGGTCGCTTTTTCTACCCGATGTTATTTGAAAATTTTTTTCCACTAAATTCCACTGCTTTAGTCGTGAACCGAGGACTTCATATTCTCGTTTCGATAAATGCAAATCACGCACGAGATCGGCAAAATCAGAATTTAAAACCAAATGCCTTTCCGTTGATTTTGATTTAAAGGAAGGAATTCTTCCTCTACTAAATATGTTTCACCAGCATCAATTGACTCACTTTTTGTAGGCACTTCGGCACTTCGGCATTTAAGTATTTTGGTTTTGTAACCGTAACAACATTCGCATACTTTACGTTTTTCCGCGATTTAAAATTGTGCCCTGAAACGTTTGTTTTGCAAAAATAGCAATCGTCTGGTTTATCATCAGGCATAATGATGGCAAGTCATAGGCACAGAAAAGGGCAAAGTAATTGATTGTTGAACTCTAAATTTTTTAATGTTGTGCAGCAATATTCACAAATAAATTCTGGCTCGTAACAGCGACTCGCACTATAAAACCTTTCGAAAGTCTTGTTATATATTTTTAAAACACCAATATTATTTTTAAAATCACGCCGATGACTTGTATCCGTAAATAAGCCACAAATGTAGCAGAACTTATTACGCTTGTCGCACATTTTAGTTTTACTTTACCACGATTTTTATCCAATTTAACAGCAAACACAACAAAAGATAAACAACACGTGCACTTCAGTATAACGGAAATTTATAAAGACTTCAAAATTAAGTAAAAACTAAAAAATTAAGTGATAATTTCTTCGGGAACAACAGAAGCAAATTTTTGCAAATTTCGTTCTTATAAAAAGTAAAATACCTCAGTCACTTTTTGGCCGATTTAAAAGAAACATTCGTTGAACTCTGTATTAAACGTACTCTTTGAATCTAATCAAAACTCATTTGGTGTTTTTATAAAATAGTGTGTGAAAATATCGCCAAAGTCAAAAAAAGAAGAAAAAGGGTAGCAAAATTTAAGTTTGTTGTGCAAAAACAAGTAAATTTCTTCAGCTTTATTAAGACGTCTATATATCTTTCAAAAGGTCTGAGTTTCTTCTTTTTTAAACCGTTGTTAATTAGCTAAGATATGGGCTAAGAAGTGCCCAAAAGTACGAAAAATCGATTTTTTAAGGTTAAGTCGAGGTTTTGGGGCTGTCTGACAAATTCCAAAATTGGATTCTCGTTCTACTCGATAAGACCTACAAGGAAAATAACATCACTTCCCAGGTATTTCGACTTCATGTTTTTTTGTAGCACTGTGTAATGTCTTTACGACACAATAGGGTTATTCGAGATCTGTTGTATTTGCCTTTGTATTTAGTATTCGTGGTTTCTGTGGTTTTTATAGCAAATGTAGTAAAATTCCAACAATAAAATATACGTCCCACTTCAAATACAAGAGTGCAAACAAATGCAATGGGTGGACCCTGCTGTAAATGTGGTTTTTCTTTTGCAAATTTCCAACAGCCGATCACAACAGAAAAGATAAATCGACGTTTCATCTACAAATATGTACGTTAGTCGAATAAATAGATATTTTTTTGTGTGTATTTAAGTTTATTTTGAATTTAATTTTATTTAATTTTTTTGATCTTTAAGGACGATTGGGTTTTTCGAGAAAATTATAAAAAAAAATCAACAATACTAAAAGCGGTAGAAGTTATAGTACTGCTTCAAGGATCTCTCTCTGATCTCAATAACCAGCAAAAAATAAAAATTTTTGAGCTACCATACATATTTGTGACTTTACAGCTTTACGACATTTTATGCCACTTTGTGAAACCCCTAATAATTATAATCATTATTATTATTACTATAATTATCCATATAGTTATCCATATCATTATCATTATTGTAATGGCGCTACTACGAGTAGTAATACGGCAACGCTATTCAGCACAGCACTGTCCTGCTTGGTATGTAAGTATGTAGGTGTTAATTGAATAATAAATTACACATTAGCTGTAAGCCGCCATTATAAATATATTTACTTTGAAGTTCGATCGTGACGCTCGTGCTGAGCGGTTGATTATGAAACAAAGAAATAAAGAAATTCGAATCTCAGCCAGAGCAAGTAAAATCTTAATCGTAGAAAGAGTAGTTTTCTGCCATGAAAAACTTATCATATAATACATTCGGACATACTTCACTTTATTTTAAAAATATTTCTATCATAGAAATAATTATATTAAATTACAGTTTAATCGGTTTTTTTTTATTTAAAAGTTAGGAACCGGTTTTTTCAAATTACCGTTTTTCAATTAATTAGAAAACCGGTTATACAAAAAAGTCGAATAATCGAACATCCTAATAAATACTCGCTAAATACAACCGCTGGCCGCTGTGGTCGAGTTGGTAGCGGTGCGTGCTATAACTCGATATGCCTGTGAGTTCGAGGTTCGAATCTCAGTCAGGGCAAGCAAAATCTTAATCATAGAAAAAGTTTTTTCTAATAGCGGTCACCCCTCAGCAGGCAATGGCATACCTCTGAGGGTATTTCTGCCATGAAAAAGCTTCTCATAAAATACATCTGCCGTTCGGAGTCGGCACAAAACTGTAGGTCCCTCCATTTGTGGTATAAGGAAAGACGCACACCATAAATGGTAGGAGAAGCTAGGCCAAACACTGAGCTATATAGTGTAAGCGCCAAAATTATTATTATTATTATAAATACAACATGTAACACTATTTTCTTACTGGGTATTGCTAACAGTTCGGTTCATGCGTGTGATCTCGGGTAAAATCAAATTAAGCTAACGCGTTGCAGGGAACAGTTAGCCAAGAGTTTTTCTAGACTGAGTTGTCACGTTAGAATCTTAACCGACAACCAAACACTAATCTGCAAAGTCTACCTAGTGCATTCGGAGTCAAAATAAGAATTTGCTGACGCTAAGTTCAGCCTCAGAAAACATGCTTCATTACCATCAATTAAAGATTTTCAGAAGTTTCCTTTTCAATATTCTACAGCAATGCCTACTTCAGAACAGAATAAATCGTTTATCAGTCATGTACCTCAATTACATTGTATAAAAGGCAAATAAGCCCACTGTCTTTCTCAACGGTTTCTAAAGCTTTTGCGTCTGCGGAATCCTAATCTGCAGTCTGTGTTTTCGGGTCACCCTAGGATTACTCTACAGTACGTGGTTTGTCGTTGAAACCAACTCCCCGGGAATCCTTTCTCTTTACATCTAGGAGGGGCCGTGGCATATATTTGGTCTATCTCCAGTATGTCATTTCCATACCCCCATCCACGTTTGTGTTAAGGGGGATGGAGCGTTTTCAAATCGCATCACATTTTCCTGTGAAATAAACAATAATAAATTTATGTTAAACACGATCTTCTCTATATGGATTGTACTGACTGCAGCCTATCTCTATACGGCGCCGTTGTTCCCTTACTTTTAGCTCAGTCATTATTTTTTTGGAGAATATCTTAACTGCATTCCAAACTTTATTGCTATTTATCACATTTTATGGGATAGGGTTAGCCAGAATCACAGTTTTTAATTTATTTCTCTATAACGGAAAATACGGGCACGTAAAGAATATGTGCTCCGAACTCCCCGAAGCAATTCCGGACGAGCCGCACGCCGTTGTGTCATCATGACCATACTTAAACAAGTACTCTCGGAGGTTCCCCTTGTCCACTCAGAAGTTGGGTCAAATAAAAATCAACTTCGAAAGTGCAACGACCCGATGTAGACACGTTTCACCGTTGAAGCCATTGAGAACCCGTCCAGAAAGAACTATATATCCGCATAGCACTTAGTCGAAAGGTCGAGTGCATGACCCCAAACAGGATTTGCATACATTATAATCGATTATGTTGATTTACTCAAGAGTTTTTTTCGATTCTGGCTAAGAGCACTAATGTTTATCATTAATCAAGCATACGATCAATGAACTTTCGCCGCTTGGTGACTAACTGTCTCAATTTGGATTTTGTATGCCAACCTAGCGTCTACCACAATACCTAAGTATCATATTGCTGGGAGAGTCTACAAATATTACCTATTAACATTCAAAGTATTACTTTCTGTTTTCTTCCTACTTGATATCAGCACACCCTTTTCCCTTAAGCCAATCGTCGATCACTTTTGCAGTTCTTGTGGTGGCATTCTACACACTATCAACATCTTTTCCTACAACAACTACCGCATTTTATCCCCGTTGTCAATTACTTGAACGCTTTTTGGAACAGGTACGTTCGTCGTACGTAATTATCCACCGCAATGGCCCTAGGACTCAACTTTAAGGGACACCTCTGATGACGATGTATTGCCTCATTTCTGTAGAAGTGCTATAAGTAAGATCTCTATTATACAAGTAACTATTTATTTATTTTAATAAGTACTCCGGAGTTTTGATTGATTTCGGCGCAATGATTATGTGCGGCCAACCCAGGAAGTTAACGCGTTCTTAACTTCTACCGCAGTATTCTTTTTTGCCGTTCTTCCAACATGTGCGTTTTATTGCTTTTTTGGCTGTATCAATTACTCTGCATATAGCGTCAACTGTTGATATGCCTTTCCGAAAAACTATACCGGGAATCAGACAAACACTGAGCAGAACCGTTATGGTCTCATAAACGGTCACAGAAGACACGCTCTAGTAACTTATCTTTAGTATCAATTATTTAGAGGGGCTTATAAGAGCCGGGAATTTGCCATCCAATATAGAGCTCGCAGATGACAACTTCTTCAAATCAACCCGTGTGAATTTGCTCATCGGTACCGAAATCTTTTTCGATATTTTATCTGTCGGTCAGATAAAGTTAGCATCGGATTTGCCATCACTGCAAAAAACCTTATTAGGATGGATTGTGTCTGGACGGTACAAAAGACCAACAACCACTTCGCCACCGACATGCATGCTTTCTGTTGAGGAATCGTTGGATGCAAATTTACAACGACTGTGGAAGCTTGATGACGCATCATCGGCTGATATATGGACTATTGAGCAGAAGAATTGTGCGCTGCGGTACATGCAGACCGTACATAGGAACAGCGAGGGGAGGGTTGTTGTCAAGCTGCCGTTTAAGGAGCACCATAACAGCCTTGGTAATTCACATACAACAGCGCTTCGAAGATTTCTTGCTCAAGAGCGGCGATTATCTCGTTGCCCTGATTTACAACAACAATACATCGCCTTTATGAATGAATATTGCGACTTAGGTGGACCTCAATACGCCGCACTACTATATACCTCATCATTACGTCCTAAAGCCAACAAGCACCACAACGAAACTTAGAGTTGTCTTCGACGCGTCATGCAAAACCACTTCGCAGAAATCACTTAATGACAATTTGGCCGTCGGGCCTACTGTGCAGAATGAACTGTACATCTTGCTTTTACGTTTTCGCTTGTTTCGCTACGCACTCACAGCAGATATAGTTAAGATGTACAGACAAGTTTTAGTTGACGCAGACGATCGCAAATTCCAACGCATTTTATGGAGAAGCACGCTTCACGAAAAAATTCACACTTACCAATTAAACACAGTCACATATGCGGCGGCATCTGCCCCTTACCTTGCTGTGCAGAACCTCAACTACATTGCTGATACGTATGAAGCTGAGTATCCTGTTGGTGCTAGTACTATTAAATCGTCCTTCTATGTTGACGATCTACTTTGCGGCGCTGATACTAAGGCCGATTTATCGCGAATCAAACACGAAGTCACGGAGATACTGAGAGGCGGTGGGCTCACTTTGGCCAAGTGGCATTCAAGTCATCGCATGTTTCAAGATGATGATACCATGAAGAATCTAAATTTGGGCGAGGATTTAACGACCAGCACTTTAAGTATAGAATGAAATAAGCTTCATGATAATCTCTTATTTTCGTTTCAGCCTAAGCAGCCCGTGAATGGGCGAATCACAAAGAGAACAATCTTGTCTATTGCGTCAGCGCTCTTTGATCCTTTGGGACTAATCGCAACTGTTATTATTACTGCTAAGATAATTTTACAACAGCTGTGGCTTTTAAAGCTGAAGTGGGACGAATCTGTCCCTCAAACCCTACAATTGGCATGGGAACGATTCCTCGCAGATATAAGTTATCTCGATACACTTTCAGTTCCAAGGTATTGCGGTGCATCAAAACACCATTCAATGGAAGTCCACGGGTTTTGTGATTCGTCTATTCGGGCTAACGGCTGCTCCATTTATATTCGCTCCAAATCCGCGGAAGGCAAAACTGCTGTCGTGCTATTGACAGCCAAATTGCGTGTAGCACCAATAAAAAAGCAATCGCTACCCAAACTTGAGTTGTGTGGTGCCTTACTCCTGTCAAGGCTGTTTGCAAAAATAAAACCGTTGTTTCCTGCCGATGTCCCTGTATTTCTGTGAACTGACTCACAGATTGTCCTTCACTGGCTTAGAATGCACTCGGCTACGCTTTCAATATTCGTGGGAAATCGGGTGTCAGAGATCCAAGATCTCACAACGGGAGCTTGCTGGCGGCATGTACCATCAAAGAGCAACCCAGCTGATGTTGCATCACGAGGCTGAACTGTATTGGAACTCAGTAGCTCCAATTGGCTTTCAGGACCTGCGTTCTTAGAGCTTAAATCGGAACATTGGCCAATGAACGAAGGTGGCCCAGTCGACTTAGACGAAGTTGCTCGAGAAAAAGGTAAGTCAACATTCAAGGCAACATCTAGCGAAAACTATATATTGAATGTCCTTGAGAGATACAGCACAATCACACATTGTCTACGCATCATTGCTTGGATGTTTCGGTTCCAACAATTAGCTAGTAAATCTTTCTCCAATAATTTGGAGAGAGGAATTCTATCGCCTCAAAATCTACAACAAGGGTTGTTGTGCATTGTTTAAAATATGCAACAGCAACATTTCGCCGAAGAACTTCACACTATCAAACAAAACAAAGAAGTATCTGGACCGCTTAAATTTCTTAACCCATTTATGCAAAGTCATAATGGTTTCAGTCTATTAAAGGTAGGTGGACGCTTGGAGTTAGGTGACTTGGCATACACACAAAAGCACCCAATCATTCTTCCGAGCAAGTGCCACTTTACGCAACTGTATATTCGGCATCTGCACATCGTAAATTACCACGCAGGTGCAAAGGCACTTGTGGCACTGCTACGTCTTCAATTTTGGGTAATCAATGCGAGAGATCTAGCTCGTCGCATCGTGAGAGCCTGTGTTCATTGCGTAAAATATAAGCCAAAGTTACTTCAACAAACAATGGGCAATCTCCCCGTAGCACGTCTTACTCCATCAAGGCCATTTTCACGTTGTGGCATTGATTTCTGTGGGCCATTCAACACATACCTTCGCATTCGAGGCAAGACACCATACAAGACCTATGTGGCAATATTTATATGTTTTTCAACAAAGGCAGTTCACATAGAAATTGTGTCAGACCTATCAACAGATGCATTTTTGGCCGCACTTAAGCGTATGATTGGCAGGCGAGGCTTACCAACCGATATATATTGCGATAACGCAACAAATTTTGTAGGTGCCAGCAGAAGGCTTCAGGAGTTAAAGTCATTTCTATTCGAGAAGAAACATCAGGAATCAATTGTAAATTATTGCGTTAACCAATTCATAAATTTCCATTTTATTCCTCCTAGGGCCCCACACTTTGGAGGCCTGTGGGAGGCCGCTGTGAAGTCAGCGAAGGGGCATCTGAACCGGAGCATGGCGAATAGTCAACTTACCTTCGAAGAAATGAATGCAGTGATGATAAGGATCGAAGCGATACTTAACTCGCGTCCGATATAACCTCTATCAGCAGACCCAAGCGATTATGGGCGCTCACTCCTGGCCATTTTCTGATTGGCAGTTCTCTCATGGCAATTCCAGAACGCGAGGAAAACTACAATATAGATCACATTAGCAAATGGGCTCGTGTCACGGCGATCAAGCAACTCTTTTGGCGTAGATGGTCACGTGACTATATCAGCAGTCTGCAAGCACGAACTAAGTGGGCCACTGGTAACCCAAATGTGTCTGAAGGAACGATGGTAATTGTTCACGAGGATAACACGCGTCCACAACGTTGGACCATGGGAGGTGTCATCAAGGAAATTCCTGGCAACGATGGTCGTACAAGAGTTGTTGATGTGAAAACATCAAAGGGAATATTGCGTCGACCAATACACAAATTAGCATTACTACCTGCTTGAAATTTATTTCAACGGGCCCGGGATGTTGGGTCACATTGTATGTGCCCTTTTATAGATGCGCATATTAGGTTTTACACTTTGCTATGCTCCCACAATCGCTTAAACATCATCAGCTGCTGTGATACGAATTCGGCAAGCCGCTAGTTGATCGCCCTTGAACTTGAATTTTGGAGTAATGTACATATTTATGTATGTATGTACGTATGCACGTATGCACATATGCTTTCTTACATATATTTAGCTATTATTTTTGCACATAATGCCAGTGGTATATTATTTTCGCATACTTGTAATTTATATGTACGTAAGTATGTACGTACATATGGAATCTAGTAACTTTGTATGTTTGTATGCATTTGGATTTCTGGGCATACATATTGACGCATACCGCTATTAATTTTTGTGTTTACATCCGACTATAAAATAGGCAGATTATGAAATAAAGCTGGTCATTTTTCTCCGACAGTTTCTGCAACAAATTTAGTTGTCGCGTTTTATTCAGCATTGCCGCCGGACAAACAAACTAGTTTGACCGTACAGGCACATTTTTCGCAGATGGCCTCGGTTTTTGCAGTAGTGACATATGACATCCCTGAACTTGCACTTGTTGGCCATATGATTTTATTTTTCACATCGAAAACATTGTTTTTTGTGATTACCTTATCTTTCTCTTGTGTGTTTTTATTCGTTTCACTTCTTTCGTGATTTTTCTTCTTTTCAGGTAATTTTCCTCGCCTTATTTCTTGTATTTTATTAACCTCAGTTGTCCATCCTTTTTGCTGTAGCTCGCACCCCTCTCTTTCCGCTACTTCGTAGGCCTTGGCTATATTTATTGCGGTCATCTACCGTTAAGCTTTTCTTTTCCAGTAAGCGATTTTGTATTACTTGACTCCTCAAGTCAAACACCAGTTGATTCCGTAATGCCGTATTCAAATAGTCACCTTTTGCCAGAAGACGCAAAGCCACCAGAAACTGTTCACACGACTCACCAGTTTGCTGCTTCCTAAGATAGAATCTATAGTTTTCCAAAAACTCGTTGGCCTTTGGATTGAAGTGTTTTTCCAACGTCGATACGATAACCTCGTACTGCAGGGTCCCTGGCTCATTGGGCAGCACTTTATCGCAAAGTACATTGTATGTCGTAGCTCCCATATAATGTAATAGCAATTGACGTTTTTTTTTCATCAGCATTGAAGAGTGATAAAGGCTTAGTATTCATGTCGAAAGCGTCCAATTGAAACGCCGCTGTTTGTAAAACTACGTTGTCCCCAGGCATTTTCTTGCAAAAAAGGAATATATCGCCAAAACCGTTGTATACTTTGCACATGTGACTTCTTTATTGGAATGAGTCGTACATTATTCAGTGATTACACAAGTGGTACAAATATTTCAAGTTTATTTTTACATGACATTCAAGTGCTTATGCTAAGTGTACATGTGTATGTATATCTAACAAAAATTTTCAGAAATTATTTTGGGAAAGTGTAAAGTAGCATCCTGTGCCGGCAGTCTAGAAATGATTCACATTCCTGCTGACTGAGACTCGGTAGTGCAGAACAGCTGTAAATATAAATTTCGTCAATATTTGTCTTCACAAATATTCATGAAAGCTAGGTTTACCGGTAATGCCTTCTTTCCCATAAGCCCATATCGCGACTTTTAGTTTTTTATCAGAGATCCAAGTGCTGTGATTGGATTTCTTGTATTGCTCACTTAGAATCGCAATGGCAAGCTTCGTAGTGCTTTAAGTTTAGCTGCAATATCTTCATATTTTTGTTTTTGTGTTTAACGTACGCTACATTCTTTGGCGTTATGGCTTTGTTCTGGCTTTGTCCTCCACACTTTAAGCAAAGGCCACTGCGTCATTACTTCTGCAGGCTCTTGATAAATGGTCGAAGCCTTAGCATCTTAGGCACTTGTTCAGGATACGCTTTTCGCTTTTTAACATACGTTTAGATGATATATCTCTCAAAAAAAAGCTCATGGTAACTTTAGAGTCGACCTTAACTTTTAGTTAACGTGTACGACAGAGATTTATTACATTTTTCAAAAAAGATACCATTATTTCGTTAAAACAAGAGCCATTTTTAACTGCACGTATTTGTTATGTTGATCCATCTGCACCGACGTTCGTTTTAACCTTTTACTCGATCGTAAAATAGTATTCGGCAAGCTCAAGCCGTGTTCTTGCACGCTTTGAAGCTAGGTATTTTATATTAAAAAGAAAGACTAATTAATGGATATCATATGATTTTACTATAAAATGAGTTCCCTAAAGGTATGGTCGAAATTGTTTGATTGCTAATTAAATGGCTATAAGTTCCAACTCAATAATGGATTTTTTCTATTCGGATTTGTTTAATGCTTTTGAAGCAAAACAAATTGGCATATCACTATCAAAATGTTTCTACAAACTTTGCAACGCTGATGCTGACGGAGTGTTCAAACTCGAAATGGCACCAGTGTTTATATTATATAAAAATATAATAAAAAGACAAATGTTAGGCTTTGTGTAAAATTTAAAGAGTTCGTTTTATTGGCAATGATATGTTTCCTGGGTGAACAATATTTTACCTGACGGATATGTGGTGGCTGAAAACAACGGCTGTGATCTTCGGTGATTCCAAAACGGGAGTGAACCAGTGAAAAATCTAAAACGTTTTTCCAACCTCTCAAAAGCAGTTTTTAATGAAAACCGTTTTGAGGGGAAATCGCTTAAATTACTAGCTGGAAAAACTGTCGTTCTTCCAGTACCGTGTGTGTATGTGTGTGTCAAAGGAAAACACATGAAATAAAAGGTGACCCAATATTTTTTAATTGAGTTTAGCACGGAGGTCTAAACATGCCGCCCCCCTTGCGACAAGCAACATCTGTTGAATAATTCAGCCACCACATGTACACGTATTTAAGAAAATTTAAGTTTTGCAATTTAAGGTCTTAACGCTAATTTGTCTTCCACCATAATCGAGTCCCGTAATCCTCTGTTCCACACTTGGGGTGACCTAGCTGTTGGGTAAGAAGAAGGTTTAATGAAAAAAAAAACGACGTGGTTGACTATTTACTTGCACATTGATAAATATTTCATTTATTTCATAATTTTTTTTTTTTTTACTTCATATGTATATGTATGTATGTGTAGGTTATAAGTGACCACTATTTCTTATTATTATGACCGGATTGTGCCGGATAAGATGTAGCCAAAAATACTACTCTGGGCCATAAGGGGGCCAAATGGACTAGGGAGGCTTCCGGGTAATAGTACTTCTGGGTACACGTCGGCTCCCAGAACCAAGCGAATCGGAGTGGATACGTAAAATTGGAGAACCGCAAGTCTAATGTTCGCATATGGTGTTGAAGTAGCTGGGTCGATGTTGCAGGTGGGCCTTAGCCTGTGATAGTTTCGCGTGAACAGCCAGTCGCTTATTCTGCCCGTGCTTCCCTCGTATGCGAACAAAACAGCCTCGTTGCTGGCCAAAGGTAATCTGTTCCAGGCCTAGTGTTTGGGCCAAATCAGCAGAAATTAGTGATGTAGGAGAGCAAGAGTCTATTAATGCTCGTATTAAATGTAGGCGCCCTTGCGCCTCCACTTTCACTATAGCTGTTGGCAAAATCGCTGTAATCGGCTGCAGGGTGTGGGCGGGTTGGCCCCTTGTAAGATGGAGCCCAGTGCGGAAGGCGACTGGTAGCTGCCGACGTCGAGACGTTACTCGGGTAGGGTGTGGGCGGAAAGGCCGAGATTCCGCTCCACTCTGACGACGTCTTTCATGCGCTAATAAAGGTCGAAGGGTTCTAGACTCAGAAGTTCGTCGATCAACCGGGCGGAAAGTCCGAGATTCCGCTCCAGAAACCAACTCGCCTTCTTCCCGTTCTGGCTGGATCGACCTCGTCTCCATTCCGGAGTCGGACGCGTTGATTGACAATTCATTGTCAGAGTCTATTTCGCTTGCGACCTGCACGCTCCATGGCCTGGTATCAACACGTCGGCGCTCTTCGTCCAAATGTAGCAGAGTGTGGTGTTTTTCATTACACCGGTGACATCTTTTCGTACTCGAACACGCCTCAGCTCGATGTGCCACCGATAAGCAATTAGCGCAGAATCTTCCCAGAAGTGACTCGCGCAGCCTTTCTTCGGGGGTTTTTGCCCGAAATACGTGGCAGAGCCTGATGGGGTGGTTGACATGGTTCAGGGAAACGGTGAGCCTGTTGCTCAGTTTTCTTTAACAAAGCGGCGTAGCGGGTAATTTTTCTGCAATTGGCAATGTTAGAATGCTATAAAAAAGTAATAACACATATCGATGCACGGTAGGGGGTGCTGTGTAGTACTCATAGAGCGTTAATTACACCTGACGCTCTCAATTGACAATTCATTATTGATACATTGCGACCAATATGTAATTTCCTTAATGAGAACATATCGATCTACGGTAGGTGGAGCTATGTTGCGATCAAAGAACGCAAATTACAGTTTACGTTCTTAGTTGACATTTCTTTGTTGCTAAATTGAGACCAATGGGCAATTTCCTGAATGAAACGTCATTCAACACGAGGCGATCGGAGTAAGTTGTACTATTTATTAGTTTCTAAGAAGTTCATTAATTTTTCTATAATTTTAGGTCTACATTTCTGGCGGAATCATGAAAGAAGCTACTACGATCATCGTATCATGTTGTTGGCAGCTTTAGTTGCCGCGATAGACAACATAAAGTATGATGGAGTCTGTCCATACGACCACCACACACGATACTATGTTAAGTGCCATGTTTAGTGGCCGTATGGAAGTGCTAACTGATTCAGAGGGCTGGATTTTAATTGATCGCTGTGGAAACAATTTCGGCACCACACTGAACTTTACTGACGGGACCGTTCCACTGCCGGAATCACATAAGGAAATCGTAGAGTTGTTTGCCGACGCTAAACATTATTGCATCACCGAGCTAGCCATGTCATGTGAGCGAGCTTTGTTGGCGCAACAAGAACCGAAACCTATCTTCCGCATACTATTGATTACTTCGCAGAAGGAGGAGCAATTGTTGATTAGTTCTTCGTCGAAGCCCGCTATAATATTAGTAGTGCAACGACAAAACAACAAATATTCATATACCAGCAAATCCGATGATAATTTGTTAAAGAATATCGAGCTTTTTGATGAATTATCCGTACGTTTCAATGAACGCATATTATTTATTAAAGATGTCATTGGGCCCAGCGAAATATGTTGTTGTTCTTTTTTGCGGTCATGGTAAAGTAGCAGAAGTTTGCTGTACCTCTATCGTGTATGCCACTGATCGCAAACACACTAAAGTGGAATTCCCTGAGGCGCGCATATATGATTAGACATTGCAAGTACTTTTGTATGAAAATCGTAACGCTCCCGATCAGGAATTGTTGCAAGCAACTTCATCAGTGCGGGGAGCGGTTGCTGCTCCAGGTATGCAGCAGTATACCAGTGATGAAGAGGAGGAACGCACCAGCTTGGCGCGTTTGCGTTCAAATAAACGTAACAATCCCACTTGATTCATGAAACAATATTTATTTATTTATTTATTTATAGGTTTTGTGAGGACCGAAAATATAACGCCATTAAAGGTTGAAAGATACTCAGCAAAAACAGCAAAATGAAGGAAGTGCATACATACATAAACGAAAAAAAGATGACAAACTGCTATTGAATACGAATTTATCGCACATACAAAATCCCGTAATATACGATTTTATGCTTCTCGTGTTTCAATTTTAATTTACAAATGTATGTACATATTGATATAATTTTTTATACTTACTCCTACATCACTTTACCACATAAATCAAATTTTAATATATATGTTTAAAATGTGCCACACATGTATGTACACACACACACACATGTATGTACATGTCCCCGGTTAATGCTACAGGAACCAGAAGACGCCCCACAGGGGGCCCCGAGAGGTCTTAAAGCCACATTGAGCGCCGAGAAGATGGGCGGAAACACGCGGTCGCATTCCTCTCCGCCGGACATTAGCCGCGTTGAGTCACGCATCGTAAACAATCCAATAGATACAAAAAACCCCATGAAGGAGCTGGGAGCAAAAATTAACTTGCTATTAAGCATGATCGGCGGGGGTAGAAGAACTATCCATCAACCAATGCGCGACCTTGTTGGAGAAATCGCCAAGCTGCACAGCCAGGCAGCGAACCAGCCCAACAAACGCAACCAAGGTAACACCAGCACAAGAGACCAGCATGTGCAAACAGAAAAAGAGGTGGAAAAGAGGGTTATGAACAAAACCGGCGCAGACGCAAAAAGGTCCAGCAAAGAAACCAAGGATACTGAAAAACAGGATAAAAACGAGCAGTGGACGTTGGTGAAAAATACGAGAAAAATCAGCAAGACGGCCAGGAAAATGTCTAGGCCTGACGCGGTTATTATCTCAAAAACGAGCGAAATGACATATGCGGATATCATCAGGCAAATGAAGCTACAACCGGATATGAAAGAACTAGGCGAGAGCGTCAACCGAATCACAACAACTGCTAAAGGAGATTTGCTTGTCCAACTTCGTGATAAATCTGGTCAAATGGCGAATGAATTTAAAGAACGAGCGTCAGCAGTGCTTAAAGATGCCGCAAATGTTAGGATCTTGAGCCACACAGTGAATGTCGAAATCCGCGATGTGGATGTTGCCACCACAGAAGAAGACATTGCCAACGCAATAAAACAACAATTCCCAGAAGTGAATTACGGAAAACTGGTTGCAGTAAAGTCCTTGAAGACGACAAGAAATGGCACGCAAACTGCGACAGTAAGTGTGACAGTCCGAGACACGAAAATGCTGGTGGAGGCGGGACGAATCCGAGTGGGCTGGGTTAACTGTCGAATACGGTAGCAGGTCAGTCCCCTAAGATGTTTCCGATGTCTCGACTTTGGACATATCGCAAGGCACTGTAAATCAACGGAGGACCGTAGTGGCTCATGTTTGCGCTGCGGAGAGAAAGGTCACCTTGCCAAGCAGTGCAAGGCAGAACCCAAATGTGTCATCTGCAAATCAGAGACTGGCGTTCCGCAGAGTCACCCCACAGGAAGCTTTAGATGCCCGGCGTATAAAAAAGCAGTTAACCAACTAAAGAAATGATGAAATGCCTGCAAATAAATCTTAACCACTGCGAAGCGGCACAAGACCTCCTAAAACAGTTAGTCTTCGAGCAAAACATTGACGTCGCACTCATCAGCGAGCAATATAGAGCGCCGGTCACTGGAGGAAATTGGCTGCAGGACAAAAGAAAGAAAGCTGCAGTCTGGGCATGCGGGGCTGTCCCCTTGGAAGCCATTGGCAATAACCAAGAGGAGGGATTCATCTATGCAAAAATGGGGGGAATCCACCTCTATAGCTGCTACGCGCCCCCAAGCGAATCGCTTGAAAGCTTTAAGAATATGCTAATGCGCCTGGCATCCGACGCTGCCGGCAAAACACCAGTTATCATCGCCGGAGATTTCAACGCATGGGCAGTGGAATGGGGAAGCTCAAAAACAACCCCCAGAGGCCAAGCCCTACTTGAAGCCCGACAAACCTAGACATCGTACTGCTAAATAATGGAAGCAAAAACACATACCAGAAAGGAACCGCTGGATCGATAATTGACTTGACGTTCTGCAGCACTGCGTTATTCAACAGAATTAAATGGGAAGTTTCTGAGAGCTCACCTATAGTGACCACTTTGCGATATCCATCGAAATTAATCAACCGAGAAGCAACGCGCGAAAAACGAAAACTCTGAAAGTACAGAACATCGGATGGAGAAGGAAATTGTTGGACAACAGTATGATAGAATATATGACAGAGCTGCTGCCAGACGCGCTCGACGGTAGAAATGAGAATACCGACAAATGTGCTAGTAAACTCATGAGAATGGTCAGCAATATCTGCGACGCATCGATGCCACGGAAAAGAAGCGGAAACAGAAGAGCCCCAGTCTACTGGTGGAATGAAGAAATCGCTAAACTGCGCTCTGAGTCCCTTAAACTGCGGCGACAACATCAAAGGCAGAGAGTCAGGAACTCCCCTGAACACCTACGCCTCCAAACCGCATATAAGAGCAAGCGACGGGCTCTACAAAAAGCTATCCAGCAAAGCAAACGTCAGGCATTTTTAGAATTAATTAAGGACGTCGACGACAACCCCTGGGGCGGTGGCTATAACATTGTCCTCAACAAATTGAAAGGGAGCAAGGCCAAACCACCCGTGTGTCCTACAATAATGAAGCGCATAGTTCTTGGGCTCTTTCCACAGCAAGGCGTAGACCAAGCGCCGCAATCATTAGCGCTAGAAATTGCTGAAATCCCGCCAGTTACCAAGGAAGAACTGCTCGTTGCTACTGCCAAAATAAAAAGCAAAAAGTCACCTGGCATGGACGGTATTCCAAATGGGATTCTAAAGTATATTATTGAGAAGAAAACAGAACTCTTTTGTGGGTTACACACGAAGTGCATCCAAGAAGGCATCTTCCCAAAGAAATGGAAGCGACAACGGCTAGTCTTACTGCCCAAAGGCAACAAACCACCGGAAGAGCCATCATCATATAGGCCCCTGAGCATGCTGTACAGTGCAGGAAAAATACTCGAAGCAATAATCTGCGCGCGGATTCAAAAAATCACGGAAGGTGATCAGGGACTTTCAAGGTGGCAATATGGCTTCCGGAAGAAGCGTTCAACTGTCGACGCAATATCAGCAGTCTGTGAGATAGCGCGAAAAGCCCTCGAAGGCAAGAGATGGTTTGAAGGAGCAAAGCAGTACTGTGCTGTAATCACGTTGGACGTAAAAAACGCTTTTAATTCTGCCAACTGGAGCCGAATAATAACTGCGATGAAGGCAATGAATATTCCGCACTATTTAATTCGAATAATTAATAGCTATTTCAGCGAAAGAGAGCTTTTCTACGACACCAACGAAGGACCAAAAAAGTACCATGTTACTGGAGGCGTGCCCCAGGGGTCAGTCCTTGGACCGCTCCTTTGGAATATTATGTATGATGGCATCCTGAGAATAGAAAAAGTAGAAGGAGTGTCTATTATAGGATACGCTGATGATATCGCGGTCGTAGTGGTCGGAAAACACTTAGTAGACGTGTCACGCATGTGCACCGACACCATAGCCTCCGCCAAAACATGGCTTCAAACAGCAGGATTAGAGTTAGCGGAACATAAGACTGAAGCGCTGCTAATGACCAGCCGGAAAAGAGTTGAAAACATCCAAATAAGAATAGGAGGCCACACTGTAGATTCCAGCCCAACCATCAAATATCTCGGTGTCATACTCGACCGTCGTCTGAGCTTCAAGGATCATCTTAATTATGCTAGCGAAAAGGCGAGAAAAGTCAGCACAGCTCTAGCAAGACTCATGCCAAATATAGGAGGTCCAAAACAACATAGAAGGAAACTGCTTGCGACGGTCAGTTCGTCCATCCTGATGTACGCAGCCCCAGTATGGGAAACCGCTACCTCTGTAACTTCATATATGAGAGCACCAGCTTCAGTGCACAGACTATCGTCTTTAAGGGTGTGCTGCGCGTTCGGGACAGTGTCAGATGAAGCAGCAAATTTGCTAGCAGGAAGATGTCCGATGGACATAGCTGCCAGAGCGGCAGCAGAGATCAAGCGCAGTCCAAGCGAACGCAGCAAAATAATGCAACAAAGCATCGACGAGTGGCAGAAAAGGTGGGACTCGTCCTCGAAAGGTCGATGGACAAAGAAATTGATCCCAAATGTAGGCGAATGGACCAAAAGAAAACACGGAGATACTGATTTCTACCTCACGCAGTTCCTCACCGGGCATGGCTGTCTCCGCCAATACTTACATAAGTACAAACATGCCGATCATCCCCACTGCCTACATTGCGATGGGAAAACTGAAAACGCAGAGCACGTACTAATGGATTGCCACAGATTTGATTATGAACGCAACCACCTGAAACAATGTATAGGCGGTGCCGTGACCCCCGAGGGCTTACTGAAAGCCATGTTGGCTGAAGAAAATGTATGGAAAAAGTGCGCAGACATCATCACGGCGGTAATGAAACGGTTAAGAATAGACGAGCGAAACGCGAATCGCGCAAACTAAGAACGCACGCTGAGTGAAGACGAAGAATAACGTCCAGTGCCTGCCCTGCGAAGTAATATCGGAATTGATAGTCCCGCAGGGGCGCCACAGGCCCAGCGTACGAAGGAGGTTGGGTTTAGTCCGTAGGTGCCAGGAGGCAAATCGGGCATGCGGGCAGCACGGGCTGCTCGTATCTATGAAGATTCCTCCTCCCTGGTCGTAACCGAAAAAAAAAAAAAAAAAAAAAAAAACACATACATATGTATGCACACACATTAAGTATTAAAACACACATTTCAACATGGTATTATGCAATTTGCACACGCATAAATATAAGTTCCAGTTTGTGTTTTGAATTTAAGTTTGCAAATTTGTTTTTATACTGAAAATATCTCTCTTTAGGCAGATATGTAGCAATGCTGCTGGTAGCTATTTGATACACGGATTTGTTTTTCGATGTTCGAAGCATATTTTGGCATCTTCAATGACTCGATTGGCCACCACCCAATAAGTCAGCATCGATAGGATACCACGCAATCGGAAGAACCGAAAGATGCAATGGGTCAGCCGTTTGTTGATACCAAAGCTGGAGGCGGGTGAGTTTTACTATTTAGTAACGTAGATTTTCTTCTCGTTTAATGTATAAATTAGTATCTGTTTTGTTTGCTGAGTTGTTTTAATTCCTGGTGGCTTATATCGTTAGATAAAATGCACTGCTTTAAACTTATATGTATTGCATGAAGTCCAGGGTCACAAAGAAAAAACGAGAGGGAAATTTTACGGTATTGGGAAAGGGGTGTGGATTGTAGATCCATGTTTTAACGTAAAGGGACTGATGTATTAAACTATAAGCCATGATGGCACCTCAACGTTGTAATGCCTTTTCTGAATCTCTTCAAGAATGGTAGTGTTAGTTACTAATACAACCCTTATTCAAACGAACCATTTTCCGGTTCGAATATTAAATATTAAATTAAATTTCGATTTTGAATTGCAAATTTGCGATGTGGAATTGGATGGGAGTTAAGAAGTGGAATCCGCGTTGGGTTTTACGATCGATGTAGGTGTTGCAAGAGGGGAATCGGTTTCGTGAGAAGGTCGTTGCTCCTCTTCCTGTTTCTCATTTGCGGGTAATATGACTCATTTCACTAATGGCCTGGTGACTTGTCCTCTTTCGGTTATAACATCCACTACTCTTACCTTGCTATCCGAGCCTGGGTGCAGTTTGGCGACCCTGCCTAATCTCCACTCATTAGGTGGCAGGTTGCCTTCTTTGATAACGACGAGCTCACCTTTCTTTATGTTTGATTGTGGATCTTTCCACTTATTGCGTTTTTGAAGTTCAGACAGGTATTCTGTCTTCCACCTCTTGCAAAATTTGTGGTGTAAAGCCTTCAGTCTTTGCCACCGATTTACAATGGAGGCGCGGTTTTCGTCAGCGTCTACTTCAGGCTGAGCAAGAAGGTGTCCGCCCACTAAAAGATGACCTGGTGTCAATGGTTCCAAGTCCGTGGGTTCATTTGATGAGGGACTCAGTGGTCGAGAGTTGAGAGAGGACTCAACTCTGCAAAGTAAGGTCGTAAACTCTTCAAGCGTATATTTATGGTTGGAAGCGATTTTTGTAAATTGGCTTTTAAAACTTTTAACTCCCGCCTCCCACAGTCCACCCATATGGGGTGCTGCGGCGGGGATAAAATGCCACGTAAGCGTTTGTTGGGAATATTTTATATTTTGACAAGGTGCTATTGCGAGCATCAGATATAAAAGCTTTTATTTCTGTTTTTAATGTTCGAGAGGCACCGACGAAGTTCGTTCCATTATCGGAATACATGTTCATCGGGCAGCCTCGTCTTCCTACAAATCTTGCAAATGCTGCCAGAAATGATTGTGTGCTTAAATCGGAGGTGGCTTCCAAATGGATTGCCTTCGTTGCAAAACACACAAACAGGCAGACGTAGCCCTTGGATACTCGACAACCTCGTCCATTGTAGTTCTTTATATCGAATGGACCTGTGAAGTCAACCCCCGTATTAGTAAATGCGTGTGAGAATGTGGTACGTTCTGTAGGAACTATACCCATAAGCTGAGACTGCGAGCATTTTCTGTAGATCGTGCAGATCTTGCAGATGTGAATGGTTGACCTAATCATATTCTGGACTCGAGGTAACCAATATTGCGTTCGAATCAAACGCAACATTAGCTGATTCTCACCGTGCAGTGACAGTTTGTGGACGAACTGGACTATGAGACGGGACAAGCTACAGTTATACGGAAGAATGATTGGATGGCGCTCATTAAAGAAAAGATCCAGAGATTTACCTAGGCGCCCACCCGTCCTAATCATGTTCTCTTTGTCGATGTAAGGGTTAAGGGGCAAGATTTCACTTTTTGAATTTATCGTTTTTCCGGATTCCAATGCCGAATATTCCCGACTGTAATGCTTCTTCTGACAAACTATTATTAAGCGCCGTGTCGTTGCTTTAATTTCATCAGATGAAATTAAGCAAGACTTCGCTTTAAACGAAGCTCTAGTGCTTGGACGAGTTCCTTGATAAAATCTTAACACATATGATAAAACTCTCAAAGCTCTCGATAGATCAGAAAACCTACCAAGAATATCCACATTAGTATCGAGTGTAGTTGATGCACAGGCCTGAACCCTTTTCTGTTCTAACTCAGTGTCATAGTTGTCATTCTGTTTGGGCCAGTTTCCTTTTTCTTCTTGTATCCAAGAAGGGCCCTGCCACCACAAGGAAGCATCAGCCAATTCTTGCACATTAATACCTCGGCTAGCCAGGTCTGACGGATTTGATGAAGAGTCTACATGGAGCCAATTTTGGTCTCCAACCTTTTCAATTATTTTTGTTACTCGATGGGCAACAAATGGTGACCATGAGCACGGGGGCTTACGAATCCAGGCAAGAACAATAGCAGAGTCTATCCAAAGATACTTTGTAAGGTGAGTAAAGTTCAGATTGATGACGGTCGACTCGATGAGTTCAGCCAGCAATACTGCACCGCAGAGTTCCAAACGTGGCAAATAAATAGTTTTAACTGGTGCTACTATAGACTTTGCCAGCAAAAGGTTAACAAAAACCTTTTCCGCTTTCTGAACGCGAAGGAAAACAGTGGCCGCGTATGCTTTTTCCGATGCGTCGCAGAATCCATGGATTTCGACTTTGTCCACTGGAGAAAAGTACACCCAGCGAGGAATGCGAATAATATCGATGTGACAGTAGCTTTCTAAAAACTTTTGCCACCGGCTAGTCGTAGTGGGTGACACGGTGTCGTCCCAACCTGTTCCCTCTAACCAAATCTGCTGCATTAGAATTTTGGCAGTAACAATAAATGGTGCAAGCCATCCTAACGGGTCGAATAATTTTGCAATGTCTGAGAGAATAGATCTTTTGGTAAAGCGAGCCTGGGATTCGAATGGCTTAGCTGTAAAATAAAAATGATCAGAATGGGCGTTCCATCTAATGCCCAGAGCTTTGACCGTGCTGGTGTCCTCAAATTCTAAAAAGTTTTCATGTAGAAGGTGTAATTTTGGTAGTCCTTCCAGTATTTCTTCGCAGTTTGACGTCCATTTACGTAATGGGAAACCTGCAGATTGTAGCACTTTTAATACCTCCTCCTTGGTCTTGATGGCAGAGTCGATGGTATGTCCTCCAGCTAAAACATCGTTGACATACATGCATTTCCTTAGTATTTCTGCCGCCATAGGGTATGAATTCTCTACATCGTCGGCTAATTGAAGCAGTGTTCTAATAGCTAAGTAGGGTGCGCAATTAACACCGAAGGTAACTGTGTTCAACTCATAAAAACTAATTGGTTCACTGGGATTTTCTCGAAACACTATTCGTTGGTATTTCGTTTCATTCGGATTTAATAAGATTTGGCGATACATCTTCTCGATGTCGCTATTAAATACATATTGAAATAACCTCCAACGCAGTATTACTATAGTCAGATCACTTTGTAGTGCTGGACCCAGATGGATGACATCGTTAAGGCTAATTCCGTTTGCAGTCGGACTCGATGCGTTAAACACAACTCGTACTTTGGTTATGGAGCTTTCCTCCTTTTTGACGGAATGGTGGGGAAGGAAGTAGCTATCACATTCGTCGCTTAGAACGCGTTCGTTGATCCGCTTCATATGTCCTAAACTCGCGTATTCAGACAAGACTCTTATATATTCCTTTTGTAAAGGTGGGTCCTTTACTAACCGTGTCTCATTTCGAAAAAATTGAGAGCAAGCGATTTTCAGTGACGGAGCAAAGCGAATATTCTTTGGAAAATCTTGTTTGAATGGCAATGACACAATGTATTTGCCTTCTTTATTTCGCCTTGTCGTTCGTTTATAAAGTTCTTCACTGTAAACTTCATCCTTATTATATATTTTCTTTTTCGGGATTTCCTCCAACTCCCCAAATTACGTTAGGCGCTTGTCTAAAGTAACTTCACTATAGAATGATAAGCATTTCTTGGTTGGGGTTGCCGAGTCAGTTTGACCGGTTAAGATCCAACCGAAGACCGTTTCTTGTGCGAGAAGCGTTCCTAAAACGTTCTTCCTAATCCCACTCAGGATTATTTGTGCATAAATATCGCCACCCAGGACAAGATCAATTTGTTCATTAATGAAGAACCTCTTGTCTGCTAATACTAGATCCGGAAATGCTTGCTTAGTTAGCGCATCTATTCGGCAAGTTGGCAGATTTCCGGTTAGTTGAGGCAATACTAGCGCTGTAGTGTTAATATTGATAAAAGGGTCAACTGGTGACCGCAATTGAATAAAACAGGCTTCTGTTACCTGTGCAGAAACCGTGTTATTGATGCCTGATACCTGCGCATGTAACCTCTTTGTCGGTAAATTCACTCTGCGTTTGAGGCGTTCTGTTATAAACGTGCACTCAGAACCAGAGTCTATTAATGCCCGAGCTGAAAATTCAGTGCCGTTGTGGCATAAATTGACGCGAGCTGTACCCAAAAGAACACCTTTATTTATGTTTGCGAAACAATTGAAACTATTTACTGAATTTTTATTTGCCCTTGCAGAATCGTGTCTCATACGAGCCTGAGCCGAGGTGGAAGGAACATCATCTGCGGGACTTGATATTTGCGATTCACCAGTTGCTTTTGGCTGAAAAACCTGTATATGTGGGAGCGTATGATGTCTCAGGTGGCAAGTGCTGCAATTAAATGAGCTTGTGCACCGTGAGACCGTATGTCCTGAAGAAAGGCAGTTCAAGCAACTGTTATTATTTTTTAAAAATGCGATCCGATCGGCCGTCGTTAATTTACGTAATCGTGGGCAATTTTGCAATTTGTGCTCATTGCATTTGCACAGTTGGCAAGTAACTTTTGCTACACTGGCCTGGAAAACGCCAAGTCTCTTTTGTGGAGGTTCAGCCGGAAACTTTCTGAACTGTTGTTTGTCAGTTCGACACTGTTTGACACCCTTTAAGCCTGAGACTGTTTCCAAAGTTTGGAACTTATTGGACAGGAATTTATCCATATCCTCCCACCTGGATATCTCCGTCTTGTTTTCAATTGTTTGTTCCCATAATGCTAATGTACTTTCAGGCAATTTAGTTGGGCAGAGATACGTTATTATTGCATCCCAGTTTGATATGTCAATTTGATGACTTTGTAATGACGAGATGCAATTGTTTATATCTCGCTGCAATATCACAAGGAGGGAGACGAATGTTGTATTCACGAACTGACTCTTCCTTAATATCTTTTTCTGAGCTAGCAAGCTCTTCCGCTTGAGTAGCCATTGCAGACATGCATTTGATGTAACTAGCGAAGCTAATTTTATGTTTTTTCTTGATTGACCTAATGTCTTTTTTAGTTAACCCCTCTGAGTTGATAAGCCCATCGTAAGCTACCTTTGTCTTTTCCCATAGAGCTTTTAATTAGTCTTGTTGTATTGCAAGACCATGTTTGTTTTGTTCAGAGCTTGGGGTGCTGCTGAAATCGGATTCGAATTCGATTACAGCTTCTGCTGACCGAATGAATGAGTCCATAGTTGGGATAAATTAACAAACGAAAGCTCAAGAGAATAATATAGTGTTTTCCAAGAATGTGAAACAAATGCCTATTAAGCCACCAATTCAAAAAAATTTAACACCAGAATTTAAAATATATGTATGTATGTATATGTATGTACAATCACACACTTGTTTTTATTTTTAATGCAAATTTATGTATATGTATGTATGTATATGCTTTTATTATTTTGATATTATGTGTATATTAATGCAAACTATAAGTCTATCTTTAAAGATACTCGCCACCCAACTTTCGCCAATATGTGTTGATGGAATATCGATCAAAATTTGTTTAAATTTGTGCCCGCAGTGATTTTGTGGATGTGAAATTCTCCGACAGATCAGTGAAATCAAAATGTGCAATTCACCGAAACAGTGTGTTGAACAATGAGGTTATGAATACTTCATACAAGTGTAGTGCTGCTAGTGCAACGATTATGCAAATTGAAATGTGAAAAGTAATAAACACGATTAAAGAAAAAAATTAATGAAAGCCGATAAATGTGTTAATAAACAAAAAAACGTGCTTTGCAAATTAAAATGATTCAAATTCAAGAAAACTAAACTAATCGTGTTTGACCTTAATTTGATTTAATTGTTACACCAACAACACTAGTGAGCCTTCTTCGCAAAAAGGCGTATGTATGTGTGCAAATGAAACTGTGTGTCGTTTTTTGGGTTGGTCTGTATGGAAAAATGAAAATTGTACAGAAAGGTTCTATCCTTGGTGAATCATAAAATATAGAAATTCTTTATTTCAACATTACTCCGATACTGCTAAAATATTCCTTCCCCCTCTACCCCAAGGGGGAGGGGTACAAACGAAACAGAAGGTGGTACAATTGGTACTATTACAATCTTTTGCCATATTAAAAAAAAAATTTTTAATCCGATGTCAACTTCGCATAGCTGTCTAAGGCCTATTGAAAAAAATTCATGGTTGGCTTTTGTCGACGTCACAAAAAATTTCCTCGGCAATCACAAATCACCGGATTTCCATAAACAAATTAAACGGATGCTGGATGCGTATCACAAACTGGGATGCAATATGTCGTTGAAAATAAATTTCTTACACTCCCATTTAAGTTTCTTTCCGGATAACAGGGTAGATGGGAGCCAGCTATCCTTGAAGACTATTGTTGGAGCCTCCATAGGGATACTGCCATTATTGACTACAAGAGGAAAGCCAATCGTTCAAAAAAAAAGTTTTTTAATGTAGAAAAACAATTTATGTCACTTATAATATCATATAATTTTAAGTAAAATCAATAAATGCGTTTCAATACGAAACTTGACGGGATAGAACAACGTTTTTTAAATATTTCAAATAGTTTTAAGGTGGCGAATCATAATTAGATACTGTGAACACTGCGAAAAAAAATTTTTACTGTGTTTGCAGTTCTTCTTTTATTTTATTTAGTACTTCTAGTGCAGGTCCGTCAAAGGTGATTTTTATTTTCGCACTTCGATTTTTTGATATGCCTTCGTTGTCTGCTCTGAGGAACGTAGTGGCTGGTTTGACGATGGCTGCAAAATTTTGTAGAAATTTTCGATAATAACTGGTGAGGCATAGGAAGGATCTGAACTCCCTCAGCGATGTGGGAATAGGAAAATCTTTAATTGTTTGTATTTTTGTAGGATCGACAGTTATCCAGTTGTATTTAATTATGTGCCCTAAGTATTCTACAGAGTCTTGAAAGAAGTGTGATTTATCATTGGAAATCTTCATCTTGGCTTGGTGAAGCGCGTTTATAATTATGCGGCTATGTTCGATATGCTCTTTGGGAGAGGAAGAATAGATGAGAACATCATCTATGTAAACGTAAGCGAACTTGTCCTTTTTTTTTGGTCTCAGGATATCATCTACACATCTTTGAAAAATTTATAGAGCATTTCTCAGGCCAAACGGCATACGCAGGAATTCATATTTGACTACATTTACCCTAAAGGCTGTTTTTTTTCCTGTCAGATTCTTTAATGAGGATCTGATGGAAGCCATATTCTAAATTTAAAGTTGTAAATACTTTTGCATTACCTAGATTATGTGTGGTCATAGCTACGTCTGGTTTTGAGTATCTATCTGTAAAAGTTTGGGCATTAAGCTTCTGGAAGTCTACAACGATTCTGCGCTAAGGTTTTCCTTATTCCTCGGTACGTTTTTTAGCGACAGTCCAAATTGGTGAGTTGTATAGACTTTTGCTGGGTTATACCGCGGTAGTAAATGGTAATACTGCGTAAGTACTTTAATTTTTTTTGCATAATTTCGGCATATCAAAAATGTTTAAAAAAAATGTGAGATTATGTTCTGATAATGTTTTTTACTTTTACAGGTTTAATTAGAATAGGCTTACCGATATTACATATTGGACTTATATACTTATTTGTTGCTCCAGTGTCGATGAGGATGTCTCGATTTTAGTGTTAAGTAACATTTGTGAATTTCTCTATCTATCTATTTCCACTATCAAAAAAGACTTTTTCTATGATTAAGATTTGACTTGCCCTGGCTAAGGTTCGAAGTCAGGGGCATGTCGAGTTCTAGCACGCACCGCTACCTACTTGACAACAGCCGCCATCGTCATTAACCACATGTAAAATATGCTTTATAAAAAATCATTAAAAGTCAAATTTGTCGGAATTTTTATCAAGGTAGAAACATTATTAGTATTGAAAAATTTAATTTAAAGAAACACCGACTTAGATGTCGACCAAATACGTACAAAATGTTTTAGACCCTGGGACGAGTGTTGAACTTTGTACAGTGTGGACGTGAAATTTTTTCTCGTTTATTAAAACAATAGCTCTACAGTGTTAATTTGTTTCCCAAAGTGCTGTGCTTTCACTATTAAATACAGATTATAAGGAAAACACACTTTCCAGGTATGTAATTTTGCTATATATTGCAATGAATTCACATACAATATTTTCCATATCCATAATTTTTTCGTAAACACAGGTGGTTTACTTTAGACGCCAGCTGTTTATGACAGCAGTGAACCTCTGTTGCTTACGAAGCATCGAGCTCGAGCTTTATTGAAACATTAGAAGCTTGAGCTTTAATTGCTTGAAGCTTTAGGTTTAAGTTCCCGGTTCAAAGATTTCCATCCAGCAAAAGGGCCGGAAAGTAAATATGGAAAAAGGAGGAAATTTTCCAGACCCTTTTAAAAGGGGTGGAAAGTTTGCGGATGCAGGTAGGCATTCGCAATTGGGCTATCCCTTTATACTCCGTTTGTAGTACGATCGGGTTCACCGCTTAGCCGCATATGCGATGATATAGGTGTAAATGCGGCAAGAAGTTGCCACAACTTTAAAAAAATAGATGCGCTTGATCTATTAGAAAGTGAAGAAACTGAAGGGAAATAAAGTTGATCACGAGGGATCAAAACGTTGTACATCCACCCAAACTAATACTTTTGAGATACATGATCTTGATAAAATTATTCCAAAGGAAGACATAGCCAAGGCAATTGAATACCCTTATTACGTATGGAGACTAGCTACAAGACTAGTAGCCGCTGGGCAACCATACTAAAACTTTCATTACGCATGGCAATTCACTACTGGCAATCGGCTACGGAAAGAGTGTAAATGTTTTCCTTTTAAAACGATATTTATATTTTTTTATGAGTAAATTTTCATTCGAATTTGAAAAAGTTGCTTATTACTTCAAAATATACTTGCCAAAAAAGTAAAATCAGGTATTGCGCTTTTCTGAAGGCTGAGATCAACCGCTATACGTAATACGAAGAACAGTTTTAGTAGCCGTGGCAAGTAGACCGGCAACTATACACTAGTCTCCATACATAATAGGGCATAAGAAACAATATCGTATATTCAGTCGTTTGACTTAACTTGGATTAAGTCCCTGCGTAGCTTTGCTATCTTTGCCGCAGTATACTGATTTACGTGATTTACAAGTGATGACGCAGTGGCCTTTTCGTTAAGTGTGGAGAAGAAAGCCATAACGCCAAAGAATGTAGCGTACGTTAAACACAAAAAAAAAAATATGAAGATATTGCAGCTAAACTTAAATCACTGCGAAGGTGCCCATTGCGATTCTAAGTGAGCAATACAAGAAATCCAATCACAGCACTTGGATTTCTGACAAAAAAAGGTAAATTAGTGATATGGGTTTATGGGAAAAAAGGCATTACCGGTAAACCTAGCTTTCATGAATATTTGTGAAGACAAATATTGACGAAATTTATATTTACAGCTGTTTACCGAGTCTCAGTCAGCAGGAGTTTTAATCATTTCTAGACTGGCCGGCACAGGATGCTACTTTACACTCCGAAAATAACTTCGGAAGATTTTAATGCATGGGCCTTAGAATGGGGCAGTAGTAAAACAAATAACCGAGGTCATGCCGTTGCAACACTGGACCTGCTTCTGTTGAACTTAGGCAACAAGAACACCTTTGAGAAAAATTACCGATCTAGTTTTTTTGCAGTAAATCACTGTCAACAAAAATTACATCGAATCAAGGCACATTTAATAGGTAGCAGCAGTAGAAAAATTGAAAAAAAAATTTCAGCCCTGTATATTTTGTTTTTGCTTTTAAAAGCTAAAATTTCAAAAATATTTTATCAACTACCTTGAATTGTACTGAAAGCATTCTTATTACAACGAAATTCAAAATTTGACAATTCAAATTAAAATAAAATATAAAAAAAGTTCAAAAAAAAATTTTGCTGCGGCTACCTATTTGATGTGCCTTGCATCGAATATCTTTTATTATTGAAATAGAATACGCAGTTGCGGAGTCTCGTCAAAGTATTCAAAACGAAAACAGAAAATCTCTCCAAGGCCCTCTCACAAGATACCATCATGGCATGAGACTCTTCCATGACTTGAAAAGTTCGCAGATGTGGCCGCAAACCTGTATACTGATGGACGGCCGCAGATAGCAGATAGATTCCAATGCAATAAAGCTAGAAGAAAATTTCAAAGAATTAGATCGGAGAAGCTAAAAGATGTTTTTAAAGGTTGGAAATGACCTTCTGGAGAGAGGAGTAATACATGCCACGGCCCCTCCCTGATGTAAAGCGAAAGCAGTCCCGGGGAGTCGGCTTTAACGAAGATTCATACGGGCCACTTGATGGATATTGCCCTATTCCAACGTTCGTATAAAAAAAACAAAGACCCTAAAAATGTAATTGTATAAAATGAAAAAAGTAAAATTTTAACAGTAAATGCTTTTGTTAAAGAAAAATCTGTTTAATGTCCATTTCAGTGTTCGCTCCTGGAAGGGTAGGTATTTAAAGTGCGAAAATTTGCATTCCTACTCGTGCCTGTTGAGTATCGAGCAGTAGTTTGAACGTAAACTATTGTTTAGATTAAAATGACCTTCCGATATTTCTATAACCATTTAAACTGCAAGTTGGGTTGAAATTGTTGTTCCCACGAAAATTTCTAAAATTGTTGTTTCTACCTTGAATTTCATTATTTTGCTTGACTATCAATTTTGCTACGTTTTGAAATCTGAAAATTTCGTTTGGTCGACTGCCATTTCATTAGCTTTTTCTCGGGTCATTTTTTCTATAATTAACGAACGCTTTAGTGAGTCGGATATGAAAAGTTATTGTTTACATGTCAACCCGCTATATTCCCTGCCACAACTTTCGAATTGATGGGTTTAATTTTAACCGTAGTGCAGATTTTATGTCATTAACAGAGTTTATTTGCAGAGCCGGCTTTGCCTTCTAATTTTAATTTTCGAAATGCAATTTATGTATTCGTCAAGTTATCTTCAGCTAAATACCCAATCAAGCTAATCTTGCCTAAAATCTATTCGGGCGCTAACGAATCGGCATTGAAGTTTTCGCTAAAAAGACGGTCTAAAAAAATTTTAAATTTGTATAATCATCCAGGGTTCTCAACTGTTTCTAAATGTTTGCGTTTCGCTGAATCCAAATCTGAAGTCAGAATTTTCGGGTCATCTTGGTTTTCTCCATAGAACAAAAAATTGGTGTTTTAGTAGATGGTATACTCATTTCAGTTTTGAAAACAAACTTTATTCAATATAAACATTTATATTGAATTCAAAAAATTCACAAATTTAGAACAATTTTTAATGAGTTGGTAAAAAACAACAATAATCTAAATCAGCTACAATCAGCTGAGGTAGAAGTATTATATTTTTTGGTGAACATGACTTCACCATCATCAGACTTCTTTCCGATACATGGATTCGAATTCCCACCTTGACTTTTGGCGGCAGTATTAGTATTAGTATTAGTATTAGATAAACAACTACATATGTTTACACTTTTGCACCACTGACTGCACTTTTACTTTGTGGAACTCCGACCTTTCACCACTTTTTTATGGAAGCCTTTCCTTTTTTTGAAATAAAACAACGACGAGTTTCGGAATTTAATTTACAATATTTATTTAAGTAAAAATTACGATAAACGCTGGGGGGAACACGTCCGTGCAGAAACCGTGCGCTTATGCCATCTGCTGTCGCTACGAGGGCTGCATATTTCGAAAAATCGCGCACAGGCGCAATTGATGAGGACGACGGCGTAGAGAACATCGGTTGCCGAGCGGTCTCGCTCTTGTTCTTGATACTGCGGCTGGTGCGGTAGCATTTGCGGCTACAGCCGTAGTGGTGTCGCGTTGAGGCGCAACGGTTGGAATAGGCGCTGTCCGTGGCGCATTTGAGCGAGGTGCTACGGTAGGTGGTCCGCTGCTGTGGGCGGTGCGTGCCGGAGTTGCAGCACTGCGTGTAACAGTGAATAATCTATATGGGAAAAGTGAGGACTTTAGTGTTAAAAAAAACACATGCATTTTTGCAAGTTGTTTAAGCGCCTGTCACCGATTAAACTGTTTAATCTTTTAAATGCCAGATAATACGTATCTCGCCTTTGCCATATTACATCCTTTATTGAATTATTCATAAATTTAACTAGTTATGACCGAACCTTACGCTTATGTTCGGTATTATTTGAATTGTATTCATTCTAATGTAAGTTTGCGCAAATAGTTCTATTGTATAACAGTTATCGAATTTCTAAACTATTGGCATCACCCATTCTGCAGGTTGACAGACGTCAGCTGCACGTATTTACATTCATTCGTCAGAAGTTTTTTTGCAACGATTAACGCTACCGCTTTTTTTGCTTTCTCGCTTACATATGTATGTATAAATATATATAAATTTTTACTCAACTCGCACCGCTTTGTAAAATTATCTTTGTAAATTTAACTTTGTAAAATTAACTTGGAAAATTGTGCGCTACGGTTTTACGACATTTGTGAACTATTTTAATAAAGCTGAATTTCTTTTAACCGTGCGTGGTTTTATTTATTTCCACGGGAAAAACAGTGTCGGTTGTTCTATTGCCTTCAACGGCGCAGCCATCGTTCCGCTTCACCATCATCGATCGCCAGCCATCCAACAGCACCGCAGCCATTGTGTTGTGTAGCTACCACCGTTCCAGCGTCATCAACAGCCACCTGCCGTCATCCCCATACCACCAGTCACCATTCTGTGAACCAGAGGCTCATAGCCCTAACATTTGGTTCTTCGTCGCCTTAACTCGAGCCAGCGCCAGCATCCCGCCCGTGCAAATTAGTATCGCGAGTTGCGCGGAAAGCAAAACAACAATTTTTTACGGAGATGTCCCGTGCGTTTATTTTGGACTCTAAAATGCAACTGAAAAATCTATTCTAATTATTACTTGACTAAAGCTTATTTCTAAAGCTGCGCTGCAGCTGTGGTTCGCCGGAACTGTCAACATTCCATTCCCACGGGAGCGTCAGCACTTTTGGCTTGCGCGTGCAGTATGGCCTTCGGGTAAGGTGTCGGTTCGCCTGCATTCCTCTGCTATGGAGTGGTTGTTGTTTTTGTTGGCAGTGGCAGTGGCTAGCGTGTTATGTGCTATCTTTGGCAGTGGCAATGGCTAGCGTATTATGTGCTTACTCCTCCGCCCTTAAGTTCGAATGTCCTCGTTCGATGGCCTAACAAAAAATCTTGCTAAATTTTGGATACCGATTTCAACTTCTTCGGCTCCTGGTCCATTCTCATTATTTAATTTTATAATTTTTCTTACAATTACAATTATTAGAATTACAATTATAATAAATGACAATAAATTTATTGAAAAAAAAATATTGCTTTGTTTTTCTAGTAAATTTTGGTGAATGGTTTCATTAGTTTGGAATTTTTTTATTGATTCTAGAGATAGAATCTCTTCTAATATGCTACTATTTGAAAATGGTTGTAATATTGCTGGTAAGGGTTTTTTTCCGTAATTTCTTTTGTATTAAAAATTTGGCCATTGATTTCTATACTAGCATTATGGTATTTTATTAAATATGTTCTATTAACTCTAAAAGTTTTGTTATTAATTGTTATATCATATTTGATTCAAAAATATCAAGTCGCTTGAAATTTCTTCGACTGAATTTACATGTTCATTGTTTATTTTTGTACAATTTTCAATCTTCTTTTCTAATAAGTGTGCAATGCACGTATCATTTGAAATGTCCTTTATTATATTTTGTGGACAAATTGATAACATGTTATAAGTTTTACAATTGGTAGATATACCGAATATTTTATTTGAACACAATAATATTAATTTAAAATTTATTTTATTTATCAATTCCTTTTTCTTTACTGGTCGTATTTCTACTGACCTACAATCTTCTTTCCCAGTTGTGGGTAAACTTATTACATAAATTAGGCTGTTTTCATTTGCAGCTATTTTGACTTCAGCGAATTCTAAAGCTTCGTCGATGTTTATAAATGGTATATTTTCATTTTCTACGAAATGTTTTGTTATTTCTAGTTCTTTATTTGATAAAATAAATGAATTAACAATATTTGCTTTGGCCTAATGAATTGCGTAGGCTGTATTAATAAGTTCTTCCTTAATAACTTCTAATTTAAATTTTATTTGCAAAACTATGTCGTTTTCGACTTGTTCGTCTTTTTGAATATTTTTAGTTATTTTGTTTGTTTTATCAATTATTTCGTTAATTTTTTCGTTTATTAATTTATTTATAATTACTTGTCTATTATTATTTTCAAGTACGTTATTCATTTTTTCTGTTAGTATGTTAAAATCGCTGTGGTCAGGATTTCCTGCGATCCATTTCGACGCTGATCCTATAAAATCTAGTGATCTTTTTTTTATTTTTTTTACTTACTTTTACTCTATCTAAACTGATGTTGGTTTGATTTATTAGGGACGATAGAATGGGGTAAAGTGGATGAGTGGCTAGTTTTCCGTTAATTATGGTTTCTATCTTCGTTATTGCGTCATCGTAATAGTTCAGCTCGATTATATGTATGATTTTAAATGTTCCTGTCTGTAGTTTAGCTGGTCGCGGCAAAAAATCTAAAAGGAGAAGGGTTATTTGTTTTTGATTTTTTATTAAACTTTTGTGTACTATTTTGCCGGTTTGTGTTAAAACTGTTGAATTATTATTTTCTTTTACGATTTCCTTTCTGTACCGTGATGTTAGTTTGTTACCGTAACGTTTATTAATTTTGACGTAAATTGTCTGTCCAATGTTATAGTCTTTTAAGGGTTTTTTGTTTTTATTATGAAATGTTAAGTCTTGTTCTTGCTTTTGCCTAAGTCTTTGTATGTTATCCTGTCGAGCTTTTTCATATTGTTCGGGGTCGGTAAAGATTTTGCGTCCAAAAAATGCTTCGAGCGGTTTTTGTCCTGTAGTTGAGTGTATTGAATAGTTATATTCGTACACTGCTCTGTCTAGTAGTTCGTTAAATGATCTTTCTGTATTTTCTGATTTTAAGCATCTCAAAATTTCGGTTAGGGTTGAGTGAAAACGCTCAACTTGTCCGTTAGCTGTACTAGTATGCGGGGGTATTCTATGTATTTTTATTCTTGTTTATTTTTCCAAAAGCTGTTTTTTATTTTCTATCGAATTTCTGTGAGCTCTTTTGTGCTCTATTAAAATCTGATTTTCTTGTTCTTCATCTTATTTTGTAGTTGCGGAAGTGGGATGGATAAATTTGCTGAATTTGTCCCATTATTTCTTCTGAAGTGAAAATTGCATTGATTACTGAGGGGTTAAGTCGTCTTTTTAAGATTGATATTAAATCTTTTGCTGAATAACTTGGTTTAACAATTATATGTCTGTGATATGTTGGAAAAGGTAGTTTGAATTGGTAACTGTCTTCTTGTCCTATTGATATCCAAATTTGATTTTTAAAAACATTTACTGGAGCTTCTACTGCTGGAATTAAATTATGAGACGAGCTGTCGTCTGAGTTTGTGGCAACGGAAAATGAATTAATTTGAAATGGTCTGGAGAGAGCATCTGCAACAACGTTAGATTTTCCGGGTTTATACTTTATTTCGTAATTATACTCTTCTAGTATAGATTTCCATCTTTTTAATTTCGAATTATTGTTCTTGTTGCTAAGCGCATAGGTCAAGGGTTGATGATCTGTATATATTATTATTTTTGCTTTACCATACAAGTAATTTCTAAGGGAATTGAGTGCCCAAATAATGGCGAGCATCTCTTTTTCATTAACTGCATAGTTTTCTTCGGTTTTATTTAGGGTTCGGGAAATGAAAGTTATTGGTTTTCCGTTTTGTTCTAAAACTGCGTCTATGGCATATTTAGAAGCGTCTGTGGTAAGATTAAATTCTTTGTTAAAATTCGGATATTGAAGTATAACGTCTTTTGATATAAGTGCTGATTTAATTTTATTGAATGCTCCTTTGGCTTCTTCGGTTAATTGTATATTGGTTTTTTTTGAAATATTTTTGGATATTCTGCCTTCTTCTCCTCGAAGCAGATTAGTAAGTGGTTTTGCTAGTTTTGCGTAATCTTTTATAAAACGTCTATAATAACCTGATAGTCCTAAAAATGATCTAAGGTCCTTGAGAGTTTTGGGATATGGTACGTTCGCGATTGCGTTAACTTCAGAAGGGTTTGTAGAAATTCCTGCAAAAGAAATGATGAATCCCAAAAATTCAACTTGTTTTTTGAAGAATTCGCATTTATCTGCTTGAACTTTCATGTTAGCTTTATTAAGTGTATCAAAAATTTTGTCGATGTGCTCAGAATGTGATTTTTCGTCCTTGCTAAATATGACTATGTCATCTATGTAAACATAGCATATTTTGCCTATATATTGTCGTAGTATGTCGTCTAGGGTGCGTTGAAATATTGAGGGCGCGTTTTTCAGTCCGAAAGGTAGTCTAGTGAACTCGTATTTTCCGTTGTTCACGGAAAAAGCTGTTTTTTCCACGTCAGATTCCTTTAGAGGAATTTGATGGAAGCCGCTTTTTAAATCGATTACTGAAAATACTCGGTTTTCTCCTAATTGGGACAGTACCTCATTTATTTCTGGTATCGGGTACCTGTCTGCAATTGTAACCGTATTTAATTTCCTGTAGTCGATTACCAGTCTGAATTTTTTTTCACCTGATGCGTCGTCTTTTTTGGGGACAAACCATACTGGCGAGTTGTATGGTGATCGTGATTGTCTAATGATGCCGTCTTCTAGTAATTTGTTTATTTGGTTTTCTACCTCCTGTTTAAGGCTTATAGGATATGGATATGATTTTGAATAAATTGGAGTATCGGAATTCGTACGTATTTCAGCTACAACTTTTGTTGTGTAAGTCAACTTTTCGTTTGGGTCGGAAAATAGATTTCGGTGTTTCTGTACAAGTTGTATAATTTAATTTTTTTCTAATTCGCTCATATGTTCGTCACGAATTTGTATTGAGTTAACGTCCTGTGCTCTGTATTGTCGGAGTTGGATTTTTCTTTTGTTTGCAACAATCATGAAATTTTCTTTAGTATGGATTACTGCTGAAAGTTGTTTTAGACTATTGTTTCCTAATATTGCGTGAAAAGTGGTGAGAGTTGGTAACAAAAAGAATTTTAGATTACATTCTTCGATATTAAAAAGATTGAGAAAAGTGTGGTGCGTAATTTTTATTTTACCACCGACGGAATTTGCATAAAAAGTGTTATTGTTTTCTCTGGGATTTTGTATCAAACTTGATTGAATGTAGTTCTTATTTGAACCAGTATCGACCAATATTTGTAAAATTTCTCCGCTCTTCGTTTTGCATCTGAAATATGGCAACGAAGAGTTATTTAGCCTAAAAAATGTACGTCTGTCAGGTCTAGCGATGGTTCGTTTTGATCGTCCTGTGTTTGGTTATAATTATGGTTATAGTCTTCGTCTTGGTAGTCGTAATCATAATTACTATCCTGGTAATTTTGTTCGCTGGGTGGATCCTGGGTTGAATTTACGTGAAAATTCCTCTGTACTTTCGGTCGGCTTTCATTTTTATTGGATGCACTTATGGGTCGTTTACCAATAATGTTAGGGTTTGGTCTGTTTGCATAGTTAATAGCAATTGTCCGCAGGCTCACGTCTACGTCCATTGGTGTAGGTGGTTTTGGTGGCCTTGGAGGGGGATTTCTCTGATGCAAGTTCTGATTTTGATGGTTATGTTGCTGGGTGTTAGGGTATTGGTAATTTCTCTGTTGGCTATGAGGATTATAAGCTTGTGAAGGCTGGGGTATGTAAGCTAATTCAGGGTGAAATCTCGTTTGATGAAACTGTGGGATTGGGGCAGGGGGTAATTTATGTTGGGAATATTGTTGTCTCTGGTTAGGTTGCTGATAACTTGTAAAAGGTGTGTTGAAAGTCGTAGGGTTTCTGTCGTTGTGATTATATGCATAAGTTGCTCTAAAGCTTTGGTTTTCAAGCTTCAAGCAAAGGTGGAGAGCTTCAGGCAGGTTCTTTGGTTCTTTTATGCCAAGGAGTCTGGGAAGGTCGCCAGAAAGTCCTCTGATAAATGTGTCAAGGGCTTTAACGCGGTAGTTTTCTGTAAGCAAATGAACTGCTTCATCACCTATTTCCATACATCCTATTTTGTTCAGTATAAGCGATAGGTGGGAATACACTTATTGGTAAAATTCGTTGATTGTCTGTCGTCCTTGTATGAGACATGTCATCTGGTATTCCAGTGTGCCAATATCTTTTTTGTCCGCGTAGTGGGTGGTTAAGCAGCGGGCCATTGCGGTCCAGTCTAACGGTGTGTTGTAAGACTCGAGCGCAATATCTGCTTTTCCTGTAACTTTATTTCGGATCACGTTCAATATTCCGAAATAACGTGGTGTTCCCTTTGAGGGTTCGTAGATTTTGAGAATTCTATCTACACTCTTCTTCCAGGAGCTGAATTCTGCAGCATTTCCGGAGAATTCGCGTAGTGAGCGTACTACGTCAGGGATTTTGTCCATTTCGCTCATATTATTTTGGAAACGTGCTTCTATAGTCTGGTCAGAAAATGTGGGGTTTGCATTATCATTCAACATTCTTTGAATAATACTCTGTCCGTCTGTTTGTATGACTTGTGTCACCAAAGTCCTGATAAGGTCAGATAGGTCGGGTGAAACTTGTGGATTGGAAACAGATGGGGCTGGCGTAGGAATATTTACTAAGGTTGGGGGCCTAATTAGGTTATTGGGATTCGCCATATTTGTGGTTTCTGCTAACACTTTAAAAAATTTAGTAGTAAATATTACTATTTATATGTTTTATATTTTTTTTTTTTTTTTTTTTTTTTTTATAAATCTCTGGAGGGTCCCCCCGAAGGTGGTGAATCGCAGAAATAGTTAGTTTTTTATAAGAACCGGAGTGTCACTTGAGGGTGATTAATCACGGACCTTTTTATGTTTTTATATTATAGGCTGTACGAGCCTTTATTTTACTGTATTTTAATTTATTTTTCTTTAGTATGGTTTGTATAGGTATAAAAATATATTGTCGATTTGAAATATCTCAATAATCAATTTGTATTAATTTTTTTAAATATTTATTAAATAAATTTTTTTTTTTTTTTTTTAATTTCTTTCTTTCTTAAAATAATGTTTTCAATTAACAATATTATTCTTTTGAACAGTTTTTTTTGTCTTTTGAACAATTTTTGCTCTGACGCAATTTCTTTCTTAAATTTCTTCTACTTCCTTAACAATGAATATTTGCTTTTGCACAATATTTTTTCTCTTTTTTAAAGAATTTTTCTTTTATAACAAATTAATTTAATTTTCACAATATTTTTCCAATTAAAACAACTTTTGCTTTTACAAAATTTCTTTTACGTTAATTTTACGTTAATTTAATTAAAAATTTATTTAATTTTCACAACATTTTCCGTTTGAAACTATTTAAGACTTACAGTAGTATGGTTGTTGTCATCCTTCGGCGGCTGTTTCTCTTGAAGAACTCCTTTTTCGATGTAGTCGTACTCAGGGGCCTCTTTTCCTCAGGGTGTTGGTTTTTTTCTTTCTTCTGGCTGGTGGTGTTTGGTCACGTTCGGGAAGATCCTTTCCGGGCCCTGTCCCTTTCACGTTCTGCAGTGAAGGCGCTTTATATTTTTCGGCGGCACTTTAAAACTGTTAATTTTTATTTGTGGCGCTTTTTTTATTTTTCGGCAGCACTTTAAAATTGTTAACTTTTATGTGTGGCGCTTTTTATTTTTCGGCGGCACTTTAAAATTGTTAACTTTTATGTGTGGCGCTTTTTATTTTTCGGCGGCACTTTAAAATTGTTAACTTTTATGTGTGGCGCTTTTTATTTTTCGACTGCACTTTAAAATTGTTAGCTTTTATGTGTGGCGCTTTTTTTTTATTTTTAGCGGCACTTTATAAAGTCACTTTGGCCTTCACTTCACCAGCTGAGATATTTAGCTCGGGCGCCAATTAGTATCGCGAGTTGCGCGGAAAGCAAAACAACAATTTTTGAAAAATCTATTCTAATTATTACTTGACTAAAGCTTATTTCTAAAGTTGCGCTGCAGCTGTGGTTCGCCGGAACTGTCAACATTCCATTCCCACGGGAGCGTAGACGCGCCGTCAGCACTTTTGGCTTGCGCGTGCAGTATGGCCTTCAGGTAAGGTGTCGGTTCGCCTGCATTCCTCTGCTATGGAGTGGTTGTTGTTGTTGTTGGCAGTGGCTAGCGTGTTATGTGCTAACTTTGGCAGTGGCAGTGGCTAGCGTATTATGTGTTAACTTGCACAAACAAAAACAACTTACATACATACATAAGTACCAAAGTACTAAAGTCGTAAGTAGGCATTACATTCTTGTAATAATCTCACTAAAATACAATAATATTTAAAAGCCTTAAATAAATTGGTAAAGCAATTGCATCATACGTATGTATGAGCATACATAAGTGCGATATTTGTGGAAAATTTTCGGATGTTCTAGAAGAACAACAGTTTAGTATATATACATAACTGAAATAAAATTTCAATATATACATATTAAATTTTCCCGCGAAAACTGCAAAACGGTTCCCTTTATATACTTACGTATATTCAAAACCGCAAGTACATATACTTGCAGCCTCACTCGCCTCTCAGCAGCAAATACATATGCGCATTGGCAGATATATGTACATATTTATTACAAATACAAACTGTAAAGCAAAACGATAATTTCGAGACTCAAGAGAAAACATTTCTAAATCAAAATTTATTAAAATTACTAGAAATTAACTCGAATGAAAAATTCCACAAATATTGGCACTTTCCTGACCCGCTATATAATACTTGTATACGTACCCTTATATTTATTACAAACATTGCGGCAAAGTGGTAAATATTTACATACATATATCTCTCAAATAAGTGCTCGCGCTAAATAAATACATACATTGAAATCCGTGCGCACACACATACATACATACAAAGCGGGCACAGTGGAACGATAAGATATTTGATACCTTCAAATAAACTTAAATAGATTATTCTGAAATTTCGCAGTTTTCGTTATTTAAAATACAAGTCTCTCGCTGCTTAAAATAAAACCAAAAAGAAAATATTACTCGAATATTGAACAACTTCAACTGCACCCCGCGAATACTTTTTCTGAAAAATAACAATAAATAAATAAATTTTTTATAATTACACATACCATACTATATTACTATATTATATACTAAATATATCATATATTCTCGTCCAAAATTATTCATTAAATTGTTTATATTTCTGAAATATCAAACTCTCTAAGACAATCCACTTGTGGACTTGTATATTTTTTCGTGTATTCGTGAATCTTATTTTTTTTTTTCCTATTCTCGCTCTCTCTCTCATATAACTCTTGGGGGTCTTCAAGACTTAACTTAACCTTAGGGTTAAATTCAAACGATACCGCTCAAAGCCTCTGCAAAAACCGATTGCTTAACTCTAGCTTGAAATAACTAACTCGTCAACTATAAAACATTTTCGGATGTTGCAAGTTCCCGATAGTGACAATAAGCCAAACAGTCCCAAGATGAGTGACGAAGAATACGCAAGGGGTACTTCCGCTGAGGTTCAACGCTTAACGCGTTCAAGTGCAAAGGACGCAAAACAAGCAAAGCAATCGTATGCCCCAAATAAGTTCATTGCAGAAACGGATAATTTCATAGACTACTGTACTCGATTCAGGTCCACACAAATCCAAAATAACACGGAGTCGGCTTTAAGAATTAAAGACAACAATATAGATAAGTTTTGGAATAGAGTTCAAGATTCCTACGACAATATTGTCGAAATAGATGAGCAGGACCTCCCCGAAGAGTTTAAGCCATCCGCTTACCATAAATACAGGTCCTGCCTCATAACTTATGATTAAACAAAAGCCCAAATTGGTGACCAACTCCAACTCCTCAATCTAAGCGTTCCCACGCCTGCCCCCACCGTATCGCAGCCCAAAAATGAATGTGACATTGGCTTAAAGGTGCCACCCTGCGATACTGAAGTTTTTTATGGGGGTTATGAACAATGGCCGTCTTTCCGTGACATGTTCACGGCGGTTTACATAAGCCACCCAAAACTCTCTGAGGCCCAAAAGCTGTATCATCTCAGGTACAAAACTCAATGCAAAGCCGGTCAAATTGTCAAACAATTCGCGTTAAGTGACGACAATTTCAATTTAGCCTGGGAAGCCCTTCGTTCTCGATATGAGAATAAGAGAGTACTCGTAGACAACCAAATACGAACTCTGATGAATTTAAAGCCGATAGTAACTGAAAACAGTGAGGACATACAAAGATTGCAGTCCTCTGTAAACAACTGCCTACAAATCCTCGCAACCCAGCAGGTCTCAACGGAAAACTGGGACCCAATATTAATATATCTTGTTACCTCAAAGCTGCCTGAACACACGGTACCTCTTTGGGAACAATCCCTTAGTTCCAGAAAAGAACTTCCAAACTGGGCTCAAATGAACCAGTTCCTAACCACTCGGTACGAGGTGGTCAAACGAGTTGATCAATGGCGCCCGGCCAAATCAAAGCCCACCTATCACAACAGTTTGAACGTCTCTCGACCACCTCCGTCTAATAACAAGCCCAATTTCAAACCGTCCAACCCACAATACTCTCAAAATAGGTCTCAGGTCTATTCTCATATGACAGAACAGCGAACAATGCACAAATGGTCAATGTGCAAAACATCAACCCATTCGCTTTGGAGCTGTCTTAGGTTCAAAAAGCTTCCTATTGGAGATCGTAGACAGTTTATTAAAGACCATAATAGGTGTTTCAATTGTCTCTCCCAGTCACATACAATTAAAGAATGTCCGAGTACTCAGACTTGCTTTCATTGTCAAGAACGACATAACTCAGTGCTGCACGACAGCACAGCCCCGACGGTGAGAAAACCAAACTTCAGAGTCCAAAGGACTACCTCACAAGTGGCAACGGCAACGTCCACAAATCAAAACCCGCAAACTCCACAATCAGTGACCACCAACAGTGAAATGGAGATACCCTCGAGCTCACACACAACAAGAGTACAATCATTCTACTCTGAGAATGAAAGCAAAATCCTTCTACCCACGGCATTAGTGCCAGTAGAACACAAGGGCGAGATATTTAAGCTCAGAGCCCTTATTGATCATGTGTCGGAAAGGAGCTTTATTTCCTCTAAAGCCCAAAAGAAGCTAGAACTGCCATACCAAAACTCCAGTTTCGAAATATCGGGCATGGGCGGAAGAGTGGTTCAAACCTCGAACAAATTATGCTCTCTAGTCTTAGTTTCAGCAGATTCCACCACAAAAATAAAGGCCCAGGCAATTGTGCTCCCACAATTAACTAAAATGCTGCCAAAATTTCAGCCTATTCGGGAACAAAGAATAAAATGGGCTCATCTCAAGCTAGCCGGCCCCAACTGCCACTCCCCATCTCAAATTGACTTAGTAATTGGCAGTGACCTCATCCCCCAAATAATTCTCGAAGGCATTGAAAAACTTTCGAAGAATTTGCTAGCTCAAAATACAATATTCGCCTGGGTTATACGTGGCCAAATTCCCGAAAAAGTGACTTGCTTCTCAACTCAGGTAGAACGATTCTCAAATGAGTTCCTGGATTCACAGCTTCGAAAGTTTTGGGAACTAGAGGAAGTTCCAAAAGCCCATTTAATTACCCCCGAAGACGAGATTTGTGAAAATTGTTTAAGTCTACAACCACAAGATCTCATGATGGCCGCTATGTGGTGCGGCTTCCCTTCAAACCAAGTTTTCCAGACCAAATTAGCGTAGGTCGATCTCGTACATCAGCTCTCCAACAATTTCTCAGCATGTAGAGAAACCTTCTCAAAAAAGATGATCTCAAACCTCTTTACGACAACGTGTTAGAGGAATATGTCACCCTTAGCCATATGGAGATAACAACTCCAGATGAAATCTGCTCAGAAGACAAATGTTGGTCGTTCTATCTCCCTCACCACGCAGTGATAAAACCCGAAAAGAAAACGACAAAAGTAAGAGTCGTCTTTAATGCATCTAAAAGGTCAGGGTCTGGCCACTCTCTCAATGATGTTCTCTATACCGGACCAACCCTTCAACCTGACCTGATGCTATTAATACTCAAATGGCGAACGTATAAGTTCGTTTTCAATGGCGATGTCGAAAAAATGTATCGTCAAATACTTCTACACAAAAACGACCAAGACTACCAAAGAATTGTATTTTGTTCAGACTTAACAAGTTCCATACTCGATTACAAATTGAAAACCGTAACCTTCGGTGTAAATTGTGCGCCTTATCTCGCAATACGCACACTGCACCAACTCTCAGAAGACGTTAAAACGTCACATCCCAATGCGGTTTCAATATTGAGAAACGAGACGTATGTAGACGACATTCTGTCTGGTAGTCACGACACACTCTCGGCCCAAGAATCCCTCTCACAGGTAATGGAGGCACTCAAGTCGGCAGGCTTTCCGCTTAAGAAAATAACAGCCAACCATCCCGAAATTCTCAAAAATATAGATGCGGAGGACTTGCTCGACACCAACTTTCTCGAATTCGAGAAAGCAAGCACAACGAAAACGCTCGGAATTCAATGGAACGCGCTTTCAGATACCTTCTCATACACTGTTGATTCCGTCCCAGCGTTATCCGCTAGCACAAAGCGACAAATTCTCTCCTCTGTCGCGAAACTTTTTGACCCCGCAGGATGGCTACCGCCGATAATGATTCAAGCCAAAGTCCTATTACAAGAGCTCTGGCTTGACGGCACTGATTGGGATGATCAGGTCAAACCCCTCCGTCTAGTAAAATGGGCGCAATTTGCGAATAATCTCGAAGCTATATCAAGCATTCAAATCCCTCGGTGGGTGAGTTATATTCCAGACCAACAGGGCGAACTGCATGGCTTCTGCGACGCCTCCGAAAAGGCGTACTGTGCCACCATCTACCTTCGGACCACGAATGGCACCACTATCTCTTCCCACCTTCTAGTCGCCAAAAGTAAAGTCGCGCCGCTTCGAACAACAAGCTTACCCCGGCTAGAGCTGTGTGGCGCCCTTCTCCTAGCCAAACTAGTCGCAGTCGTCCAATCTCACCTCGATCTCTCTAAGCGGAAACTGATATTATGGTCAGATTCCGAGATCGTTTTAGCATGGCTAGAAAAGCCTCCTCACATGTGGAAAACCTTTGTTTCCAATCGAACCGGGCAGATTATTGATCTGGTCGGAAATGCTACTTGGCGACATGTTCGCAGCAAAGACAATCCCGCTGACATGGGCACTAGAGGCTGCAAGCCTCTCGACTTGGCGGCGTCGTCTCTTTGGTGGAATGGCCCGGAATGGCTAGTAAGCCCTCCGGAAGCATTGTTAAAGTCATCTCACCGAGACATCAGCCCACAATAAGTGCGCCGTGTCGATGCTTTTCATGTAGCCGAAGAAATTCTCGATATTCTCGATCGGTTTTCCTCATACTCGCGGGCCCTAAAGGTTATGACATATGTTTTTAGATTTCTTAGCAATCTGAAAAGTCGAATCAAGGGCACATCAGTTGCACAAGACGATTCTCTAACTCACGATGACTTCAATGCCACAAAGCAGCGTCTCATAGCCTTGACTCAAGCTCGATATTTTCCTCTTAAGAGGACTATGTTGTCCAACTCGGTCCCTATCGGAAAACGAAGTTCATTACTCACGCTCAACCCGTTTCTTGATAAGACTGATTTACTCCGTGTCAACGCTAGACTAGCTCATTCCACGTTGAGTTACAATGAGCGACACCCAATCATAATTCCTGAGAAGTCTCGATTCGCTGTCCTATACATTCGCTTTATACACGAATTACTTCTGCATGCGGAGACGCGTCTCATGTAGCAAGTTATAAGGCAGGAATTTTATATCCCCAGGCTCAAACCGCTCATCAAAAAGTGCATTTTTCAATGTAAACCTTGCACCGTCCATAAGCAACAAATGCGTTCGCAAATAATGGCAGCCTTGCCCCCAGAGCGGTGCACATACGCTCCGCCCTTTACCACCACCACTGTCGATTTTGCTGGGCCTTTTCAAATAAAGGCCTTGTTGCTAAGGTCGCACACCCTGGTGAAGGGCTATGTGGCTGTCTTTGTATGTTTCTCTACAAAGGCCGTTCACCTTGAGCTGTGCTCCGATCTCACAACAGATGCGTTTCTCGCCGCATTTTCCCGCTTTATAGGACGTCGTGGATATCCTTCCCGAATGATGAGCGATAATGGCAGAACCTTTATTGGAGCCAAACGAGCCACTGAACGCGAATTTTCTCAATTTCTCCACCAAGTGTCGCACGATGTAATCACTAAATACTGCCCACAAGGCATCGATTGGAAGTTTATTCCTCCAAGTGCCCCTCACATGGGTGGTTTGTGGGAATCCGCAGTGAAAAGTTTCAAAATGCATCTCAAGAAAACTGCAGGATCTCATAAATTCACCTTTGAAGAATTCACCACTCTACTTATAAGGATCGAAGCCGTGTTAAACTCTCGGCCCATCTCGCCACTCTCCCAAGATCCCACTGATTTTACGGCCCTCACTCCTGGACACTTTCTCAGGGGGGGCGCCGCTGCTATCATCTCCCGAAGTAAACCACGAAAGTCTGTCTCTCGTAAACCGATGGGAGAAGGTTAAGGTTCTACACCATCAGTTCAGCCCTCGCTGGAAAGAGGATTACCTCAAAGGCCTCCATAAGCGATATAGATGGAAGGATACTAAAACTGAACCCAAAGTCGGAGAGTGCGTTCTTATCAATGATGACACGCTTCCACCGACTGAATGGCGCCTAGGTCGTATTGAGAAGGCTCATACTGGCCCAGATGGTCATATTCGTGTGGTCGACGTGCGCACTCAATCCGGCACTCTCACTCGACCAATTGTAAAGTTATGTTTCCTACCTTCATCAGAATTACAACGCCCTCTCAAAGAAACTGAGGAAATATCAGTCGAAACCGCGCCAACTCGCTTCCACTAAGTCCCCTAAGCCCGCTTTGTTTTACGTTCCCTATCTTCAGATCCCACAGCAATTGCACTCTTCAATATGTATAATCCGATGCTTCTTACTAATCCCTTGCGAATATGCATCTTTACAGATGGAGATCGATGATGCACCACAGCCAGCACCGCGACCGTCTCTAAGTTCTAGCGTTGTGCGGAAGTCCACCGCCGTGCCGCCTATGTGCTCGCCACCACGCTCTTCGTCTGTGCGCTATTTTCAAGAAGATGCAACCGCAACAGCGATTCTTGCTTGCTCGCACTCACCATTATTGCGCGAATTGCCTTGCATTGTCGCATTCTACAAGCGAATGCACCTCGGTGGCCAGATGCCGATTCTGTGACCTACGCCACCATTTGCTATTACACCGCAAACCATCGCCGCCAGCTCCGAAGCAGGTGTCGCGAAAACCAAAAACGCCGCCAAGGCATGCCACGCCTCATCGTGCCAGCAACCAGTCGTCTCATCGTCATCGTCCGACCCGCGTGGAAAAGCGCACGGTCAAATGCACCGCGCAGGGACTGCGTACCGCAACGTATCGGGGAAAAGTCACGCAACTATTAGTTCACGAGGCTATGCGAGCCCTCCAGGAACTGCAAGAGACACTAGCCGCTTAGCGCGCCTAAGGCCGCGACGATGTTTAAGCGCCTGTCACCGATTAAACTGTTTAATCTTTTATATAGCAGATAATACGTATCTCGCCTTTGCCATATTACATCCTTTATTGAATTATTCATAAATTTAACTAGTTATGACCGAACCTTACGCTTATGTTCGGTATTATTTGAATTGTATTCCAAATGATTGAATTGTATTCATTCTAATGTAAGTTTGCGCAAATAGTTCTATTGTATAACAGTTATCGAATTTCTAAACTATTGGCATCACCCATTCTGCAGGTTGACAGACGTCAGCTGCACGTATTTACATTCATTCGTCAGAAGTTTTTTTGCAACGATTAACGCTACCGCTTTTTTTGCTTTCTCGCTTACATATGTATGTATAAATATATATAAATTTTTACTCAACTCGCGCCGCTTTGTAAAATTAACTTTGTAAATTTAACTTTGTAAAATTAACTTGGAAAATTGTGCGCTACGGTTTTACGACATTTGTGAACTATTTTAATAAAGCTGAATTTCTTTTAACCGTGCGTGGTTTTATTTATTTCCACGGGAAAAACAGTGTCAGTTGTTCTATTGCCTTCAACGGCGCAGCCATCGTTCCGCTTCGTACTGCTGAAAGTTGTTATAGATTATTGTTTCCTAATATTGCGTGAAAAGTGGTGAGAGTTGGTAACAAAAAGAATTTTAGATTACATTCTTCGATATTAAAAAGATTGAGAAAAGTGTGGTGCGTAATTTTTATTTTACCACCGACGGAATTTGCATAAAAAGTGTTATTGTTTTCTCTGGGATTTTGTATCAAACTTGATTGAATGTAGTTCTTATTTGAACCAGTATCGACCAATATTTGTAAAATTTCTCCGCTCTTCGTTTTGCATCTGAAATATGGCAACGAAGAGTTATTTAGCCTAAAAAATGTACGTCTGTCAGGTCTACCGATGGTTCGTTTTGATCGTCCTGTGTTTGGTTATAATTATGGTTATAGTCTTCGTCTTGGTAGTCGTAATCATAATTACTATCCTGGTAATTTTGTTCGCTGGGTGGATCCTGGGTTGAATTTACGTGAAAATTCCTCTGTACTTTCGGTCGGCTTTCATTTTTATTGGATGCACTTATGGGTCGTTTACCAATAATGTTAGGGCTTGGTCTGTTTGCATAGTTAATAGCAATTGTCCGCAGGCTCACGTCTACGTCCATTGGTGTAGGTGGTTTTGGTGGCCTTGGAGGGGGATTTCTCTGATGCAAGTTCTGATTTTGATGGTTATGTTGCTGGGTGTTAGGGTATTGGTAATTTCTCTGTTGGCTATGAGGATTATAAGCTTGTAAAGGCTGGGGTATGTAAGCTAATTCAGGGTGAAATCTCGTTTGATGAAACTGTGGGATTGGGGCAGGGGGTAATTTATGTTGGGAATATTGTTGTCTCTGGTTAGGTTGCTGATAACTTGTAAAAGGTGTGTTGAAAATCGTAGGGTTTCTGTCGTTGTGATTATATGCATAAGTTGCTCTAAAGCTTTGGTTTTCAAGCTTCAAGCAAAGGTGGAGAGCTTCAGGCAGGTTCTTTGGTTCTTTTATGCCAAGGAGTCTGGGAAGGTCGCCAGAAAGTCCTCTGATAAATATGTCAAGGGCTTTAACGCGGTAGTTTTCTGTAAGCAAATGAACTGCTTCATCACCTATTTCCATACATCCTATTTTGTTCAGTATAAGCGATAGGTGGGAATACACTTATTGGTAAAATTCGTTGATTGTCTGTCGTCCTTGTATGAGACATGTCATCTGGTATTCCAGTGTGCCAATATCTCTTTTGTCCGCGTAGTGGGTGGTTAAGCAGCGGGCCATTGCGGTCCAGTCTAACGGTGTGTTGTAAGACTCGAGCGCAATATCTGCTTTTCCTGTAACTTTATTTCGGATCACGTTCAATATTCCGAAATAACGTGGTGTTCCCTTTGAGGGTTCGTAGATTTTGAGAATTCTATCTACACTCTTCTTCCAGGAGCTGAATTCTGCAGCATTTCCGGAGAATTCGCGTAGTGAGCGTACTACGTCAGGGATTTTGTCCATTTCGCTCATATTATTTTGGAAACGTGCTTCTATAGTCTGGTCAGAAAATGTGGGGTTTGCATTATCATTCAACATTCTTTGAATAATACTCTGTCCGTCTGTTTGTATGACTTGTGTCACCAAAGTCCTGATAAGGTCAGATAGGTCGGGTGAAACTTGTGGATTGGAAACAGATGGGGCTGGCGTAGGAATATTTACTAAGGTTGGGGGCCTAATTAGGTTATTGGGATTCGCCATATTTGTGGTTTCTGCTAACACTTTAAAAAATTTAGTAGTAAATATTACTATTTATATGTTTTATATTTTTTTTTTTTTTTTTTTTTATAAATCTCTGGAGGGTCCCCCCGAAGGTGGTGAATCGCAGAAATAGTTAGTTTTTTATAAGAACCGGAGTGTCACTTGAGGGTGATTAATCACGGACCTTTTTATGTTTTTATATTATAGGCTGTACGAGCCTTTATTTTACTGTATTTTAATTTATTTTTCTTTAGTATGGTTTGTATAGGTATAAAAATATATTGTCGATTTGAAATATCTCAATAATCAATTTGTATTAATTTTTTTAAATATTTATTAAATAAATTTTTATTTTTTTTTTTTTAATTTCTTTCTTTCTTAAAATAATGTTTTCAATTAACAATATTATTCTTTTGAACAGTTTTTTTTGTCTTTTGAACAATTTTTGCTCTGACGCAATTTCTTTCTTAAATTTCTTCTACTTCCTTAACAATGAATATTTGCTTTTGCACAATATTTTTTCTCTTTTTTAAAGAATTTTTCTTTTATAACAAATTAATTTAATTTTCACAATATTTTTCCAATTAAAACAACTTTTGCTTTTACAAAATTTCTTTTACGTTAATTTTACGTTAATTTAATTAAAAATTTATTTAATTTTCACAACATTTTCCGTTTGAAACTATTTAAGACTTACAGTAGTATGGTTGTTGTCATCCTTCGGCGGCTGTTTCTCTTGAAGAACTCCTTTTTCGATGTAGTCAGGGGCCTCTTTTCCTCAGGGTGTTGGTTTTTTTTCTTTCTTCTGGCTGGTGGTGTTTGGTCACGTTCGGGAAGATCCTTTCCGGGCCCTGTCCCTTTCACGTTCTGCAGTGAAGGCGCTTTATATTTTTCGGCGGCACTTTAAAACTGTTAATTTTTATTTGTGGCGCTTTTTTTATTTTTCGGCGGCACTTTAAAATTGTTAACTTTTATGTCTGGCGCTTTTTATTTTTCGGCGGCACTTTAAAATTGTTAACTTTTATGTGTGGCGCTTTTTATTTTTCGACTGCACTTTAAAATTGTTAGCTTTTATGTGTGGCGCTTTTTTTTTTATTTTTAGCGGCACTTTATAAAGTCACTTTGGCCTTCACTTCACCAGCTGAGATATTTAGCTCGGGCGCCAATTAGTATCGCGAGTTGCGCGGAAAGCAAAACAACAATTTTTGAAAAATCTATTCTAATTATTACTTGACTAAAGCTTATTTCTAAAGCTGCGCTGCAGCTGTGGTTCGCCGGAACTGTCAACATTCCATTCCCACGGGAGCGTAGACGCGCCGTCAGCACTTTTGGCTTGCGCGTGCAGTATGGCCTTCAGGTAAGGTGTCGGTTCGCCTGCATTCCTCTGCTATGGAGTGGTTGTTGTTGTTGTTGGCAGTGGCTAGCGTGTTATGTGCTAACTTTGGCAGTGGCAGTGGCTAGCGTATTATGTGTTAACTTGCACAAACAAAAACAACTTACATACATACATAAGTACCAAAGTACTAAAGTCGTAAGTAGGCATTACATTCTTGTAATAATCTCACTAAAATACAATAATATTTAAAAGCCTTAAATAAATTGGTAAAGCAATTGCATCATACGTATGTATGAGCATACATAAGTGCGATATTTGTGGAAAATTTTCGGATGTTCTAGAAGAACAACAGTTTAGTATATATACATAACTGAAATAAAATTTCAATATATACATATTAAATTTTCCCGCGAAAACTGCAAAACGGTTCCCTTTATATACTTACGTATATTCAAAACCGCAAGTACATATACTTGCAGCCTCACTCGCCTCTCAGCAGCAAATACATATGCGCATTGGCAGATATATGTACATATTTATTACAAATACAAACTGTAAAGCAAAACGATAATTTCGAGACTCAAGAGAAAACATTTCTAAATCAAAATTTATTAAAATTACTAGAAATTAACTCGAATGAAAAATTCCACAAATATTGGCACTTTCCTGACCCGCTATATAATACTTGTATACGTACCCTTATATTTATTACAAACATTGCGGCAAAGTGGTAAATATTTACATACATATATCTCTCAAATAAGTGCTCGCGCTAAATAAATACATACATTGAAATCCGTGCGCACACACATACATACATACAAAGCGGGCACAGTGGAACGATAAGATATTTGATACCTTCAAATAAACTTAAATAGATTATTCTGAAATTTCGCAGTTTTCGTTATTTAAAATACAAGTCTCTCGCTGCTTAAAATAAAACCAAAAAGAAAATATTACTCGAATATTGAACAACTTCAACTTTTTCTGAAAAATAACAATAAATAAATAAATTTTTTATAATTACACATACCATACTATATTACTATATTATATACTAAATATATCATATATTCTCGTCCAAAATTATTCATTAAATTGTTTATATTTCTGAAATATCAAACTCTCTAAGACAATCCACTTGTGGACTTGTATATTTTTTCGTGTATTCGTGAATCTTATTTTTTTTTTTCCTATTCTCGCTCTCTCTCTCATATAACTCTTGGGGGTCTTCAAGACTTAACTTAACCTTAGGGTTAAATTCAAACGATACCGCTCAAAGCCTCTGCAAAAACCGATTGCTTAACTCTAGCTTGAAATAACTAACTCGTCAACTATAAAACATTTTCGGATGTTGCAAGTTCCCGATAGTGACAATAAGCCAAACAGTCCCAAGATGAGTGACGAAGAATACGCAAGGGGTACTTCCGCTGAGGTTCAACGCTTAACGCGTTCAAGTGCAAAGGACGCAAAACAAGCAAAGCAATCGTATGCCCCAAATAAGTTCATTGCAGAAACGGACAATTTCATAGACTACTGTACTCGATTCAGGTCCACACAAATCCAAAATAACACGGAGTCGGCTTTAAGAATTAAAGACAACAATATAGATAAGTTTTGGAATAGAGTTCAAGATTCCTACGACAATATTGTCGAAATAGATGAGCAGGACCTCCCCGAAGAGTTTAAGCCATCCGCTTACCATAAATACAGGTCCTGCCTCATAACTTATGATTAAACAAAAGCCCAAATTGGTGACCAACTCCAACTCCTCAATCTAAGCGTTCCCACGCCTGCCCCCACCGTATCGCAGCCCAAAAATGAATGTGACATTGGCTTAAAGGTGCCACCCTGCGATACTAAAGTTTTTTTTGGGGGTTATGAGCAATGGCCGTCTTTCCGTGACATGTTCACGGCGGTTTACATAAGCCACCCAAAACTCTCTCAGGCCCAAAAGCTGTATCATCTCAGGTACAAAACTCAATGCAAAGCCGGTCAAATTGTCAAACAATTCGCGTTAAGTGACGACAATTTCAATTTAGCCTGGGAAGCCCTTCGTTCTCGATATGAGAATAAGAGAGTACTCGTAGACAACCAAATACGAACTCTGATGAATTTAAAGCCGATAGTAACTGAAAACAGTGAGGACATACAAAGATTGCAGTCCTCTGTAAACAACTGCCTACAAATCCTCGCAACCCAGCAGGTCTCAACGGAAAACTGGGACCCAATATTAATATATCTTGTTACCTCAAAGCTGCCTGAACACACGGTATCTCTTTGGGAACAATCCCTTAGTTCCAGAAAAGAACTTCCAAACTGGGCTCAAATGAACCAGTTCCTAACCACTCGGTACGAGGTGGTCAAACGAGTTGATCAATGGCGCCCGGCCAAATCAAAGCCCACCTATCACAACAGTTTGAACGTCTCTCGACCACCTCCGTCTAATAACAAGCCCAATTTCAAACCGTCCAACCCACAATACTCTCAAAATAGGTCTCAGGTCTATTCTCATATGACAGAACAGCGAACAATGCACAAATGGTCAATGTGCAAAACATCAACCCATTCGCTTTGGAGCTGTCTTAGGTTCAAAAAGCTTCCTATTGGAGATCGTAGACAGTTTATTAAAGACCATAATAGGTGTTTCAATTGTCTCTCCCAGTCACATACAATTAAAGAATGTCCGAGTACTCAGACTTGCTTTCATTGTCAAGAACGACATAACTCAGTGCTGCACGACAGCACAGCCCCGACGGTGAGAAAACCAAACTTCAGAGTCCAAAGGACTACCTCTCAAGTGGCAACGGCAACGTCCACAAATTAAAACCCGCAAACTCCACAATCAGTGACCACCAACAGTGAAAAGGAGATACCCTCGAGCTCACACACAACAAGAGTACAATCATTCTACTCTGAGAATGAAAGCAAACTCCTTCTACCCACGGCATTAGTGCCAGTAGAACACAAGGGCGAGATATTTAAGCTCAGAGCCCTTATTGATCATGGGTCGGAAAGGAGCTTTATTTCCTCTAAAGCCCAAAAGAAGCTAGAACTGCCATACCAAAACTCCATTTTCGAAATATCGGGCATGGGCGGAAGAGTGGTTCAAACCTCGAACAAATTATGCTCTCTAGTCTTAGTTTCAGCAGATTCCACCACAAAAATAAAGGCCCAGGCAATTGTGCTCCCACAATTAACTAAAATGCTGCCAAAATTCCAGCCTATTCGGGAACAAAGAATAAAATGGGCTCATCTCAAGCTAGCCGGCCCCAACTGCCACTCCCCATCTCAAATTGACTTAGTAATTGGCAGTGACCTCATCCCCCAAATAATTCTCGAAGGCATTGAAAAACTTTCGAAGAATTTGCTAGCTCAAAATACAATATTCGGCTGGGTTATACGTGGCCAAATTCCCGAAAAAGTGACTTGCTTCTCAACTCAGGTAGAACGATTCTCAAATGAGTTCCTGGATTCACAGCTTCGAAAGTTTTGGGAACTAGAGGAAGTTCCAAAAGCCCATTTAATTACCCCCGAAGACGAGATTTGTGAAAATTGTTTAAGTCTACAACCACAAGATCTCATGATGGCCGCTATGTGGTGCGGCTTCCCTTCAAACCAAGTTTTCCAGACCAAATTAGCTTAGGTCGATCTCGTACATCAGCTCTCCAACAATTTCTCAGCATGTAGAGAAACCTTCTCAAAAAAGATGATCTCAAACCTCTTTACGACAACGTGTTAGAGGAATATGTCACCCTTAGCCATATGGAGATAACAACTCCAGATGAAATCTGCTCAGAAGACAAATGTTGGTCGTTCTATCTCCCTCACCACGCAGTGATAAAACCCGAAAAGAAAACGACAAAAGTAAGAGTCGTCTTTAATGCATCTAAAAGGTCAGGGTCTGGCCACTCTCTCAATGATGTTCTCTATACCGGACCAACCCTTCAACCTGACCTGATGCTATTAATACTCAAATGGCGAACGTATAAGTTCGTTTTCAATGGCGATGTCGAAAAAATGTATCGTCAAATACTTCTACACAAAAACGACCAAGACTACCAAAGAATTGTATTTTGTTCAGACTTAACAAGTTCCATACTCGATTACAAATTGAAAACCGTAACCTTCGGTGTAAATTGTGCGCCTTATCTCGCAATACGCACACTGCACCAACTCTCAGAAGACGTTAAAACGTCACATCCCAATGCGGTTTCAATATTGAGAAACGAGACGTATGTAGACGACATTCTGTCTGGTAGTCACGACACACTCTCGGCCCAAGAATCCCTCTCACAGGTAATGGAGGCACTCAAGTCGGCAGGCTTTCCGCTTAAGAAAATAACAGCCAACCATCCCGAAATTCTCAAAAATATAGATGCGGAGGACTTGCTCGACACCAACTTTCTCGAATTCGAGAAAGCAAGCACAACGAAAACGCTCGGAATTCAATGGAACGCGCTTTCAGATACCTTCTCATACACTGTTGATTCCGTCCCAGCGTTATCCGCTAGCACAAAGCGACAAATTCTCTCCTCTGTCGCGAAACTTTTTGACCCCGCAGGATGGCTACCGCCGATAATGATTCAAGCCAAAGTCCTATTACAAGAGCTCTGGCTTGACGGCACTGATTGGGATGATCAGGTCAAACCCCTCCGTCTAGTAAAATGGGCGCAATTTGCGAATAATCTCGAAGCTATATCAAGCATTCAAATCCCTCGGTGGGTGAGTTATATTCCAGACCAACAGGGCGAACTGCATGGCTTCTGCGACGCCTCCGAAAAGGCGTACTGTGCCACCATCTACCTTCGGACCACGAATGGCACCACTATCTCTTCCCACCTTCTAGTCGCCAAAAGTAAAGTCGCGCCGCTTCGAACAACAAGCTTACCCCGGCTAGAGCTGTGTGGCGCCCTTCTCCTAGCCAAACTAGTCGCAGTCGTCCAATCTCACCTCGATCTCTCTAAGCGGAAACTGATATTATGGTCAGATTCCGAGATCGTTTTAGCATGGCTAGAAAAGCCTCCTCACATGTGGAAAACCTTTGTTTCCAATCGAACCGGGCAGATTATTGATCTGGTCGGAAATGCTACTTGGCGACATGTTCGCAGCAAAGACAATCCCGCTGACATGGGCACTAGAGGCTGCAAGCCTCTCGACTTGGCGGCGTCGTCTCTTTGGTGGAATGGCCCGGAATGGCTAGTAAGCCCTCCGGAAGCATTGTTAAAGTCATCTCACCGAGACATCAGCCCACAATAAGTGCGCCGTGTCGATGCTTTTCATGTAGCCGAAGAAATTCTCGATATTCTCGATCGGTTTTCCTCATACTCGCGGGCCCTAAAGGTTATGACATATGTTTTTAGATTTCTTAGCAATCTGAAAAGTCGAATCAAGGGCACATCAGTTGCACAAGACGATTCTCTAACTCACGATGACTTCAATGCCACAAAGCAGCGTCTCATAGCCTTGACTCAAGCTCGATATTTTCCTCTTAAGAGGACTATGTTGTCCAACTCGGTCCCTATCGGAAAACGAAGTTCATTACTCACGCTCAACCCGTTTCTTGATAAGACTGATTTACTCCGTGTCAACGCTAGACTAGCTCATTCCACGTTGAGTTACAATGAGCGACACCCAATCATAATTCCTGAGAAGTCTCGATTCGCTGTCCTATACATTCGCTTTATACACGAATTACTTCTGCATGCGGAGACGCGTCTCATGTAGCAAGTTATAAGGCAGGAATTTTATATCCCCAGGCTCAAACCGCTCATCAAAAAGTGCATTTTTCAATGTAAACCTTGCACCGTCCATAAGCAACAAATGCGTTCGCAAATAATGGCAGCCTTGCCCCCAGAGCGGTGCACATACGCTCCGCCCTTTACCACCACCACTGTCGATTTTGCTGGGCCTTTTCAAATAAAGGCCTTGTTGCTAAGGTCGCACACCCTGGTGAAGGGCTATGTGGCTGTCTTTGTATGTTTCTCTACAAAGGCCGTTCACCTTGAGCTGTGCTCCGATCTCACAACAGATGCGTTTCTCGCCGCATTTTCCCGCTTTATAGGACGTCGTGGATATCCTTCCCGAATGATGAGCGATAATGGCAGAACCTTTATTGGAGCCAAACGAGCCACTGAACGCGAATTTTCTCAATTTCTCCACCAAGTGTCGCACGATGTAATCACTAAATACTGCCCACAAGGCATCGATTGGAAGTTTATTCCTCCAAGTGCCCCTCACATGGGTGGTTTGTGGGAATCCGCAGTGAAAAGTTTCAAAATGCATCTCAAGAAAACTGCAGGATCTCATAAATTCACCTTTGAAGAATTCACCACTCTACTTATAAGGATCGAAGCCGTGTTAAACTCTCGGCCCATCTCGCCACTCTCCCAAGATCCCACTGATTTTACGGCCCTCACTCCTGGACACTTTCTCAGGGGGGGCGCCGCTGCTATCATCTCCCGAAGTAAACCACGAAAGTCTGTCTCTCGTAAACCGATGGGAGAAGGTTAAGGTTCTACACCATCAGTTCAGCCCTCGCTGGAAAGAGGATTACCTCAAAGGCCTCCATAAGCGATATAGATGGAAGGATACTAAAACTGAACCCAAAGTCGGAGAGTGCGTTCTTATCAATGATGACACGCTTCCACCGACTGAATGGCGCCTAGGTCGTATTGAGAAGGCGCATACTGGCCCAGATGGTCATATTCGTGTGGTCGACGTGCGCACTCAATCCGGCACTCTCACTCGACCAATTGTAAAGTTATGTTTCCTACCTTCATCAGAATTACAACGCCCTCTCAAAGAAACTGAGGAAATATCAGTCGAAACCGCACCAACTCGCTTCCACTAAGTCCCCTAAGCCCGCTTTGTTTTACGTTCCCTATCTTCAGATCCCACAGCAATTGCACTCTTCAATATGTATAATCCGATGCTTCTTACTAATCCCTTGCGAATATGCATCTTTACAGATGGAGATCGATGATGCACCACAGCCAGCACCGCGACCGTCTCTAAGTTCTAGCGTTGTGCGGAAGTCCACCGCCGTGCCGCCTATGTGCTCGCCACCACGCTCTTCGTCTGTGCGCTATTTTCAAGAAGATGCAACCGCAACAGCGATTCTTGCTTGCTCGCACTCACCATTATTGCGCGAATTGCCTTGCATTGTCGCATTCTACAAGCGAATGCACCTCGGTGGCCAGATGCCGATTCTGTGACCTACGCCACCATTTGCTATTACACCGCAAACCATCGCCGCCAGCTCCGAAGCAGGTGTCGCGAAAACCAAAAACGCCGCCAAGGCATGCCACGCCTCATCGTGCCAGCAACCAGTCGTCTCATCGTCATCGTCCGACCCGCGTGGAAAAGCGCACGGTCAAATGCACCGCGCAGGGACTGCGTACCGCAACGTATCGGGGAAAAGTCACGCAACTATTAGTTCACGAGGCTATGCGAGCCCTCCAGGAACTGCAAGAGACACTAGCCGCTTAGCGCGCCTAAGGCCGCGACGATGTTTAAGCGCCTGTCACCGATTAAACTGTTTAATCTTTTATATAGCAGATAATACGTATCTCGCCTTTGCCATATTACATCCTTTATTGAATTATTCATAAATTTAACTAGTTATGACCGAACCTTACGCTTATGTTCGGTATTATTTGAATTGTATTCCAAATGATTGAATTGTATTCATTCTAATGTAAGTTTGCGCAAATAGTTCTATTGTATAACAGTTATCGAATTTCTAAACTATTGGCATCACCCATTCTGCAGGTTGACAGACGTCAGCTGCACGTATTTACATTCATTCGTCAGAAGTTTTTTTGCAACGATTAACGCTACCGCTTTTTTTGCTTTCTCGCTTACATATGTATGTATAAATATATATACATTTTTACTCAACTCGCGCCGCTTTGTAAAATTAACTTTGTAAATTTAACTTTGTAAAATTAACTTGGAAAATTGTGCGCTACGGTTTTACGACATTTGTGAACTATTTTAATAAAGCTGAATTTCTTTTAACCGTGCGTGGTTTTATTTATTTCCACGGGAAAAACAGTGTCAGTTGTTCTATTGCCTTCAACGGCGCAGCCATCGTTCCGCTTCACCATCATCGATCGCCAGCCATCCAACAGCACCGCAGCCATTGTGTTGTGCAGCTACCACCGTTCCAGCGTCATCAACAGCCACCTGCCGTCATCCCCATACCACCAGTCACCCTTCTGTGAACCAGAGTCTCATAGCCCTAACACAAGTAGAGTGCCGATTCGGTGGTTTCATTCTGGCCATCTAATTTAATTATTTATGTTTTTTCGTTTATATATAAGTCGTTTAAGAGTTAGTCGTTTACAGTAAGGTTCCGGAGTAAAGCTCCACCAGTCGCAGCTGTACCCTCACCATACGGAGTGATTTGATAACACCTTCGGGATAGACATTGTTGGCCATTATGGCCAAACCTTTCTCGATCGTTGAGACGAGGTCGTGGAGAGAGGTCTCTATGGATTTGCGTTTTGAGTAAGCATGCTGGTTCGAGGAGAGTTTGTCTTTCCTTATATTACGCCGAAAATGCCTCTCAAGAGTTTTGATAAGGAATGAGGTGAGGCTTATGGGCCTGAAATCTTTGGGTTTCGCGTGAGCAGTCCTACCTCCCTTCGGTACAAAAACGAGCCATCAAGTCTGCCCCGGGCCACAGCTGTCCCACCGAGGAGATTGCCTCCTGGTAGAGCTGGACTGTGCGCTGCTCCACGCACGCGACCAGTTTGATTCACCCTTGATACCAGCCGGCGTTACGGAAGACTGGTCCAGGGCCGGGATACTTCAGGAGTATGCCCTTGCAAACCCTGCAGAGGCGCAGTTGTCCGTGCTGATACTCCCATCGGGATGGCTCTTGTCGAGCACAGCCAGCGTTAGGTGCTCTTTTGCAGCCTCGCTAAATGGCTTAGCTGATACGGCTATCGACCGACCGTCCGGGGGGAGGAAGTCCTGTGCCTCTTCAATACACTCTGGGTATCGTCCTGAGATGCCTTTCTGTTAGAGGCCAGGTTCTTTGCCAGGTTTGTCCTGCCCGCCGTTCCCTAATGGGCGCATTTCGCTGGCATCACGGACTTCCTTAGCCCACTCGAGATATGCTTTCTGTGCCTCCGTCAGTTGGGCGTACGGTATAGCCTCCAGGCGTTTGATGATCTTCGGGGTTGCCCTTCGCGCTGGGCGCTGACGTGAGGCTTAATGGCTTTGTAAGTGTTCTGCGCAGCGGTGGTTGGTTTAATGACCGTGGAGGACCCCTGTTTCACCACCAAACTGTGCTGGGTAGGAGGAGCCTTGGTGGACCTGGGAAGATTGATCGTAATCATCTTTTCCACCGGAAGCGACTTTCCCTCAAGGTATGGGGCATATCTCCAGTCGCTGCGGAGGGTCTAAACTGAGTACCGGGCCGTGCAGGCCCTTTCGGCACCGTCGATGCGGTTCCCGAGATGAGGTTGGACGTTTCTTCGCCGTATCCGTCGGCGGCACTACCCGTGCAGGGTTTCGAGGCTGGGTGTTTGGGTTTAATCATTATAACTGGTTTGTTGGCCACCTATTGAGTCGAGACCATTCGGCGGCCGGAATTAAAGGGAAGGGGAAGGGAACGGTCGACTACGGCAAAGCCCCATGCCCCATGCTACGAAATATATAGGAAACCAACGGCAACGGACACCATCGTTCACAATACCTCAAACAATACTCAACTCCATAAAATGGCCGCACTAAGGCATTTAATTAATATACTGGAAAATACACCTTTATCAAAAGAAGGATACATGACGGAACTAAGAACAATATACAATATATCTGAGAATAACGGATACAAAAAGAATGTTGTGAATAAAAGCCGACAAAATAAAGACAGACAGAGAAAAAACGACGTAGACAAAGACAAAAGAAAATAGGCAGAACTGACTTATACTGGGACAGACACATACAAATTGGCAAATTTTCTCAAAAAACGATAAATCCAGATAGCATTTAAAACAGCTAGTAACCTAGGAAAATTGCTTCGAACCAGCATGAATACCGAAGACCCATTTAACAAACAAGACGTATACAAGCTGACCAGCCAATGCCATTACAGCTACATAGGACAAACAGAACGGAAAATAAGAACACGATTCCGCGAACATATAGGTACGAAAGCCGACCACTGTACCTGAGTCGAACTTCGCTAACCACATGTTCAGCATTAAATGTCCACCAGCAAATATTAAGAAGACAGCTAAACTAATTCATGTACAACAGAAGGGACGCCGCCCGACGCAATATTTGAACCGCTTAAGTTGGTATACAAAGGACAGAACAATAGCATACGTAAAATACAGACAACACACATAACCAGAACAAAATGTTGCATAAAACTAAAATTACCGACTTCTACCTGTATAAAGGAAACCCGAAGTGAACCAAAGAATAAAAAACTCACACAACAGAATTTTATACAGACGAGAATTCAGGACAACCAACACTAATTACTTAGAACGAAAACGACACTGAAGATGACACAACGCCGAAACCGGTATGTCACTAAACCAAAATTGACAAGGGATGACAAAAAATCGTTCCAACATACATACATAAAATACATAGGAACCCCAGGAAGACAGACTTTGAAAGATTCTACACTACCCTGAGCCTAGATGTAACCCATTCAGGGCTGATAGGTAATATCAGGAGCCCGACAGATCTAGAAGGACTAGGTAGAATAAGCAAGAGCAACTGGATACTGGCGGGAAGGATCTGCACAGAGTCGAGATTGAGGTGGGCGATTAATTATTTTAAACCATTCAAATCACCCGGACCTGTTACAGAGGGGACTAAAACCCATCATTGGACCACTATTAAAAATAGTTAGAAGCAGCTTGGCTCTGGGTTACATACAAAAGACCTGGAAAATAGCGAAAGTGGTTGGTTGGAAAGAAGAACCCTTTTCATCCAAAACCCTTTAGGCAGATATGCCTCACATCATGGATATTGAAGGGGTTTTTGATAATACGTCACATGCGGGCACAAACGGGGCCTTAAGCAACAGGGGGGTCAACGATACCCTAGTGACACGGATCAGCATGCTGCTCAGTACCAGGAAAATGGAAATCGACCCAAACACTGGGAGCAATATTATAGCCAATAAAACAAGAGGCTGCCCACCAGGCGGAGTATTATTCCCGCTACTGTGGAACTTTGTAGTAGATGAACTCCTTCAAAAGCACACTCTGTGTGTTACCAGAATATGGTGCACTACTTTTCGACTGGGTATCAATCCATCCAAAACCACCGTGGTGCCATTCACAAGAAATTATAAACTTGATGCCCTTAAGCAGATTTATCTTGACGGAATAAACATAGAATACCAGAAGGAAGTACAATTTCTAGGGATAATACCAGATCAAAGACTGCTGTGGAAACCCCACATGGATGATCTGGGGAAAAATCAGTAAGAATATTTATGGCATGTAAATCCATGGCTAGGAAAAATTGGGGCTGCTCCCCAAAAATTCTCAGATGTATGTACACGGCCATCTTACGACCTACAATCATTTATGGGGCTGTTGTCTGGGTAAATAGAACACACCAGCAAGGCACCATTAAAACACTAAGAAAACTGCAAAGGCTGGCTTGCGTCAGCATAACAGGGGATATGCGAACCTGCCCAACGGCAGCGCTGGAAGTATTACTGGACCTACCACCTCTTCACTTACATATTCACATGCAAGCGGAGAGGGCCATCCTAATGATGACCTGTAACAAAATCGAGACTGAGGGGTTCTTAAGTCGGAGGAAGACTAACACTCTAACTGAACGATATCCTGAAGTAGCTATACCGAGAGATACCGTAAAACCGAGTTAAGCCTCACAAAAAGATTTAAAACTGAATTGAGCAACAAAAGAAGTTGGGTGGGAATATTGCTATTCTATCTGACAGCCAAGCAGTAATCAAGGCCCTCAAATCTTACCAGGTAACCTCGAACCTGGTAATGGAGTGTCTTGATAAGCTGAACACACTTGGTCTTACGAACCGGGTCGGGGTTCTTTGGGTACCAGGTCACGCTGGTATCTTTGGAAATGAGATGGCGGACATGCTCGCAAAGAAGGGAGCATCAACTCCCCCCCGAAAGGGGCACTATTAGCCTTAACGAGGAAAGAGGAAGAAGCCCTCAGTAAATAACACTGGGACAACCTGCCAGGTCTGGAGCACTCCAAATCTCTTCTGGGTAGCTACAACCAAACTAGATTTAGAGAATGAATGGGCTTCTCAAAGAACAACTAGAGAATGATCACAGGAATCATTACAAGACACTGTAGGCTGAATTATCCCCTAAATAAACTGGGAACTTATTCGCAGGAACGTTGCAGATTCTGCAGGAAAGAGAAATAAACTTCTAAACACTTCCTGGAAAAGTGCCCCGCATTGATGCACAAACGTCAAAAATGTCTCGGCGAATATCTGATTACGGACGATGGTATAACTTCCAGAAACTTGGGTTCAACACCAAGATTTATCTCGGAGGTTGGACTAAAGGAAATTCTTTAATCCAAGTAGGGGGCACAATTGACCTTAAGGTCGCAGAGTTATCTCCCCAACAACAATAATAATAGTAATATTTATATACATACAAAAGAATTTGAGGTAAGTTAGTACCCACGCGTTTTATGTATATAATTTTATAGCTATATATATATATGTATATCATATGTAACCGCTTCGATTTTGTATATAATTTTATCGATTTTGTAATATTAATAGATAATTCTGTTTTTCTTAGTTGGTTTCATTTTTCTCGCAACTGTAGTTTCTACTTGCTTTATTTTTTATAAAATCATTTTATGATTACTAAAAATTACACTTTGTATTTTTCCGCACTTTTATAAATTCCTAATTTTATGTATGTATGTATAAGTATACATATACCCTGCAAGCCACCTCTAACCAGTTTCCCCTGAAATAAAAAAAAATTACATACACATTCACACATTTTAAGTCATTTCACCCTCACATTTACACATTTTTTTGAACTTTCGAAACAATTTCTTAAAGTTAGAGCAGTGATATCTTACTCCAAAAACAATTTCATGTGCTAGAAGGAGCAAAAAAATGAACGACAGTTTTTTAACAAAGTGGGGCATGAATAAAATCAGCAATTCAACGTAAGTAGGCTGTGACAATAAAAAATATTTAGAAAAAAGAAAAAAGAAAATTTACACATTTCAGATTGTTACTTCGTGCCAGAACAACCAAGGATCACTCTACCCCTTTTGGTAAGTTTTTTTTTTTTGCATTTTTTTTTTAAATTCCCAGCTAGGATTTGTTTTACCATTTATTAATTTTATATTTTCTCTTTTTCAGATTTTTGCTGTGCTGTGCTGTGCCACGTTAAATAATTGCTGCTCCACAAACAACTAAGGATCGCTGCTCAACATTTTTTGGTAAGCTTTTTTTTTCATTTTTTTTTCATTTTTTTTTTAAATTCCCAGCTAGGATTTGTTTTACCATTTATTAATTTTATATTTTCTCTTTTTCAGATTTTTGCTGTGCTGTGCTGTGCCACGTTAAATAATTGCTGCTCCACGAACAACTAAGGATCGCTGCTCAACATTTTTTGGTAAGTTTTTTTTTTGCATTTTTTTTTTTAATTCCCAGCTAGGATTTGTTTTACCATTTATTAATTTTATATTTTCTCTTTTTCAGATTTTTGCTGTGCTGTGCCACGTTAAATAATTGCTGCTCCACAAACAACTAAGGATCACTGATCAACATTTTTTGGTAAGTTTTTTTTTTTATTTTTATTTTTTTAATTCCCAGCTAGGATTTGTTTTATATCACATCAAGGTGTAGCTTATATTTAAGTAGAGATGGGTTACAATAATTATATTTAAATAAATCTAAATTGTAAATGTTTAGTGAAAGTGAATTTAATAGTAAAATTTTAAAGATTAAAAATTTGATTATAGCTCTAAAGGTATCTAGTTTTTTTAGAAATGAATTTAATTTACAAAATTTTAATTTTTATTTTTTTTATTAGCAGTCATTAATAAGCTTGTTATAAATTATTTTATTATTTATTTATGTTTTAATTTTTTATAAAAATTGTTAATTAATAATGATAAAATTAGTATATTATATGTTAATTATATATATAAAATGTATTTCTTTTTCAGTTAAACATAATTTTAAAATTGAAGGGTGCAAAAGGTTGCGTGAGGCACGTATTTCGAAGCATTTTTGCCGACACTCTCTTATTTTTTTACAATTATGAAGGCAAAGCCAATAAAGCTTCACTTCTGGGGCTTAAAACAGTAGAATTGCTTTTTGGTAAGAATGTTTTTGTTGTTATTTTACTTAATACAGTAAATAATTAAATTTATTGCATATACATACATATGTATTTCTAATAGATGCGTTCGGGATTATGCCGAAAATTGAATTCATAGCCGAAATCAGAAAACATGTTTTTCAAAGCCACAACAGACACAAGCAAATTTCAATTAAAAAGAAAAAGATCAACAAACAACCAAACAATAATTAAATATAAAAATTAAAAAAAAAGAAAAACTTGTATAAAAAATAATAATTTAAATTTAAATTTGTTTTAATTCTCTTTAACTTCGTATTTTAAAAGTATTATGAATACGTGTACATATGTATAGTTTATTTCTAACCATTAATCTAATGTATTAATATTGTTAATGCTAACTTTTCTATATCAATAATTATAATTTAATGAAATATATGTATACAAATAAGAAATACATATAATACATTTTTTTTTCAATGTACATAAATGTTATGTGGTTGTTAAATATTTTTACAAGAAATAAATGAATGGAAAAAATTATTGTTGAACTGTTTATTTATGTTAACATTAGCTACATGTTTACTAGAATACTAACTTATGCAGATGTTAACATTATCTACATGTTAACCAGAATGTTAACTTAGGCAGATGTTATTACTAACTGTATGTTAACCGGAATGTTAACTTGTGCAGATGTTATCACTAACTCTATGTTTACCAGAATGTTAACTTGTAAAGATGTTAACATTAGCTACATGTTTACTAGAATACTAACTTGTGCAGATGTTAACATTATGTACATGTTAACCAAAATATTAACTTGTGCAGATGTTATTACTAACTGTACGTTAACCGGAATGTTAACTTGTGCAGATGTTAGCATTAACTGTATGTTTACCAGAATGTTAACTTGTGCAGATGTTAACATTAGCTACATGTTTACTAGAATACTAACTTGTGCAGATGTTCACATTAGCTACAAGCTCACAAAAACATTAACTCGTACGTACGTTAACACTAACTACATATATGTTTACCAGAATATTAACTTGGGCAAACGTTAACATTACCTACAAGCTCATCTAAACATTAACCTGTAACGAAGGTAACATTAGCTAAAAGTTGACCAAAACATTAACTGATACAAATGGTAGCATTAACTAAATTTTTACCATAATATTAGCCGAATAAGGGGAAATAAGAGTAGTCCAGCTATAGTTTAGTGAAATCGAACAATTCTATTAGTGCGAGGGAGACGGCGCGTCACACGTATATGAAAAAGTGGTTAATATTTTCACACAGCTAGAACAAAATTACCTACTTTTTTTACCTGTCTACAAGTGAACGAAACCTACCCGTTAACCAGATTTCTAGCTGGTAGCTGGCTTGCAGGGTATGTTGCTAGCAATGGGTATACGCGTATGTATGTTTGTTTGCTTGTTACTGCAGTTGGGGCCAAAGAACTTGTTCGCAATGTATAGTTTTATATGTATTGTGACGTGGGGTTTGTGGGGTTTAGTGGACTGTATATTAAATTTTTATACTTGGGACTAGCTGTAGATTAGCTTAAGCTTTAATGGGGCTAAATTTTAAAAATTTACAAGCAGTTCGCTTTTTAATTAAAGTAAGTTTATAAAGTGGAAAGGTCGCTGGTTAATATCCGGCTCGAAGGACCATTTACACTTTTCCACCACTCACTGCCCTTTACTTTTTAGAAATCCGACCACCCACCTCTTTTTCACAGAAGCTTTTCCTTTTTTTGAAATAAAACAGTTTCGAGTTTCGGAATTTAATTTACAATATTTATTTAATTAAAAACTAAATTAATTAAAATTGGGGGAACACGGTCTTGCAGTTGCCAAGCGGCTCATTTAGCCAATATGCTAAAAATAACGAACTTTTTGCGCACCTAAAACAAAAGAATGACTTATTTTCGAGGCTTGAAAAAGAAGCCGGCAATCGAAACATTAAAAGCATTGAATAGCCAAAAGATGATGTATTTTTTAAATATTTTACTATTACAAAATTAAAAATTAGTGGACAAAAAATTTCGAAATCTTTACACATTTTACAGATACCGCCGAAAAAATATCTGACGACTATTAAAAATTGAACTGATGACAATTTACCATGACGAGCCACTAGTAGGAGGAGACTGGAGCGAAAAGATTTTACGGGAAAATTAGATTGGGAAAATATGACCAATTACATTTCAAAATTAATTTTTAAAATGCGGTAAGTGTCTTTTAAACAACGCAAAAAAGAATTTCGCATTAACACCAACACCTTGTAAACAATTTGGTAACAAGTTCGCAGTTACTATGATTTGTGATCTAACTAAATATCTGGTTACAGTAGCTATGTTAAACAGATAAATCATCTATATTTGAAAGTTTTAATGTAACACACGGAATTATGAATTCAAGAAAATCGGACTTGGGAACCGAACACAAAAATGAAATTTTCTCCCAAGCCTATCATTAATTCCTTCGGAGATCCAGATGGGACAACGTCGTGAAAATACTACATCAATTGTGAAACGCAATTTTACAGTTATTTGTGAAAATAATCTACGAACGCTTTGCTTTATCGGGAGAAGTGAAAGTAATAATTAAAACGAACAAAAAAATACAAGTGAACCAGAAACTCAGTGGATATTTTTCACTGAAGTAATTAAAAATGTAAGAAGTGTTTATTAATAGCTATAGTGCAGAAATTTAAATATATTTTTGAACAGGTCAAGACCATCCACTAACTGGAGTTAGTATGAGAAACTAATAAATATGTTGGAAGAGCGGGCAGATATTGTGCAAGGTTTGCCAAAAACCCCTTAAGAAAATTTGCACAGTTTTTGCGAGGAAGATGCCCGGCAGCTGAACTGCCTTGTGCCTTTAGTTAAAAATACGACTTTCTTAGTCAGCTTTTTGAATAGATATATGCACTAAGAAAGTGGTAAGTAAGTAGGCAAAAACGTTTGCTAATTAATTGAGTTATTGTAAAAAGAAAACCGACATTTTGTTTTTGATATTCTCTTCATTTCACTGGTTTTGTTGGACCCTAAAAGCTATGTGTAACGATAGCTATCTCTAAACATAACCCATATAATTTTTTTTGTATTTAAATAATTGTTGTAAACTATGCATGTGAATATATATACATTTTCTTTCAACTGCTGTCAAACTACGAAAACGTCGAAATTTCTGATAGTATTTTTCCCAAATTCGTGACGTGAGATTTCTTCACAACACAAAAATACAGCAAATCAGCTGTTTATAGTAATGCAGGAAAACCAAATTTCAATTGATAATTGTAGTTATGGTGTGGAAAATACTTATTCGTAATTAGTTATACCCTACACCACATACACGTATATATGTATATAAAATAAAAATTTACAAAGTGCGAAAAAATAAAAAGTGAGATTATTTTTTACATAATAAAACTAATAGAAACTACAGTTGCGAGAATTATAAAAGCAACGAAGAAGTATATAAACATAACTATTAGAAATAAAATCAAAGCGGTTACAAATTATATATATATACTTCCATATATACAAAGCGGTTAAAATATATACATAAAGCGCGGCGGTAATAAATTACCTCAAATTCTTTGGTATATTCTTACAAAAAAAAAATCAGTTATACAAAAAATTAATAATTTAGTTTTTTAATTTTGCATCTTAATGCGACTTGATAAATCCCCGCTAAAAGAACAAAAAACCCGTCAAATTTTAGAAATCCCGAAAATGGCCGATGACGATACATCAAAACACACCAAAGCAAAAAAAGATACAAGATTTTTCCGGCACAAAATTTATTTCAGAGAGTGACAGTTTAATAAGATACTGCACTCGATTTTCCTCAACCACAAATCAAGACAATTCAGAATCCGTTCTGGAAATAAAAAAACAAAGGTCTTGACAACTTTTGGACACGACTCCAGTCTGCATATGACACAATTATTGAAACAGATGGTTCAGATATGCCAGAAAATTTTAAATCTTCGGCTTATGCAAAATATGAAAACTGCTTAGACCAATATGAAGAAACAAAAGCTATGATCTCCGATCAATTAAAGTTACAGCCTATTGCACCTACTGCACCCCCGCGAGTAGAGCTGCCCCCAACCTTAATACGAGAAGAAAATTTAGGCATATACGTCAAAGTGCCAGCGTGTGATACAGAAGTATTTCATGGAGGTTATGAACAATGGCCGTCCTTCCGGGACATGTTTACAGCCGTCAGATATAAAACGAAAGGTAAAGCAGGCGCTATAGTAAAACAGTTTGCCCTCAGTGATGAAAATTTCAATCTGGATTGGGAAGCATTAAAATCTTGTTATGAAAATGAAACGGCCGAAGAATTTTTAAAATTACAATCCACTGTAACAAATTGTTTGTCAGACACAAAATATTCCCACTGATTGCTGGGTCCCCATTCTGGTAAATATATGCGCTTCCACTTTACCAGACCCGAAAACCCCGAAATCCAAAATCCCGTAATTTCTCAAGAGGAACCATGCTGCTCAAACTCAGCTAGAATACAAACGCTTCATTCCGAGAATGCAAGTAAAATATTACTACCCACTGCGGTGATCTCCCTCGAACATAGGGGAGAAATATTAAAGCTAAGGGCCTTAATAGATCAAAGATCCCAACGATCGTTTATTTCTGCTACGGCCCAAAACAGATTGAAACTGCCGATTAAACAAGCCAATTTTGAAATTTCAGGAATGGGCGGAAGAGTAGTTCAAAACTCAAAATAAATCTGCCCTATTGCCTTAATTTTCCCCAAAGCAGACAAAAGACTACAAGCATAAGCTATAGTTCTGCCGCAACTTACAAATATGCTTCCGAGCTATCACATAAATAGCAAACATTCGCAAAAGTTTTCACATCCAAAGTTAGCTCACAGCAATTGCAACACCCTTGCTCAAATCGACATTTTATAGAAAAGCGATATAATCCCCTAAATATTACCGGAAGGTGTTGAGAAAATAGCCAACACTTTATTAGCCCAAAACACCATCTTCGGATGGTTTCTAAGTGGCAAGGTTAGGTTAGGTTCGGTTAGAGTGGCTGCCACCGCACAAGAGCACGGTGGCACACTTAGGCTGTAAGAAGCCCATTGTGATACCACTAAGCCATGCATTTCCTCCCTCCCTTCTTTCAAAAATTTAACCATCCTGTGCGCTTAATGTAGAGTAGAAAGTTGGAAATGCTTGCTGAGTTCAAGTCAGCTTAACTGTCCAAAAAGTAACTTTTGAAAACTTTACTGCGCGTCTTGGCCAAGCCGGGGCAGTGGCAGAGATAGTGCTCAATACTCTCCACCTCCTCCTCGTTTCGGCAAGTGCGGCAAAAATCATTTGTTGGGTAACCTAGCCTTTCCCCATGCGTGCCCATGAGGCAGTGTGCCCGGTTATCAAACCCACTACTAATCTGAGAGAGGAGTGGCCAAGCATAGTGAGACCTTTAGAGCGCTTTCAATCAACTTCTGGCCAGATTTGTCTGATAAGGTTGCAGATGGGCTCCGATGCCCACCTAAAATTTACCTTACCCATAAGCTGAGATCTTAATCTCTGAGCAGAGTTTATCACAGTTAGTTCCGTCCCTTTCCTTGCTAGTGCATCAGTCAGGTAGTTGCCAGGAATGTCATTATGGCTAGGGACCCATATAACACATACGGAGCACAAATCTGCAAGCTGGTTTAGAGCTGCTCTGCATTCAATGGATACTTTGGAGGTTGTACCGTAGGAGTTTAGAGATTTAATAGCAGCCTGGCTGTCAGAATAAATGGTGATGACTCGTTCTAAAGAGGTGCACGTTGTAAGGCCACGAGCTGCTTCCATTATTGCATTTAGTTCGGCCTGGAAAACACTACAGTGGTCCGGTAAACGAAGACTAGGGTTTAAATCGGGTTCACTAGAGTAAATACTGCTGCATACTCTTTCGTTTAACTTGGAACCGTCTGTGCATACAGTCGTCGATCCTGGATCCAGGGCCACGATACCTATCCATTCGCTCCTCTCTGAGATTCCTGTGGATAATCTATTTCCAGAGAAACGAGGGTGTAAATTTGTAATTCAACCTCCTCGGGTTGTCGGGCAGAGTATCTAGGACCTTTGCGTGCCTGTAGTTAATATTTCTCCACGGAAGGATCGCATTTAGCCTAGCAGCACTGGAGGCTGCCAGAAATTTTCCGTAGAGATTCACCGGTGGGAGATTTAATATTATCTGCAAAGATTTAGTGGGTGGAGAGGGCAGTGCTCCCGTGGTGAGCATAAAGGCTGCCCTCTGGACCAGTCTAGCTTGGCTCTGGTAAGAGTCCTGCTCAATGCCGGCCACCATACGAGGATCCCGTAGAAGAGAATGGGTCTTATTACAGTGTACAATGTGTGTGACAGATCACCTCCCTGGGGTGTACTTCTGGCCACATGTTTAGATTTAGAGCTATTCCCTATTGTTGAGAAGATCGATCTTTTCCTGAGTAGGAGGCCCACAAAGTCCACCAGTCCCAGCTGTACCCTCACCCTACGGAGTGATTTGATAACACCTTCGGGATAGACATTGCTGGCCATTATGGCCAAACCTTTCTCGATCGTTGAGACGAGGTCATGGAGAGAGGTCTCTATGGATTTGCGTTTTGAATAAGCATGCTGGTTCGAGGAGAGTATGTCTTTCCTTATATTACGCCGAAAATGCCTCTCAAGAGTTTTGATAAGGAATGAGGTGAGGCTTATGGATCTGAAATCTTTGGGTTTCGCGTGAGCGGTCCTACCTTCCTTTGGTAGAAAAACGACTTTCGCTTTCGTCCACTCATGAGGTATGTGGGTGAGGGTAAGACGTGCTGTAAAAATCTGTTTAAGCAGGGGACAAATTAGGTCCTTCGCTGCTTGGAGTTATGCGGGTAAAATTCCGTCTGGTCCTGGATATTTGTACCTCACTATGTCCCCTGCGGTATTTCCTAAGAGTGAGTGGTTTGGAGACCTGGCAAGATGTTGGAATCATTATGGCACCCAGGAAAGTGGGTGGTCCTTGGTAACTCCAGCATTTCGTCGGTTGTAGATGTCCATGCTCCGTTTGGTTTTTGAATATAATTTATCGTTGGAGCACTCTTCGAAATAACCTTCGTCAGCTTGTTGGCTTCGGAGGGGCCTTGAATTGAGGCATCCTTCAATCTGTTAAAGTAGAGTGGTTAGTTCTTCAAAACTTAAAGTTCCATCGTGCATAACGCGTTTTAGATAGTGTTTCATGGACTATAACCTGCCTCCCACAGACCACCAAAATTTGGGGAAGCAGGAGGATTAAAGTACCACTGAGTGCCCAAGCTCGACAGATTTTCTCGTAAGTCTATGTGCATTGTGCATTTTGAGTGAAAGAATTAATAACATTTGCAGCTAGTTTTACTAAAAGAGCAGCTGCACATAGTTCCAATCTAGGTATGCATACCGTTTTGATTGGTGCTACCTTTGACTTCGCTTGAAGAAGGGAGGTTAAAGTGGTGTTATCCTCACTTGAAATGCGAGCGTAAACTACAGCGGCATACGCCGCTTGTGAAGAATCGCAAAAGCAATGCAAATTATATCATGAAGCGCAGTTAAAGTAGTTAAAGTAGTATTATATTCAAACCATACCGATTTAATATCAGTAAGGACTTCTCCGTCCCAATCCACTCCAGCCGGCCACAACTTTTGGAAAAGTTATTTCGCAACAATCGTAGACGGAGTGAGCCATCCTAAAGGTTCGAAGAGACTTGCACTGTCTGCCAGTATGGATCGTTTAGTTGGCTCGATGTCAGTTTAAAGAAAAAAGCCTTAAAAAGAAAGTAATCGAGTGTGGTGTTCCACTGAATATCAAGGGCTTTAACACACTATCTCTATTTAGATTAAAAGTGACAGATGTCTCCCTCAAAGCGGGTTCAACTTCGTTAAGCAATTCTGCTGAATTAGAAATCCGTTTTCTAAGTTCAAATCCGCCTTTATTAAGAAGAGCACATAGGTCTTTATGTAGTCAGATTGCATCTACTAAAGTGTCGGACCCTGACATAACATCATCGACGTAGGTGTCTGCGTCTAACACAGCGGATGCGTGCTCGTATTCGTACCTATGATCTTCTGCAAGCTGACGCAGAATTCGAATTGAGAGATAGGGAGCTGGAGTCGTACCGTAAGTTACAGTATTCAATTCGAAAATTGCGACTTCGTCACTTTGATTACTACGCCATCAAATTTGTTGGTATTTGCGCTGATCGGGATTCACTTCAATTTGGCGAAACATTTTGTCGATATCTGCTGCAAATGCATATCGATGCATTCGCCAGCGTGACTAAATTTGAAACAAATTGTTTTGAAGAATAGGTCCTGGAAATAATTCCTTATTGAGGGACGTTGTTCCTTTTGACTTACTACTGCCGTCAAAAACCACTCGTCATTTAGTGGTAGAGCTAAACTCACGAACAACGCCATGGTGGGGCATAAAGTAAGAATTGAACCAAATATCTGTTGGGTATATGCCCACTTTAGACATGTGGTGCATGTCTTCATAGTCTTGCATGAAATTCTTGTACTGCTGACAGTACAGCGGCCACCTTATGAATATTTCTTCTAATTGTTTAAAACGCTTTAATGCATTAAAGTGATTATTTTTAGCACAGAACCAGAATTAAGTATTGACTTAAACGGTAGATCCACTATATATCAACCACACTCGCTACGCTGAGTTGTGGTCACGAAATAGTCTTCGCTGGCTTTATCTTCGTAATACTTTCTCTTCTGAGGTAGCTCTTCTTGCTCCCAAAAGGAACGTAAAAGGTTTTCTAAATTTATGTTATTCACAGCAATAGTATTGTCAAAACTCTTAGTTGGTCCAGCGATAACCCAACCAAAGACTGTGTTTTAAAAGAACAAATTTTTCTGCACAAATGCTTCGCCAGGAACTACGATTTGACTAAAAATTTCTGCTCCTAGAATGAGGTCTATTTTATCGTCACTATCGAAAGCATGATCAGCAAATGTATCGATTTACAATTCTCGAAGATTTCTCAATACGCTAGTTGCTTTTGGCTTATAAGATGAAAAGCGCTGTAGAACTAGCGCATTACATGTTATTATATGTTTATTTTTTACTGACCAAATATCTATTAAAACCGCACTGCGGCAAATATTGTGACTTTTACCTACCCCAGTAATTTCACAGTACATTTTATGCTTTGTTAGTTTAAGCAGTTGAACTCTGAGTTAAATCTCTGTACTGGTTGATTTGACTAGAACTCGTATAGTACATAAAAGAACGTTGGAAAACAATACTGCGCTATTGGCGGCGGCTATGAAAGATGAATTTGGCCTCTCGGCACAAGCATTTGCAGAGCTTACGCGACCGCTACTGTGGTACATAGCATTACTGTCTGTATGTATGATGAGCTTTTCTACAAACGTTACATTTGTATGTTGATTTGCATTGACGTGAATGATGGCCGCTCACAAGGCAATTAAAGCAAATATGTTTAGACGTTAAAAAGACAGCTTTATCTTTGTTGGATAGTGCCAGAAACCTGAAACATTTTGGTAATGAATGCGGCTTCTCGCAAAATGCGCAGCTGTATTGCTGAGAAGCATGATTAGCTTTAAAACCTAGTCGTTTAGATTTAGATGAATTCAGGTTTGAACTTTTGCTTTTGTCGTGGCACGGTGTACATCCATAAATAGATTCAAGTGTACGAAACCAGTTTTCAAGCAATGAAAAGATCTCTGCAAGTTTTGGCACATCAGTAGAAGATTTTAATGAACTCTGCCATTTTTTACGAGTATCTTTGTAAATTTTTGGCGCTATTAAATGGATCAACACAGGATCCCAATTTGACGTATCGATCTCAATGTTTTTCAACGAAGCTAGGCATTCTTCGGAAGTGTGGAGTATAAGTTTAATGCTTTTGACACTTCCGTCTGAATCAGGAATAGAAAAGATATTTTTAATTAAGGTCTCAACAATTAATCGCTTGTTGTTATACCTTTTTTCAAGCATAAGCCAGGCGGAATCGTAATTAGATTCAGTAATCGCCATGGCTTTAATTATATTAGCGGCTTCGCCTGACAAAGTTCCCTTCAAATAATGGAATTTTTGTATTTTAGAAAGTAAGAGTACATCATGTACCAATGATTTGTAGGCATCCTTGAAAGGAACCCAGTCCATATAGTCGGCTGAAAACTTGGGCAATGAAATTTTGGGCAACTTAGCTTCCACTGTCTGTGAGATCCCACGAAAGTGCTTGCAAGCATATCCGAACCAGCTACAGGAATGCCTTGTAAGTCATCGAAAACTTTGCCTTTAAATGTAGAAAACATTTCGTCGAATTGCTCTAAGGACCCTTGCGATAGGTATGGCACATCAGACGAAACAAGAGAATTTTCGGATACGAAATCTAGAATTTCTTCTTGTTTTTCGTAAAAACGCTTTTACTGGCCTTCCAGCTCTTGTAACATGGGCTTTAAAAGCCCACTTAGTTTTTCCATAGGAGGTTTCGCTATGTAGCGATCGTACATATCTGAAATACGCTTTAGATAATTACGTTGTTGGTCTATAAGTTTATCGCTCATAGCGATAAAGAACTAAATAACTTGCACGGTTTCACTTGGGAATATGAACTCAATTTTGACAGGCACCAACACGTGGTGCGAAGCTCTTCGAATTGCGTTGAACGCAAATGTCTACCTAAATATAGTGGGACTGCCGTGGTCCCGGGTTTCGGCACCAAAAAATGTTTATAATTTTCTACTTACGTAAATTTTAATAGGTTTGTTAAGCTGCAAGTTATTTTAAGTGAATTTAATTAACGCGCTACCGTGTGTGCGTGTCTTTACCGTAGAGATATACTTACATAGCAGTATATAAGTATGTACATACATATTCTTTATTATATGTAAAGAGATTTCTTTTCCGTTTTACCAAACGTGTTCATTTCTACGTCGTCGGAATCCAAGTGTTCGATCAAACTTAAGCGGTAAATCAAATGCATAGAGCAGTAAGAAAAACCAACAAAATTAGCACATATGGGAGTATATGAAGTTTCTCTCTGAGCTATTTTTGATCTTTTACTGCATTATGCATTTGTCTGTCAAAACTTATAATAATAGCACGTTTACATATGCATCGAAAGTAAATATACATTAACAATTCTCAAAAGTATAAAGTAATTAATCTAATGCAACTCGTGATCATTTAATTCGGGAACACGCTCTCAGTTCATTGTACTATAAATGGGCTAAACTGCACACAATGTGTAGCTGTAGTTGTGGCACACGATTGTAGCTTTGGTTAAGATTGAGTTATTTTGAACTTTTGTGGCTCAACGTTGTTGTTAGTTTAATGCTTGTAATTTAAAATGGAATACGAAAAAAAATTAAAAGTTAATAGTATTTGCAAACAATTAAGAATTTCTGTGGAATTTAGTCCATCCGCTATACAAAAACATTTAAAAGAAGGCGCAGACCTGGAAATGTATTGCAGTCGAATGTCGAATTCCCAGTAAGATGTATTTTCTTTTGTTTTAACTAACGTTTTATATATTTCACAATTTCTTCCACTGAAAGCAGCGAAAAAAATGGAAATGGTTACGGGACTCCTATTCAAGGAAAGTTCAAAACAGGAGTGTGTCGGGGCAAGGTGCAGAATAGCCGGCAATTGCGTTTTAAGGAGCACCTTGACTTTCTAAGAGAACAGATTCAGCCAAGAAAACCAATCAGCAATTTAGTATGTGAAATTATTTCAGGATCAGCAGACGGAACTTTGTCTTCGACGTGTGACGAAAACGAAATATTTGAAGAGACATTGAGTTCTACACAACAAACCGAAAATTATCGCAACCGTTATTGGCACGAGAAAATACACGACCTTGGAAACGCGAAAAGTCTGATCTCAAGACTAATTTAATGTCTACAAAAAATTGCTAAATTCCCAATATCTACCATAAAAAAATAACGATTCAAAGCTGTCGATAATGGAATATTTATGCGACAAGGAATGTGAAATAGCAAATGAAAAAAATTGTTAATTAAAAATACTTATCAGTTACATAAAAAAAGTAATTTTTATTTCCATTTGCATTATACATATGTATGTATGTAGCAATACAGTAGAGCGGTTTATACTAGGGTTGAAAATCAAATTTCTCGCATTAAATCACTTCCTTAGCTGTTAATGTGTAAGTTGCATCGCATACAGCCAGGAGAACAATGCTGAAAAAGCCTTTATAGTTTATATACTTTAACTCAAAGTTTGGAGGGCGCCTTATTTGCATGTGTTTTCGCCAGCTGTTTACATCAGCATTCACAAGTGATTCTGCCATTGTGAATTACATTGGCCGTGTTTATATCCGACACCTCGCTTAAGTACTTTTTTTTGTGAGCCAATGCTTCCGGTTGACGAAGGGTAGTTCGTGCGCGCACGAACAGCTGAAGACTCTGTCGGGAAAAAGCACGGCTAGTTTTAAGTTAAACATAGAAAGTAATTGAAATATAAATAAAGGGCTAATAATAACAAAAAGTAAATAGTGTTTTTATAAGTAATTTGTGCAAAGCAATCGAGCCAGGGAAAATGCTCTTAGGGTGTTTATATCCGGCTTGAGGCGCCCGCTTTGTGATACCCTATTTTCCGCAAATCCACCTGATTTACCGTCTGCACTCGCTATAGCACAAGAGTTGCAACACAACCGATCAAGATACGAGTTCGTCCAAACATATGCATCAGCTAGTCGATACAATAATAATCAAAATATCTACAGTTCACAGCCTTCGAACCCTAACCTTTACTCGCAACCGATGCGAACTGTTCAACCTAAACCAATACCGACGGACGTGGATAACGTTAGTTCACATTTTAAAAAATATACTGATTTTAAGAACAACCCGGGAAATCAGTTTGATCAACAAAGGCCCAGAAATATTTCAAATCGGCATCAACTTCGTACTGTGCAGTTCGGTAAAGCGCAACAACATCCACTCCATGGTCATCCTAAAAAAAAACATACAGCCAACACGTCCATTCAATCACCATATAATAAAATGCAGCGAATCAATGCAATGGAAAATTAGTAATTTTATTCCGAAGCTTTCGACAACCAATCAGTCGAGGAAGTTAATTTTTTAGAGTAAATTCGAACTTGCCATTTCTTAAACGAAGCTTCTCGGATGGGCGAGTTCTTAAATTCCTAATAGATACAGGCACCTCTAAAAATTACGTTAAAAGACTTCATTTTTTTAAGGGCGTCACAAAAATAGATAAACCATTCCAAGTCAGGTCTGTAAACGGAATGAATAGAGTAGACGAAAAATGTCAGGTTCACATATTGAGAGAAACAGCTACCTTTTATATTTTACCCCAACTAAATAGTTTCGACGGAATCATCGGGCCCAAATAAACACCAAGGATAGGCTTCTTTTCCACAAAAAAAGAAAGAGGAAGTAAACACTATCATACCCAATAGGAAGGATGTGCCCAGTAATATTCAGGAACTAATTAAATACAACTCAAAAGCATTTGCTAACGCAAATAGAGCTCTTCCTTTTAATACCCGAGTGATAGCAAACAACAACCGAGGCACCTATTTATTTACGCAGCTATCCATATCCTGTGTCCGTATCAGGTTTCGTAAATAAAGAAATATCCGATTTGCTTCGCGATGATATAATCCAAAAATCATATTCGGCATATAATTCACCCATACACGTAGTTACATAAAAAGGATTAGATGACAATGGCAACCAGAGGTTAAGAATAGTTATAGATTTTAGAAAGTTAAACGAAAAAGCGTCTTCTGACAAATACCCGATTCCATTCTCAACAATTCTCGCAAACCTGGGAAAATCAAAATTCTTTACCACACTTGATCTTAAGTCGGGGTTTCACCAGATTCTGCTTTCAGAAAAAGACAGATGTAAAACAGCGTTCAGCGTGAACAATGGGAAATACGAATTCTGTCGACTACCGTTTGGGTTTAAAAAGGTCCCAATCATTTTTCAGAGGGCAATCGACGACGTATTAAGGGACTATATTGGCGAAATATACCACGTCTACGTTGATGATATGGCATCACATTTTCAACATGTTGATGTAATATTGAAAAAAATAGAAGAAGCAGGAATGCGTATTTCGCTAGAGAAATACAAATTTTTCAAAGACAAAGTCGATTTTCTTGGATTTGTAGTATCAGGAGATGGAATTTGTACATGTCCCGACAAAATTGAAGCAATAGTCAACTTTCAGGAACATAAGTCCCTCAGAGCATTGCGTTTAAAAACATTTTGTCATCCGAATATGTACTTCTTCAACACCCGGACTATTCCAAACCTTTAGAAATCACAACAGACGCTTCCTCCGTGGCATTGGGTGCCGTATCATCTCAAGGTGGCAAGCCAATAACAATGATTTCGCGCACACTCTCGAAAACTGAAGAAAATTACGCGACGAATGAGCGAGAACTACTTGCGATAGTATTCCAAAAACTAAGACACTACCTTTACGGTGTGAAAAACATCCGTATATATACAGACCCCCAGCCGCTAATATACGCAATATCCGAAAAAAATCCAAATTCAAAGCTTAAGCGATGGACTACTTTTATTGATTCTTATTCTCCTACGTATTTTTACAAACCAGGCAAAGAAAATATTTTGGCTGATGCTTTGTCACGACAATACATGCACAACTTCTCTGACGATACAGAACACAGTGAGATTTCTTCTAGCGATGTTATAAAAACAGTGAAGTGTCCAGTAAATCAGTTTAAAACTCAGATTTTACTCTCTCAGTCCGATTTTAAAAGCAAAAATACAATAATAATATTTCAAAAATTTCTCCGACATACAATTAGATTCAATTCACCAGAATATATTCTACAAACCTTTCGAAGCTGTATAAACACGGATGGTGTTAATGGAATTTTTTGTGAACTTAAAACGCTGGCGAAAATACAATCATTAATATTATCGAATTTCCCAGGCATCAAATTTCTACACACGGAAAAATTTGTAATTGACCTTGTTAATAGGGATGACCAAATAGAGACCGCAACCACCGAGCACAACAGAGCCCACCGTTCCGTACATGAAAATTATAAAGAGATAATAAACGAATATTACTTCCCTGAAATAAAGAAAACTCTTCTGACAATATCAAAAAATTGCAAAATCTGTCTAGAAAATAAATATAGAAGACATCCGCCGAAACCGGAAATAGGAAAAACACCTATTCCGAAATACCCCGGCGAAATTCTACCCATGGACATATTTTCAGTCGATAAAAAACATTTCCTAACCTGCATTTGCAAATTCTCAAAATTTGACATAACAATTCCAATATCATCAAGATCAATTATAGACATAAAAAGTGCATTACTAATTTTACTCAACAATTTTAAAAACACTAGCATTTTGGTATTGGACAACGAAAAGTCCTTCCAATCAAACACAATATCGCATATGCTTAGAGAATACTTTAAACGAGAACAGTTTTTCGTGCCACCCCTGCACAGTACGAGCAAAGATAGAACGTTTTCACTCCACAGCAGTGGTCGGCAAAATTTCAACTGCGCCTGTGTTGGTGAGAGCGCGATTAGAGCATAGACCAGCGAAATGGTTATGAAAATTCGTTTGTATATTGATAAGCAAGGTTTCACCACTTATTTTTCTTTAATTACTTATGAATTATAAAGAATTTACTATATTTTTATGAAATTAAGTAAATATATGTATCATAAATATATGTATATATACGTATGTAAATTTTAGTTTTATACATGAGCTAGTTTTTTAACGGAATTCAAAATGCAAAACTAAAAATTATAATTAAGCTTATCTAAAATTTGTAGCATGATAAGCATTGGAATTGGCCAAAAATATTTGCCATTATAAAATAATTTTTGCACGGCGTTATTACGGATTTCATACATAAACTTTCAGTTCGCAATAACAGCCACACGCAATGTTGTCTCGTTGCTTGCTCAGCGACGACTAAACGAAACAGCGTAACATATGCGTGTGATGAGAGCTTGAACAATTGTTCTATGGCGTGCCGACCACTGCTCCATAGTAACGGTGCTTAAAATCCGAACGAAACATAACAGACATCACTGAACTTATTCGAATTGCAACTTATAAATATAACAATACAATACAATACTGTCGAAGCCAAACCAATAGATATAATTATCAATTTCCCGGAACTTCATCTAAATAAAATAAAATCAAAACTGATTTCTTCAGAAGAGAAAAATCTCAAACGCTCTAGCAACGAAAAACGAGTTTTCAAAGAAGGAGACATAGTGTTTGTCCGTCGTAATAAACGATTGGGTAATAAATTAGATAAAGTCTTCACCCAAAACACCGTTCAACAAGATTTAGGAACGACAGTAATTATAAACGGAAAAAAATACACAAAGATAACATTCGATAATATGTAAATATTACCATTAGTTGAATAAATTAACATTGAACTTTTGTTCCCCCAAATAACCATCGAAAAATGAGGGTAAAATAAAGTTACAAAGTAATACATGAAAATTATTGCAAACATAAGAATATTATTCATGTAATAGCACAAAATCTAATTAATTAACAAACATTTTAAAACTGGAAACGCAAAATTTCTTCCTTAAACAAATACATATAATGTATGAGGTATTATTGTATAAATATAAATACATAAGGTATCGAACAAGGAAATTCAATAATATACAAAATTTGCTAATTAGGAATTCATAATTTTTGCGTAAAAAAAATACATATAATGTATGAGGTATGGCATAAATACAAATAATTAAGGTAATGAACAAGAAAATACATATAATGTATTATCGCAAAAAAAGGGAAAAAAATAGAAATGCTTAAGTTATTGAACATCACAATTAAATTAAACAATACATTAATATTAATTCCTACAATTAAATGGAAAATAAAGACACTTTTTAAACTTAACTTACATTACAAATGTGTCAAGTAAGACAGAAATATGAAACCATGCATTATTAATTTAATTGTAAACATACATACGAACATATCCATGCATTTCATACACACATGTATATATATATTTACACCATAAGCATATTGTTTTGAATTTTTGTAAAAATACAAGAAAACAATGTGAAAACAAATCGATTTCTTTTTTAGTTTGTAAACAAAAATATCTGTCGGATCAGGGACGCTCCGAGCTTAAGAGAGGGAGGAGTTCACACAGCAGCAGGTGTACGCCAGCATTGGCCGTGTTTATATCCGACACCTCGCTTAAGTACTTGTCTTTTGAGCCAATGCCGCAAGCCCCAAATTGCATTTAAATTTGTGTGGTTTTATTCTACGACAGCAAAACGGCATTCATTTTAATTTAAGGATCTACGATTTTTTGAAGATCGGCTTCCTATTTTTCGAACCCCGTTGCCGTGGGATTCATGAGGAATTCCTGATCCCTAATTCCTCCCCGCTCGAACAAGGTCCTTCGAGCCGGATCATTCTGATTTTTTTTTTAATTTTTTTTGTGGCTGAATTGCTGTACTCGCAAATAGAATCGAGAAACACAGGTTAAAAACATATTTTGCAAAAAAAAAAACATAACCTCTAAAACTGCCAAGTTGCCCATTTTATCCCCCATATAAATAAACTACAAAGGTGTGTTTAATTAAAGAACATAAGCAAATTATTTTTTTAACCTCCAAATCGCCATTTCACATGTGGGCATAAGTTTCTTTTCTTAAAATAATATAAACTTGGCGACCGCGAAACCTACACCAAAAAACGACGGAAAACGGAAGGGTAAGGCCACCCCAACGGTTGGAGCAACATATCGCATAAAATGTAATCCTTAAAAATATTCATTTTTATTGAATCGTGTGTGTTGGCAGCACCCGAGTTGCCCGCACTGAAGAAATAGCGGGTGCTCCAGCAGACGGCAAAACAAGTGCCGGCGTTGTTAGCTGGAAAAATGTGCTACGTCAGTGCTGATTGATTCGTACATCAGCACTGGCGGAACCATACATCAGTGCTGACGAAATTATACGTCAGAGGTGAAAAATTTTTACCTACCAGTGCTCCGGCGGGAGCAGCAACTAATTGGGCGGCGGTCCCAACGATTGGAGGAGCGAATCCGAATAAATAAAGGTAACCATTTCTCTTTTATTCATTTTAATTAACATGCTTGCAGGAACGGAAATTGGGTTGCACCGAATATTTTTACTCCTGCACATCTGCAGGGAAATATTTAGAGGGTGCTCCGCTATACAGCAAAGTGTGCGCCCGCGCTCCAAGAGGAGCATCGGCCAATTTGTGCATCGACGGAAGCAGCAAAATGGGTGCGTCAACGCTCCGGCGGCAGCAGCAGCGAATTTGTGCAACAGCGCTTCCACGGGAGCAATAACCAAATTTTGCACCAGCGCTCCGGCAAGGTCCACAAGAACGGCCCCACGTTCAACTAGGACCCAACCAGTGGCCCACTGTGCAGAGAGGCCCCTACCAACGGCCCAACGATCAGCAAGGCCCCCACCAGTGGCCCAACGAATTGTCAACAAGGCCCCCTCCAACGGCCCAACGGTAAAAAAACAACAACAGTTTTTTAATGGTAGAAGTTATAGTACTATTTCGGAAATCACCACATTTCCTCATCAGACTACTTTTTATTAAATTAATTAAATTTATTTTTCCTAACCACTTCTCCCAGGCTTTGAACCCGGGAGCTCGGAGTTGCAGAGCCAATGCGCTACATATTGTGCTACGCTAGCCGAGTTGGCTGTTGTGTTTATTTCATCTTCCTCAAACAAACCAACTACAAACAAGAGCAACTGATCTGCCGCTATTTAACTTGTTTGTGTGGTTGTTGTAAAAATTGTAAAATTAACATTTATTAGGCCAACAGAAAAATAAACAAACATTTATATGCAAGGATGAGCACGCCTCAAATGCATTCTAATATAAAGTAAATAACTTGAGAACATAATTTGCAAATAAAACACAAACAACAACCGCACAAACTAGCTTGTTCCTGCCTTTGTTTTAAAACACTGAGATTGCTAAACTCAACGATTTTTCGCGCGCGTGCGATACGCTCCTTGAGTTTGTGTCGGGTTATAACACCATGCCCAGTTACTGCCATTCGATCTTCTCTCTGCAAATACAGAAAGAAGAGCTTAAGACGTTGTGGGTCAAAGTCAAAGAGGAATTTGATAAGTACTTAAAGACTTTGTCCGACAACGAAAGCGATCAGTCCGCTCTTCGGTTGGCCAAGTGCCGATACCAGGACTGTTACACCGCTTACTTGACTTGCGGTGCGCTTTTAGGTGAGACTGCTCATGGCCTCACTTTTGCTCAACAAAGCAGTTCAAAGGTCAATCCCGGGCTTCACGAAGTTGAACTGCGTGCTCATTCAAATATCCGTTTACCTCCATGCGATACGAAGATTTTTTACGGTGACTACATGCCGTGGCCATCGTTTCGGGATTTATTCTTCGCGATTTACCTGAACAATTCGCGCTTTACCCCGGTCGAAAAGCTGTATCATATGAATCAGAATACCCGGATAAACGGATAATGGTCAACAGTCAGCTTATATACCTATTAAACTTACCATCGGTCACAGTAGAACGCGGAACCGATATTAAGAATTTGCAAAGGTCGGTTAACAATTGCATCTCAGTGTTAAAAATGTACGGTATTGACATTGAGAACTGGGATGCAATTTTCGTGTTCTTGGAGTCGAGTCGGTTGCCGGACAATACTCTAGCGCTATGGGAACAAGGGATTGTGAGGAAGTCGGAATTTCCGAGGTGGGAGGAATTAGACAGCTTTCTCACAAGCCGTTTCCAAACGTTGGAAACTGTTTCGGACATTCGGAGTGCTAGAGCGGTAAAGCCGACTGTTAGTCGACCACCCGCTGCAAGCTATGAGAGGCGAGTGTCGACACACCACGGGCACTTTTCTCAACCTACCTGTAGGTTGTTCCCGAAGCAAACCCATGAATTCAAGGGTTGCCCCAAAATTTTTGGCAATGAAAGTTGACGATCGCGTCATTGTTGCCAGAAAACTTAACTTGTGCATGAATTGCCACGCACATTCCCATATGGCAAAAGATTGCAAGAGTCCTTTATCTTGTTGGAGTTGTCGCCAAAGACATCACTCTCTTCTACATCGACCTCCTGCGTTACAGTTGCCCAGTACGTCTGCACCACACCCTTCACCCCGAAGCAATGTTCCCTGACTCCCACAACCACGATCAGCACATCCCAGAACGACACAACCCCGACCAAGCACAAGCAATGTGCAATCTCTACATGCTGCAAGCAATTGCAATATATTGCTCGGAACTGACATGGTCAACATTTACCATCTTAGATTCGCCAACCAAGCCAGGGCTTTACTTTATTCTGGATCGGAGGGTACGTTCATCACTGACCGGCTCCGGAAGCGCATCGGGCTGCCAACGGAAGTTGCTGCTACTCAGGTAACAGGGAAACGTGCCACGGTATCGGCAAATGTGCGAGAAGTAGCGCATCTGGTCATAGGTTATTCTGTTAACCCACAGTTTAAAATGGAGGCAAGAGGCCTCGTTTTACCCCAACTGACAGGAGACCTCTCCAAATTTTCATTGAGCCGGGTACATCTTGGATTTCTTCCCCCTCCAAGGTTAGCAGATGTAAATTTCTATAGGAGTCAGCTGGTGGATGTCATCTTTGGTGCGGATGTATACCCGACTGTTATCATGAACCACGTAGAGCGAAACGTGCTGGGATCACTTCTGGCGCAGGAGACGGTGTTCGGGTGGATCCTTACAGGGCCAGTTCCTCGGACGGTCACAACAAGCTGCTTTTCGTCATGTGTGTCGTACTGCACACATATGACGAACCCCTAACTGACACGTGTTTGGGAGCTTCAAGAAGTTTCACCTAAAAGGAAGATCACCCCTGAAGATGCATTTTGCGAGGAGCTCTATAAGAGAAAGATGAATGCGGACGGTATGTAGTATCACTACCCTTTCGACGACATGAGCGAGACGAAGATGTTGGGAATGCAAAACATGATATGTTCTATTCCACAGTGCAGCCGATAGCCGTGAAGCAGGAGTACACCAAGCGAGAGGTATTATCGTGTGTAGCAAAGTTGTTCGATCCACAGGATGGCTCGGACCAATTGTTGTGGTAGCCAAAATACTGATGCAGGATATCTAGCTATCAAAAATAGACTGGTACGACAGTCTACCCCGAAATTTGCTACTGCGATGAAAATCATTTCTGGACAACTACGATAATATTCAGAAAATAAAAATTCCTTGATGGATCCGTTTTTTGCCATGGAATGAGGAAGAATTCCACGGATTGTGTGATGCCTCTGAGAAGGCATATGCGGCGGCTTTGTATATTAGAGTCCGCAAACGTACTTCACAAAAAACACCCCATATTTATTTGGTAGGTAAAACAAAGGTAGCCCCAGTAAAACCGGAGTCTCTCCCCCAATTGGAGCTGTGCGGAGCATTGCTGTTAGCGGAATTAATTAATGCTTTCCTTCCACAGCTCGAGATTTTGCATTCAACGATCTATAAATGGACTGACTCTACGATTGTTCTCTCATGGCTCAAGAAACCAGCGTGTTCATGGACAACCTTTGTGTAGGGCAGAGGAATGTACGAGTTCACGCGACAAGTATCTCAGGGGAAGGATATATCCTGGAGCGTTTTCGGGCTTCTCTCGAGCCTTGAGAGTGATAGCGCGAATTTTTCGATTTTATCGTAGAGTTCACCCTGTCCATAAGTTGGTGATAAGCGACCAGAGAGACGAAATAACACCCGAGGAAATCAGGGAGGTAAAGCGTCGCCTTATTCTTCTAACACAGATGCGACACTATCCAGATGAGTACAGGGCTGGCGGCGCTTCCACGCCTCTTAATGCGAAAAGCCCAATAGCCACTCTTAATCCGTTCCTCGACAGAAACGGGGTTATGAGAGTGGGGGGGCGACCCGCGTTATCGAGTTTACCATATAACGAACGGTGCCCTATAATTCTTCCTTACGATTGCCAGTTTTCAAGACTACTCGTAAAATTCTCACATCTGATTTCCCTGCACGGTGAAAACCAGCTTATATTGAGACTTTTGCGGTCTGAATACTGGATCGTACGTATGAAAAATTTTATCAAAAATACTGTACGTAATTGCAAAGTATGTATTTTTTACAGAAGGAAAGCGCGGGAGCAGTTAATGGAAGCCTTGCCAGTGGAACGAACAGAAGTGTCCAGGCCCTCCACGAACACTGGAATCGACTTCACGGGCCCATTCGAAATAAGGAGTTTTTCGGGCCAAGCATGCCGTATCACCAAGGATAAGTCTGCGTATTTGTCTGTTTCGCGACTAAGGCAATACATTTGGAGGCACCCAGCGATTTGTCAACCCCGACGTTCCTAGATGCCTTTTCGCTGTTCGTATCCCGACGGGGTTGCCCTCTAAATGTACATTCGGACAACGGCACCAATTTTGTAGGGGCGAACAAAGCACTGAGGCAGGATTTCAAGGCATTCGTCTCTACGGTGGCCAGTCAGACAACGCAGACATTCGCCCATCAAGGTATGTATCTCGTAGCACTTTATACCTCTAGGAGCACCTCATGTGAGAGGGCTCTGGGAAGCAGTTGTGAAAAGCTTCAAGATACATTTCAGGAAAATCGCTCATTCAATGCGTCACCATAGAAAAGCTTTCCACACTGTTGGCAAGGATCGTGTCGTGTTTGAATTCTCGACCAATGAGCCCCATCTCTGAGGACTCTGAGGCAATGGAACCCCTAACCCCAAGACATTTTCTAATTGGTGCAAAAGATTATAGCCATCCAGCAGACGTTCTGCGGAGTAGCTGAAGGAGTTGCAGAAACGAACAAAATGGAGGCTCCCCCAACGTAAAATCGAGACAGATGACCTGGTGGTTATTAAAGAAGACAATCTGCCTCCAAATGAATGGCGACTTGGCAGAGTAATTAGGGGTTTTTCAGGCCAAGATAGCCGCGTACGAGTCGTAGAAATACGAACCGCTCGCGGAGTTGTAACTCGACCTATTGTAAAATTGATGCTTTTACCGCCATGTTAAATATTTCTCAAATTGTAGTTTTATTCTGCGAAAGCAAAACGGCATTCAGCATTTTTAATTTAAGAATCTAAGATTCTCGGAAGATCGGCTTCCTATTTTTCGAACCCCGTTGCCGTGGAATTCATGAGGAATTACCGGCCCCTAATTCCTCCCCGCTCGAACAGTATGTGTTTGCCATCAATGCTGCCTCCGCAATGAAGCATATTCCACTTGTCATTAAAATCATCGCTTATCTTTTTCCAGCCGCACAAATTCAGCTCTGGTGCACCGAAAAAGATTTCGTCATCATTTTCCTTTATGAACTTAAATTTAGTTTCGTAGAAGCCTTCCCTGCTCCTCTCTTGGTGCAAAGGGAGCACCCACCCCCGTTGATATGTTATGTGCTAAATATCACATATTTGCGACATCCGATATAAAAAAAACTATTTCTTCGGCAGAAAAACAATAAATTTGCACTTTTGAGGTATGGGCAACAAAATAAGATAAAGAGACTGGTTGATTGTTTATATAAATCGAAAGATTGTTAACAAGAGAAGATCTGTAAGTCATAAAAGAAGCTATAGCTACGATTACGTGATTAATTGTATGCTCATTACTGCCACAATAAAATTAACAAGACTATATTTATAAAATATAAAAGGCAAATTGTCTCTGAGAATTTTCCAAAATATATTTAACATGAACTTTCATATCGGATAGTGTAGCAAACAATTCTTTTGGCTAAACCGAGCAATACCAAAATCTCATTCGATATAAAAGAAAATCCAAAGAAATATATCTGGGGGAAAAAGTTCGGATTTTTTATGTGTTATCTTTGATCTACAAAAGGAGTTAAATACCCACAACGGAAAAAGTTTGAATTGTTCTATTCACGGAAGTATACGTACTATAACTAATGTTTATATGAAAACGGAACCAACAATGCACATTGCTTTCTGTGGGGAGAAGCTTCCGGAAACGGGATATTTAACACTAGTAAATCAAAGATAAACTCATACATCTATAAGCCTTTACTGTGATAGCTGCGCTGGTAAAAATCGCAACCGAGCAATGCTTGCTGCCTTGGCTATCTTTTTTTTTCGTAAAGTCCGTATTGATTTAACATACCAAAATAACCAGGAACCGAAAATAATGATTTTTTTCAAATTTTTTATGAAAAAGATCACAAGGTTCCAAATATCGCTGAACATTTTTAAATAAATACATGTGTATATTTTCTCAAGCTCTATACGAATTTGTTACGATTTAAAAATGTTTGATCAAAACATATAAAATTATTATTAATAATTATGCTTCGTTTTTTATTAACCGCTCATGAAAAATATTCATATACATATATAGTTTTATTTTTTCATTAAAAATAAAACTCATTCTTCGACTGTTAATTTTTCGCTCTGAAATAATGCTTATTTTGTGAGTTGCGGTTTATTGATCAGATAAACTCACTATTTTATGAGTTGTAATATTTTTTGATTATTATTTTTTTCATCAAAAATAATGATTATTTTTGGAGTTTTATTGTTTTGATCAAAAATAAAAATCATTTCTTAATCGTTATTTTATAGCTCAGAAATAAAAATTAATTTTTGAGTTTTATATTTTTTGGCAGATCTAAAAACTCAAAACGACACACCGCTTTTCTAATAAGTGATAGGAGGTTAATTTTTTCTGCTATGACCTCGTCAAAACATGCACTCAAATATGATAACAAATATACATATATACCATATAAGCCCAAGTTCCATACTTTGTAGGAAACTAAAAAAAATATTTCAAACATGCAACAGAATTCGAAACTTTTTTCCTAGAATTGATGATCTATTTTTCAGTATGTAGCTTTGTAGCCCATTTATTTTTATTGTGATAATGTGCAAGTTTCAAATCGGTGGAAATTAGTATTAGTCTACAGTAAAAATGAATGGGCTACAAAACTGCATACTCATAAAATTAAGAAACAAAACAAATTTGACTTTTCATTATTTCATCTGAAAGCATGATTCGAAACTAATATTTGTACATATGTATGTCCATATACATATGTATATATAAAAAATATGATTAATAAGAAAAATGTTCATAGAATTTAAATAAAAATATCAAATAAAATTAAATTAAGCATGCGTCTTATTGATTTACGACTTCTTGCATTAAACTACTTAATTATTGCATATCTCGTATGTACTATGTTAATGAATGCATACATATTAGTGATGTCAATTTTGGGCAAACTTGGGCATTGATCCCGGGGCTTACGAGATCTTAAAACCAAATCCCGGGATCCCGAATTTCACGAAGTTTTGGTTCGTAATTCAAGTGCAAAAATACATATTCGATACAAAAGCAAATGCACCTACATAAAGTAAGACTAGTGTTAAACACTGTATGAGACCAATATTAACTATTAATATATAACCATTCAGTAAAAAAAGAAATACATTAAGTAAAAATTTAATTAAATTACCCATTCCTTTTCGAGCGAAGCAGAATTATTCCTTATTTTGATCAAAATGCAATCTTAAAGCAATTAAAGCCTTAAGAGTGTTATCCTCCAACCTGTACATACATTTTTTGCATTTAACATCTACAGAGGAGAAGCACTGTAAAATGCTCTCTTTAGAACAAAGCCTTTATCGCCTAATTACAAAAACTATCAATTTCTTTTACTAAAGCGTATGAAAAATTCATCGAAATTTCAAGTAATCTTTTTGTTTGTTTTTTAATTTTTTGAGTATGGAGTTTTGGAGCCCATTCAATTTTAGTGTAGAGTAGTACAACTTTTAAATGACTACAAAGCACAGTTGATTTTTAACAATTTTTTTACAGTCGTCCTTACGCAATTTCTTCCATGTTGAATGAACAAAGCAACGCCATTAGTAAAAAAATTGCAAAAAAATCAAGGGTAATTTCTACCGATTTGAAACTTGCACACTATCACAATAACATTAAATGGGCTACAAAACTGCATACTCAAAAATTGGTCATCAATTCTAAGAAAAAAGTTTCGAATTCTGATGCATGTTTGAAACATTTTTTTTTAGTTTCATACAAAGTATGGAACTTGGGCTTATATGCTATATATATTTGTTATCATATTTGAGTGCATGTTTTGACGATGTCATCAGAAATAATTAACCACCTAGCACTTATTAGAAAAGCGGTGTGTCGCTTTGAGTGTTTCGATCTGCCAAAAAATATAAAACTCAAAAATTAATTTTTATTTCTGAGCTATAAAATAACGCTCAAAAAATGATTTTTATTTTTGATCAAAACAATAAAACTCAACAAAAAATAATCATTATTTTTGATGGAAAAATAATAATCAAAAAATAATGGTTATTTCCGATCAAAATATTACAACTCATAAAAAATTAGTATATGTGATCAATAATCAGCAACTCACAAAATAAGCAATATTTCAGAGCGAAAAATGAACAGTCGAAGAATGAGTTTTATTTTTGATGAAAAAAATTTTGATTGATATTAAATATTTATTTCTGAACAAAAAACTTTTTTTTATTTTTGATCGAAATTTTAAACATCTGAATATATTGATAAAATATTAATTTATTTGTTTAAAATCATGATGGTTACGGTCCCTGAAAACAACTTCTTTATTATCTGGACATACAATGATGCCCGTTGGCTCAATTTATAGCACGCTTGAGTATTTTATTTTTGAAAGAACTGTTTGGGCTCCAATAGAATGTTATGCCATGATTAGTAATGCTAGGACAAATCCCACCAGGTATACATTTATTGCAATAAACCATTCTGAAAGCAATGTTTTCATCTTCGTTGGAAATTGCATTTCAAACATTATGCTCGGCTGCATTTGAAAGAAACAACCCCATTATTAAACTCAAATATGGATATTTTGAAGACTCATACCAAACTAACTTCACGATCAAGACGTAACTTTTTAATATTAAAAAATGGTCTTCTTCCAGTAAATATGTATAAATTAGAGAAAAAAGAACTCATTAGCTAAGTACAGAAATTTAAAAGAATTATGCAATAAAAATATAACAGCTGAAACATTTCACAAGGAATATTTAAAACTAAAAAGGAATGAAGCTATTAAATATGTTTTAATACAGATTAAGAAGATAATGTACAATAATTTGAGTTAAAATTTCAAAAAGTTTTGTTACAGTTACAATAGAGTACAGTTGAATGTACCTCAAATCAAATTCGGATTTCGGATTTTAGTTACCGGCGGTACTGGATTACGTGCACTTGCCGCCGAATGCAGCAATTCGAAAACTGTAGCGCCTTCCCGCCCCCTCTAACGTGCAGTGGGCCCTTGCTACCCGCTCAAAAAAAAGCTTTGAGAAGGAATCTTTGTTGAGCTTATGTCCTGAAGCGCGGCTACGCTCGCCACCAGGACCACGTTCTCGCCGCTGCACCGCTTCCGTTCAAAATTTGACCTTTACTTTTTGTTTCTTTTTGGTGATCCACTACTGGTCAAAGCCGCGGGTCGAAAGGGAGGAAAGTTGTCTCCCAATTTCTTGACTATGACAACGGGCCAATATCAGCTGATTAGGGTTTATCCGGAAAGCATGTGCAGGGTTGTAACCGCGGAGACAAAATCATTGTAAACTTATATAGGGACAACAACGGTTATCAATAAATTGATTTATATACTTTTAAAACTAAAAGAAAACGTATCCTTAAAAAAATGTCAATAAATGGTAGTGTATATTATGCAAATAAATTTAATTCATACAATCACATTGAAACCAAAGCTTCAATATGTACGGAATACACTTATTTTTGAATAGTAATAACAAAAAATAGGAACATCATATAATATATATAATTTTGGCGCGTACACTACATAGCTCAGTGTTTGGCTGAGCTTCTCCTACCATTTGTGGTGTGCGTCTTTATATTCTACCACAAATGGAGGGACCTACAGTTTTGTGCCGACTCCGAACGGCAGATGCATTTAATGAGAAGCTTTTTCATGGCAGGAATACCCTCGGAGGTTTGCCATTGCCTGCCGAGGGGTGACCGCTATTAGAAAAAACTTTTTCTATGATTAAGATTTTGCTTGCCCTGACTGAGATTCGAACCTCGAACTCACGGGCATATCGAGTTATAGCACGCTCCGCTACCAACTCGACCACAGCGGCCACTAGGAACATCATATACATATATTTACAAGCGGGGAGGCTTGCGTACCGTTCAAGCGCGGTTAAACCGTCTAAGCCGCGGTTTAATCAAATTATCTCTAAATAGTTTAAACATTTATTCATTTCCATTTTATTAAATGAAAGATTATAATACAATTATTATTTTAAGAGATGACTAGCTGTCAGGGTGTTCGATCATAATATAATCACTTGCATAAATCCCTACGGATCTCCGTGCCAGTTTATTTAAGTTTTACGCGAAGCCAAGTGTGATTTGGTTTGTTACTTTTCCATTACAAAACTGTCGTGATTGTCGAAAGTGCGAAGGCTAACTCAGCTATTTAGTAAGGAGGTATATCAGCGTAAATATAAGGGGTGGCTTGCGTACTGTTTAAGCGCGGTTAAACCGTCTAAGCCGCGGTTTAATCAAATTATCTCTAAATAGTTTAAACATTTATTCATTTCCATTTTATTAAATGAAAGATTATAATACAATTTCTATTTTAAGAGATGACTAGCTGTCAAGGTGTTCGATCATAATATAATCTCTTGCATAAATCCCTACGGTCTCCGTGCCAGTTTATTTAAGTTTTACGCGAAGCCAAGTGTGATTTGGCTTGTTATTTTTCCATTAGAAAACTGTCGTGATTGTCGAAAGTGCGAAGGCTAACTCAGCTATTTAGTAAGGAGGTATAGTAGCGTAAATATAAGCAAAATGTATAAACTTTAAGCGACTTAATAAATAAGAGAACGAATCGTTAATCAAAGTAAGAGGTGGCGTTTGATTCTGGGTGAGCCATGGGAGGGGTACGCAAAGGGAGGGGATAGATGACATGCGGGAGCGAGCATGGGATCGTTAGCAACACTAGCCACAGGCGATCACGGTTGGAAGGGAAGACGTTTGCTAGCCACAACATCAGTGGCAAGAGAGTTTTTGAAGTTTTGAACCTTTTCTACTGAATAACGGTAATGACAAAACTTTTCAATGATTTTGTAAGGTCCAAGAAATTTTGGTCTTAATTTCATTCCCGAACCATGTTGAGTACGCCTTATTGCTACTAACTCTCCTGGTGAATAGATTGTTTCGCAAACTCTCTTTTGTTGAAAGATTTCTTATTCTCTAATGGGATTTTCCATATATTTTCTCTAGCTTCCTCACGTATTTCATCTTAATTTTCATCTAGTTCCTGCAGCCTGTTTCTGTAATTTATCTACAGAGTGTTTGTTTTAGACATGTGGTTTTTAAGAAGAAATAAAACGCATATAATTTATTCGTATGGCCAAGAATTTAGCTTTATTATAAAGATAAGAGTGTGCCATTATGTTTTAAAAATGATTTCGGGCTGGCTCGAATAAAGAGAGTCCCAATTTTCGACCACTTTTTGCAGCAATTGGGGCCGTATGTCAGCAAAAACGCGCCAAATATTCTCTCCCAAGGCGTCTCGAAATGGCAAACCAAACTGAGTATAAATCAAGTAATAGCTGTCAAAAAGCACAAAGCACCCTTCATAGGGTAAAGCCAGACAAATTTCGAAAATGAACAATTACTTAAATACGGCTATAACGTTTCTGCGTCAGCTCTATTCTACATGATCTATGTGGTATGTATTTAGTGGTTTGTCCGATTTATCAATACGATTAAGAAACCCCACCTTTTTCCCTGTTTTTGCTTCTATAAATATGCATTCAATACAATACTTGATATCTAAAACTACTTTATCGGTCAAGTTTGAAATATAAAACGTATTTTTAACGATATCTTTTCTCTTCTGCACTCCAAAATGACCTTGGCGATGAGCAATCTTTATTATCTCTTGCTCCATAGCTGATGGTTTCACTAACAATTCTCTTGTCGGATCCTTGTAAAGTACAAGTAAAGGCAAGGTCGACATCTGCGATTTTCTTAAAAATTGGTATAATTGTAATACTTTGTGACTAGAATAGTGTGATAAAATGTTTTTATTGAAATTTTTAATATTTGCGATTTAATTAAGATTTGCGAAATTTTTGCACACTTAAACACTCTGTTAAAAAATCGGCTAAAGTATTAGTTTCAACACAAACATTTAATTATCATAATATCTTTGAAAATTAAAAAAAAAATACATATAATCTTTAAAGTGACCTTAAAACGCTAGACAAATTTTAAAGACATGTTATTTTTCGTTTTCGAGTAAAACATTTTTAAATATTTTGTGACGAGTTCCTCTCTGTGCTACAATCAAATTACGTTTCTCATACAAACCCATATTTATAAATAGCATATTTTAATCACAAAATCATTCAGAAGCAATGTTTCTCACATTTTTTTATTCATTTTTCGTTTTTATTTAATTCATTTTATTGCACAGATTTAATAATATTGCATTTCTTACTTGTTGGCCTCTGTGGTCGAGTTGGTAGCGGTGCGTGCTATAACTCGATATGCCGGTGAGTTCGAGGTTCGAATCTCAGTCAGGGCAAGCAAAATCTTAATAATAGAAAACGTTTTTTCTAATAGCGGTCACCCCTCGGCAGGCAATTGCAAACCTCCGAGGGTATTTTTGCCATGAAAAAGCTTCTCATTAAATACATCTGCCGTTCGGAGTCGGCACAAAACTGTACGTCCCTCCATTTGTGGTATAATATAAAGACGCACACCACAAATGGTAGGAGAAGCTCGGCCAAACACTGAGCTATATAGTTTACGCGCCAAAATTATTATATATATTTCTTACTAGATACATATGATTGATCTGAATTGAATTTATTACATGACATTACATTAAATTATATTATTAGTTACATTATTTAAAAAAATTTAGAATCGGGGTCATCATTCTTAGACACTATTTCGTTTTCTTGCAAGGGTGTAAAGCAATGATTTGACCGCGTGCCCTTGTTTGGAATTGATTGATTTTTTTTTAATTCTTTTTCCCATTGATAACACAGGTCTGCAACAAAATTTTATTATAAAAAAGGGCTTTTGGGCTAACTTGTAGGCATTAATAATAGGTAAAATTTTAATTTGATTACTGTTTTTAAATGTTTACAATAACTGTTCAATAACTTGTTCTGTTGGCCTAGTAAATGTTAATATTTTTATAATTTTATTGAGCTCAAGGCCAGTTTATGGAAGATTTGTTTGTGAAAAAAACAACAACAGCTTTCAATGGTTGAAGTTATAGTACTATTTCGGAAATCACCACATTTCCTCATCAGACTTCTTTTTGATTATTAAATTAAATTATTTTTAATTTAATTTTCATAACCACTTCTCTCAGGCTTTGAACCCGGGAGCTCGGAGTTGCAGAGCCAATACGCTACCTATTGTGCTACGCTAGCCGAGTTGGCTGTTGTGTTTATTTCATCTTCCTTAAACAAACCAACTACAAACAAGAGCAACTGATCTGCCGCTATTTAACTTGTTTGTGTGGTAGTTGTTTGTGTTTTTATTTTGCAAATTCTGTTTTTTACTTTTACATTATATGCATTTTTAAGGCGTGCTCATCCTTGTCTACAATGTTTGTTCATTTTTCTGTTGGCCTAGTAAATGTTAATATTTTTATAATTTTATTGAGCTCAAGGCCAGTTTATGGAAGATTTGTTTGTGAAAAAAAACAACAACAGCTTTCAATGGTTGAAGTTATAGTACTATTTCGGAAATCACCACATTTCCTCATCAGACTTCTTTTTGATTATTAAATTAAATTATTTTTAATTTAATTTTCATAACCACTTCTCTCAGGCTTTGAACCCGGGAGCTCGGAGTTGCAGAGCCAATACGCTACCTATTGTGCTCATTTTTCTGTTGGCCTAGTAAATGTTAATATTAACTCGGCTAGCGTAGCACAATAGGTAGCGTACTGGCTCTGCAACTCCGAGCTCCCGGGTTCAAAACCTGAGAGAAGTGGTTATGAAAATTAAATTAAAAATAATTTAATTTAATAATCAAAAAGAAGTCTGATGAGGAAATGTGGTGATTTCCGAAATAGTACTATAACTTCAACCATTGAAAGCTGTTGTTGTTTTTTTCACAAACAAATCTTCCATAAACTGGCCTTGAGCTCAATAAAATTATAAAAATATTAACATTTACTAGGCCAACAGAAAAATGAACAAACATTGTAGACAAGGATGAGCACGCCTTAAAAATGCATATAATGTAAAAGTAAAAAACAGAATTTGCAAAATAAAAACACAAACAACTACCACACAAACAAGTTAAATAGCGGCAGATCAGTTGCTCTTGTTTGTAGTTGGTTTGTTTAAGGAAGATGAAATAAACACAACAGCCAACTCGGCTAGCGTAGCACAATAGGTAGCGTATTGGCTCTGCAACTCCGAGCTCCCGGGTTCAAAGCCTGAGAGAAGTGGTTATGAAAATTAAATTAAAAATAATTTAATTTAATAATCAAAAAAAGAAGTCTGATGAGGAAATGTGGTGATTTCCGAAATAGTACTATAACTTCAACCATTAAAAACTGTTGATGTTTTTTCACAAACAAATCTTCCATAAACTGGCCTTAAGCTCAATAAAATTATAAAATATTAACATTTTACTAGGCCAACAGAAAAATGAACAAACATTGTAGACAAGGATGGGCACGCCTTAAAAATGCATACATATAATATAGAATTTGCAAAAATAAAAACACAAACAACAACCACTCAAACAAGTTAAATAGCGGCAGATCAGTTGCTCTAATTTGTAGTTGGTTTGTTTAAGGAAGATGAAATAAACACAACAGCCAACTCGGCTAGCGTAGCACAATAGGTAGCGTATTGGCTCTGCAACTCCGAGCTCCCGGGTTCAAAGCCTGAGATAAGTGGTTATGAAAGTTAAATTAAAAATAATTTAATTTAATAATCAAAAAAAGAAGTCTGATGAGGAAATGTGGTGATTTCCGAAATAGTACTATACCTTCAACCATTAAAAACTGTTGTTGTTTTTTCGCAAACAAATCTTCCATAAACTGGCCTTGAGCTCAATAAAATTATAAAATATTAACATTTTACTAGGCCAACAGAAAAATGAACAAGCATTGTAGACAAGGATGAGCACGCCTTAAAAATGCATACATATAATATAGAATTTGCAAAAATAAAAACACAAACAACAACCACACAAACAAGTTAAATAGCGGCAGATCAGTTGCTCTTGTTTGTAGTTGGTTTGTTTAAGGAAGATGAAATAAACACAACAGCCAACTCGGCTAGCGTAGCACAATAGGTAGCGTATTGGCTCTGCAACTCCGAGCTCCCGGGTTCAAAGCCTGAGAGAAGTGGTTATGAAAATTAAATTAAAAATAATTTAATTTAATAATCAAAAAAAGAAGTCTGATGAGGAAACGTGGTGATTTCCGAAATAGTACTATAACTTCAACCATTAAAAACTGTTGTTGTTTTTTCACAAACAAATCTTCCATAAACTGGCCTTGAGCTCAATAAAATTATAAAATATTAACATTTTACTAGGCCAACAGAAAAATGAACATAATTAAAAATATACAAAAATACTTATATGTAAGTGTTTCAATTAACATTTTTTTCTGTATACAAAATTGTTTATTCCTTTGTGTGACTACAAAATATGTACACGTGTACATTTAAGTTAACACATGACTCCCACGCCAACTGGCCTTCCACTCTAAACATCACTTCGCTAAATCCATTCTTATGATAACTTGCAACATCAGCAGTTTTGGACGATTCCCATGCCAACTGCACTTCCACCCTAAACATAACTACGCTTAATCCATTCTTGTGATAACTTGCATCATCAGCAGTTTTGGACGACTCCCACAACAACTGCACTTCCACTCTAAACATCACTATGCTAAATCTGCTCTTGTGATGAATGCAAAAAGACTATGATCAAAATAAACAATAACAACAATAGCACAGCTGCAGTTGCAACTGTAACTGATCACAGCTTTATTTAAGTTCCTAGAATTAAGCCGATACGCTTAAGCAAATTTGTATTTACATTTTATTCTTAGAATTACTTTACCTAATTGTAAAGGCTGGAGTAAGAAAGAAATTTTAATAAAGTTTAGTAAGATTCTAGCAGCCAATAAGCTCGATGCGGACTATTTTACAAGTTCAGTTAATTTTCGTCTTGGACCGTTTCACATCTGAGGAGCAAAAATCAACCGGAAACAAAAGGCAAAGGGTTTACTCAACTGGCGCCCAACTGAATTCAAGGACACCACACCAAGGATGCGGAACCTAATGGGATATTCGTAAGAGTATTTAATTAATATAAGCTAAGCAACTTGTGTGAATATGCTTAAACCACAGAGTTAGTACAGCGAAAAATCGATTTTAATAAAAAGAGTGCTTAGGAAGGAGTGTGAAATAAGTGCATAAAAGTATCAATAATAAATAAAATTATTTATTAATCAATTTATAATTATTATCAAAGATGAATGAAAACCAGAAACCAGCGAAAAATCGATTTTAATAAAAAGAGTGCTTAGGAAGGAGTGTGAAATAAGTGCATAAAAGTATCAATAATAAATAAAATTATTTATTAATCAATTTATAATTATTATCAAAGATGAATGAAAACCAGATGAAAGACTTGTTTGAAGCTTTCGCGACCAGAGTAAAGCAGACAATCCAAACAAACATAAATTAATTAAATTATAGAATTAAACATTTAAAGATTCCACGACAAGTAAAAGAACACGAGCCGGTGACAATACGACAAGGGGTTTCATGCGACGAACCACTAGATATCGTAAAAACGTTACCCGAATTCAATGGTCACGAGACAAAATACGTGTCCTGGCGACATGCAGCCTCTGCCGCCTACAGATTGTTTGAGCCTTACGCTGACAGTTCTAAACATTATCAAGCCATGGCAATTATAAGAAATTAGATTACAGGCCGCGCCGATGCCTTCTTAGCATCGTTCAATACTACCTTAAATTTTCAGCAATTATAGCGAGACTAGACTTCTCATTTGCAGACAAGCGCCCAATTTATTTGGTAGAACAGGAGTTGTCTGCAAGGCCGTTTGAGTATTGACAAATTTTACGAGTTAGTAGAAAGAAAACTTACACTCATAATAAATAAAGTCGCGATGACAAATGACGGGTATTCACAATTGATAAATTCATTAAATGAAAAATATAGGGCGGACGCACTTCGCGTGTTTATATCGGGCTTAAATAAGGCATTGTGTGACATTTTATTTTCATCAAAACCAGGTAACCTACCCAGTGCATTAGCGCTCGCGCAAAAACTAGTTTCAAATCACAACCGGTTCGCATTCGCTAATGCTTTCCATAATAATGACTATAGGCCGAATAGGCGAAATCTTTCCTCAGGTTATAAAAATGCATTTTATAATTCACGGCAGGATGCAAGCACAAATCAAGATCCAACTCCTATGGAGGTGGACCCCAGTACCTCAAGATATAGGACCAATACCACAAGATATTCGGGATTCAACCCTCGGTCCAATAGAAATAGATCTAACGTTTTCAGCAAAGAGGAGAATACCCCAACGCATGTTAAGAACAGGTCAAATGTTCTTAACAATGTGGCTCAGACACAAAGCTCTCAACAAGTAACGCATAGACAACAAGGAATAAACTATGTTGAAACAGAAGGATGTAATTTTTTAGGATAGGGTCGCAACTGCCATACATAGGGAATTACGCGAACGGCCAGACGCTTAGATTTCTTTTAGATACAGGCAGTACAAAAAATTACCTAAAAAACTAATCAATTTTGAAAGGGATTAAGAAACTCGAGCAACCATTCATGTTAAAGACGGTCAACAGTAAATTGATCATAGATCAAAGATGTCTAACAAATCTGTTTAACGAGTACACTTACTTTTACATATTGCCCGAACTAGAATCGTTTGAAGGCATTATAGGCTATGAGTTTGTGAAACAGATAGATAGGATAATATATTCAAAAAAAGAGGTGTTTATTTTTAACAGTGGCATAGAACCGCTTAAATTTAGGAGCTGCGCTGAAATTAATCAGCTAGAATTAGCTCATTCTCTACCTTCATATGCAAAGGAGAGATTTTACGAAATTATAGAAGAAACAAAGGAAGTTTTTGCGAACCCGGACATCAAATTTTCGTATAATACTAACGTTATAGCAACCATTAATACCACAAATAATGAGCCAGTCTATAGCAAAAGCTACGCATACCCAATGGCAGTTAACAAATTTGTTAACGAAGAAATTTAAACCCTGTTAAACGACGGAATCATTCAACCTTCGAAATCAGCTTACAACAATCCTGTTTGGGTAGTGGAGAAAAAAGGAATCGACAACAATGTGAACAAAGGAAAAAACGATTGGTTATTGATTTTCGGAAGCTGAATAGCATTACTGTACATGACAAGTACCACATTCCAGACACATCGATAATTCTCTCTAATTTAGGTAGAGCAAAATTGTTTACTACACTAGACCTCAAAGCAGGATTCCATCAAATATTGCTACATGAAAAAGATAGGAAAAAACGTCATTTAGTATAAATAATGGGAAATATGAGTTTTGTCGCATGCCGTTCGGGCTCAAGAATGCTCCAAGTATTTTCCAACGAACCATAGACGATGTGTTAAGACCCAAAATAGGGAAAACATGTCATGTCTATGCCGACGATATAATAATATATTCGGAAAATGAAAACGAACACCTAAAGCATTTGCAAGAAATTTTACCATTACTAAATAATGTAAACATGAAGGTTAATCTAGAAAAATCGAAGTTTTTTAGAGAGGGAACGGAATTTTTGGGGTTTGTTGTATCAAAGGATGGGCTTAAAACATCACCCGATAAGGTGAAAGCTATCCTACAGTACGAAGAACCAAAAACTGTTCGAAGTCTCCGAGCGTTTTTGGGTCTGACAAGATATTATAGAAGATTCATTAAGGGTACGCCGATAGCAAAACCTCTCACAAAACTCCTGAGGGGTGCAAATGGCAATGTAAGCGCAAACCAGTCGAAGAAAATACCCATTGAATTAGATATAGAAGGACGAAAGGCATTTGAGAAATTAAAAGGAATTCTAACGTCTGAAGAAGTAATACTTCTTTACCCAGATTTTAATAAGCCCTTTAATCTGATGACTGACGCGTCATCTCAGGCTATTGGTGCAGTATTATCACAAAGTAAACGCCCAATCACATTTATTTCGAGAACACTTTCTGAAACAGAAGAAAACTATGCAGTAAACGAAAAGGAATTACTGTCTATAGTGTGGGCTATAAAAAATTTAAGAAACTACTTATATAGATGCAAAGGACTCAATATTTTTACCGATCAACAACCTCTCACATTTTTAATGTCAGACAAAAATCCTAATGCAAAAATAAAAAGATGGAGGGCCTTATAGAAGAGTTCGCCCCAACATTTTATTATAAACTTGGCAATTTAAACGTTGTAGCAGACGCTCTGTCAAGGCACCATATAAATCACCTAAATGAGTCTTGTTCACATTCTGAAATTTCTTTAACAAATACAATTGAAATAATACAAACTCCCTTAAATAGTTTTAGGAACCAATTACTAGTAAGTAAAGGCGATAGTTACAGTAAAAATACAAAAATATTGTTTCGGTAACACATTCGACATAAGATAAATTTTATGGATGAACAAAATCTTATAAAATTACTGAAAGAAAAAATTAATCCCGATGTAGTTAACGTACTTTACTGCGAGGAAAGCGATCTCGGAGAGATACAACAAATACTATTAAAGAACTTTCCAGGTGTTAACATCGTATACACTCGCAAAACTGTGATTGACGTAACTAACAAAGACGATCACGAGGAAATTTTAGTTGCCGAACACAACAGGGCACACAGAAATGCAAAACAAAATTATAAGCAAATAACAGAAGATTATTTTTTCCCAAACATTAGGAAAAGGTTAAACGAGCTCATTAAATCATGCAAGACCTGTTTACTCTCAAAGTATAATGAAAATATTGAAGAAACTCCTATTCCAACTTACCCAGGGGAAATTTTACATATAGATATTTACTCGACGGCAAGGAATTCATTCTTGACATGTGTCGACAAATTTTCAAAGTTTGCAGTAGTAAAAAATTAGAAACACGAACAATTATTGATATAAAAGTAGGCATTATGGAAATATTAAACATATTCCCTAAAACAAAGATTATAGTCTGTGACAACGAACCAGCGCTTAAGTCGGAAACAATTAAAAATTACATTAAAAATAACCACAGTATACAGCAATATGAGGTCCCACCTTACCATAGCAAATGGAATGGTCAAGTGGAGCGATTCCACAGTACATTGACAGAAATTGCTAGATGTATAAAAAACGAAAGGAACTCAAGTGATGTCGTGGATGTTATTAGCAACAATTAAATATAACAACTCAATTCATTCGGTCACAGACCATAAACCAATAGATATAATTTATGGTAAGGAGACATCAAATAAGGACATAGAGGAAAAGCTTAGAAAAAAAGGCAAAATATTTAATATTTCATAATAACAAAACTAAATATAAAACATATAAAAGCGGAGATGTTGTCTATGTTAAAGTGAATAAGCTATCAAATATTAAATATTAGTAAATATGTTAACTTTACATCATAGGTATTCACGAAGTATAAACTTGTTCGGATCGGCACTAAAATTTGTCACCGGCACACCTATACTTAAGGTAATGCAAAATAACGAAACGATTTACTTCATAATACAGTACCCCATAGTAAATGATTTTTTTCAGAAATTTCTTATTAAGCCTGTAATTCGAAAATACAAGATACTGCAGTTAGACTACAGAGCAGTTGGAAAGAGAGGAGGACACTTTAAATTATTAAAAAAATGTAATAATAAAACAGTCATTAATTTTTGTCAAATCGAAGATAAACCGAATTGTTTATTAGATCTGCTGAACAAGAATACAGCACATTGTAACATTAGTTATGCTAAAAACTATAAAAAAATTGACAATGTAAGAGAGGGCATGTTGATACTAAATGATAAATTTATAATACAAGATGGATTTAATGAAAAAATAACTATAAATGGAACACATTTAGTAATTTTTAAGGATAAAGTAACAATTAACAATACAATGTTCGAAAACAAGGAACGCAGAGCTTATGACGACATAAAACACCCCGGTTTACAGAAAGTAAACATAGTAAAAGAGTTAGAAGAACTAACCTTGGAAAACATTGACCAAATTGATATTAAAATTATTAAAAGAATATCAAACATAAGCCAAAAGATAGAAACAAACCACAGTAGCATGAACATAATTTTATGTATTAACACAATGGTTCTATACATCATAATTGTTGAAAATTTTTGTAAACGTACAACGATTAAACTCATCACGAGGAGACAAACTCAAACTGCATTTGCAGCTGTAACTGATCACAGCTTTATTTAAGTTCCGAGAATTAAGCCGATACGCTTAAGCAAATTTGTATTTACATTTTATTCTTAGAATTAATTTGCCTAATTGTAAAGGCTGGAGTAAGAAATAAATTTTAATAAATTTTAGTAAGATTCTAGCAGCCAATAAGCTCGATGCGGACTATTTTACAAGTTCAGTTAATTTTCGTCTTGGACCGTTTCACATCTGAGGAGCAAAAATCAACCGGAAACAAAAGGCAAAGGACTTACTCAACATATATATACAATATTAAATTTTCTCTAAGCACACTACTCGCTTTGTTTATTTACGTATTTATATATACTGTTTAGGCCTCTATGCCTAACGTTCAAATCAACCGACAATAAACGACCCGCCCTAATGTGCAGCGGTCACACTTATGCACGGCTTTCATGTAGTTGTGTGTGTGTGTAGATGAGCACACACATAAGTTTACACACACGTACAAATTAACACTTTCACTCAATTTCTACCATTATATTTTCCCGCCGGATAAACATTTTTTTCTCGTTAATTTTCCCCTGATTTATATGGTCCGACGGTTCGGACACAAAACCGTTTTGCTTCTGCTAACACTTCTTTTTGACCGAGTTCAAGTGAAGACAGCGAGCTACCCGCCTCATCAAGGTAAACTAATCTTTGTAAAAAATCTATCAAAATATTTTAAATACACACAAACACATATATATTTGTACCGAAGAACTAAACCATTGCGTTTTTTCTTTTGTTTTTTCAACGTATTTCATTAAGCAGTGTTTTATTACAGGTGTACATGTATGTATGCATATGTAGGTATGTATGGAATTAGGTTTATATATTAGAACTACCATGTATGCTTGTACGGTTGTTTTTCAAACGTTTTAATATATAAATATTATTTTAAGGATATTTTTATTTAAGTAATATATGCATTTGTTTTTATTTATTGTAAGTAGGTTCATTTGTAAGTAGGCATGCATGTAAGAATATTAATTCGAATCGAGGAACATTCTTTTTCTTTAAATTTTAATGTATTACTAAAAAAAAACTTATATTGTTTTATGCATTAATTCTTTGCAATTTGTACATATGCACATACGTATCCATGCCCGTGTGCACGCATAGTTTTTAAACAAAGTGCTACATACATATGCACACAAACATACAAACATACGCATGTCCATACATATGTATGTGCATAATATTGCAATCAGATTTAATCAATAACAAAGCCGACCTCTTGACTTAGGTTGAAAAATACTAAATCGCTAATAGCTAAATACTCGTACATATTTGGTAAATGGAAAACTGATGATTACACCCATTTTTTTTCGAAGCTACTACATACTTATAAATACTGAACAAATTCTTTGAAATTATATTTTTTTTTTTAATTTTGATTCTTGATATTTCAGTCGCGAGTGATGTTCTTAAATAAAAATACGAAATAAAATGGGTTAAACATTGCTTTAAAGCATTTATTGCATTAACGATGAAGTAACTTTTTGATTTACATTTCGATTTTATATTGACGCAAAGCTTTAAGCAAATTCGTACTCTTTTCTCTTCTTAAGAATTGAAGTACTTAAAGCTTTCCGTTTGCCTGCATATATTTGTATATGTATTATGCAACCATTTTTATAATTAAACATTTTTTTTGTTGAATTTTTTAAATGTACTTAAACGCAACGCTCCAATTTGAATTTTATAGAAATATTTAAGAAAGTTGCGTACAAGTAGTAAATCAAATGATTTGCTTCTCACATACATTACAATTGCGAATAAAGTTTATATTGGATTAAATAAAAAACAAAACAAAAATTGTTGGAGCGAAATCCTTTAAACACGCATATAAATACCTTCCAAAAAAAAAAAACGCTGATATGGAAAATATGAACGCACAATTTTTTTTTTTTTTTTTTTACTTACAATTGTGAAAATATTCTATTTAAATAAATTTCAAATTTAAATACAAAAATCTTATAAGTACGTATGTTATGTTTTTTTATTTCCTTTATAAAAAAAGTGCTCTTTAGCAAACAACAAATTATGTCACAGCTTCTAAAAATGACACGCTTGATTTATACTTAAAATTAAAATTGGTTTTGTTGCTGATTTTGTGATATATTTATTTACTTTTTCCACATGCTTCGTGCACATTTTGCGTTACGCTATTTTGCATTTATATTGTTTTATGAATGCATGTCTGTATGTATGTATGTGGATTTCTCCACCACCAAACGTTTCTGAGATCATGCACCTGTTCTTCTAGTAATGTTTGCGATTCTAGAGTGGAATATTATTGGGGTTGATAAGAGGAATGAAGGAAATGTTTCATGGCTGTTGTGGAAGTGGGATTCTGCGGTAGGTGAGTTAGGGCGATAAGTGGTGACCTACTGGGAGGTTGCCTCGTTCTCGTTGCCTTCTCTGTAGGGCGGAAGTAGCACCAATTTTGCAATTGGTCGGGTGATTGTGCCCTTTTCGGTGAGTACCTCTGCTACTCTTACTTTATTGTCGGGGCCTGGGTGTGGTTTTAAGATGCGTCCCAGTCTCCATTCATTCGGTGGTAGATTGTCCTCTTTTATGACAACAAAATCTCCTACCTGCAAGTTGTCTTGTGCATGTTTCCATTTGATGCGTTTTTGCATCTCTACTAGATACTCTGCCTTCCATATTTTACAAAAACCTTGGTGCAGGGCTTTGAGCTTTTGCCATCGGTTTATTATGGATGCAGGGTTCTCATAAATGTCTGGTTCCGGTGGAGCTAATAAGTGCCCACCAACTAAGAAGTGGCCTGGGGTAAGCGGCTCCAGGTCAGTTGGGTTATTTGAAGAGGGACTTATTGGACGAGAGTTGAGACAAGACTCAACTCTACATAAAAGAGTCATAAATTCTTCGAAGGTGTATTTGTAGTTCAATGCTATTTTCTTAAAATGGCTCTTAAAGCTTTTCACTCCCGCCTCCCACAGTCCGCCCATATGTGGAGCTGCAGCGGGGATGAAATGCCATGAAATCAATTGATGCGCGTACCTGGACAAGGTGCTGTTACGCGCTTCAATCATAAAGGCTTTAGCTTCGGATCGTAAAGATCGAGAAGCTCCGACAAAGTTGGTGCCGTTGTCGGAATACATGTTTTGTGAGCACCCTCGTCTGGCTGTAAACTGGGAAAAAGCTGCCAAGAATGACGCTGTACTTAGATCAGTAGTGGCTTCAAGATGTATGGCTTTAGTTGCGAAGCACACAAATAAGCAGACATAACCTTTTGAGATTCGACATCCTCTCCCGCGATAGCTTTTGATGTCAAATGGTCCTGCGAAATCCTCTCCGCTGTTTGTAAATGCCCGAGAATAGGTGGTGCGTTCCTGGGGCAGGATTCCCATAAGCTGAGTTTGGGTCCGTTTTTTGTGGATGGTGCAGACCTTGCAGTTGTGGATGACTGAGCGTATCATATTTTTCACCCTAGGAATCCAGTATTGGGTACGGATGATGCGCAACATCAGCTGATTTTCTCCGTGCAAAGATACTTTGTGGATGAACTGGACGATGAGACGGGACAACCTGCAGTTATGTGGCAGTATAATGGGATGGCGCTCATTGTAGGCCAAATCCAGAGACGTGCAAAGATACTTTGTGGATGAACTGGACGATGAGACGGGACAACCTGCAGTTATATGGCAGTATAATGGGATGGCGCTCATTGTAGGCCAAATCCAGAGACGCCCCTAGACGACCACCAGCCCTTATAACTTTCGATTCATCAATGAATGGGTTTAGGGGCAGAATTTCGCTTTTTCCGTTGATCGATCCACCTGATCTAATACTCTTATATTCATCACCAAAGTGTTGTCTTTGGGAAAGCTGTATCAAGCGTTGAGTCGTTGCTTTAATTTCATTTGCTGAGATTAGGCAAGTCTTTGCTTGGAAAGACGATTTCGTTTTTGAGTGAGTTCTTTGGCAAAATCTCATAATATACGAGATAACCCGCAAAGCCCTCGGTAAATCTGAAAATCGATCAAGTAGGTCGCTGAAATTCTGTTTATCTATTGTAACTGCATGTGCTTGAACCCTTTTTTCTTCAATTTGCGTCTTGTAGTCTGAGTTTTGTGTGGGCCACTTGGAGCTATCTTCTTGTAGCCATGAAGGGCCTTGCCACCACAAACAATTGTTGACTAGTTCATATGCTGGAAGTCCTCTGCTCGCCAAGTCAGCTGGGTTTGATGCTGAGTCGACATGTGACCAGTTTTTAGTTCCGACCTTTTCAACAATTTTTGTTATTCTGTGGGCGACAAAGGTCGACCACGAGCGAGGTGGCTTACGTATCCACGCGAGAACGATTGTGGAGTCTGTCCACAGGTATACCTTAAAATGTCCCAAGTCAAGACTCGCTGTCACAGATTCAATGACTTCTGCTAACAGCACGGCGCCGCAAAGTTCCAGTCATCGTAACGAGATAGTCTTGACCGGAGCTACCCTAGTTTTTGATACAAGTAGATTAATTTTGACTTTTGACTGGTGCCTGACACGCAGATATACTGCCGCACCATACGCTTTTTCTGATGCGTCACAGAAACCGTGCAATTCCACTTCATTCGTTGGTGAATAGTGTACCCACCGAGGTATTCGAATGTTATTAATTTCTTGGTATTGATTTATGAAACTATTCCATCGATCGAGAGTGGTCGGGGTTACTGTTTCATCCCAGTCAGTTTTTTCAAGCCAAATATTCTGCATCAGCATTTTGGCGACAATTATGATAGGAGCGAGCCAGCCTAGAGGGTCGAATAATTTTGCGATGGCCGAAAGGATCGTTCTTTTTGTAACGGCAACACCCCCTTTCAACGGCCTCGTCTTAAAGTAAAACAAGTCCGTACGGGCATTCCATCGTATCCCTAGAGCCTTTACTGCGCTCGTTTCTTCGAATTCCAAAAAATCTTCAGAAAGCAGATCGATTTTTGGAATATCTTTCAGGAGATCTTCACAATTGGCAGTCCATTTTCTTAATGGAAAACCGGCTGACTGCAATACGTGAGTTATTTCATCTCTGGCTTTTATTGCAGAGTCGATATTATGTCCTCCAGCCAGTACATCGTCAACGTAGATGTACTTTTTTTAAATGTTAGAAGCTATGGGAAAGGAGCTTTCTGTATCATCAGCTAGTTGTAAAAGTGTCCTTATCGCGAGGTAAGGAGCACAATTTATACCGAAAGTAACAGTCCTCAGCTCGTAAAGACTGATTGGTTCGGTTGACTTTGCGCGAAAAACTATGCGCTGATACTTCGTATATTTGTCATGTACCAGTATTTGGCGGTACATCTTCTCTATGTCGGTATTGAAAACGTATTTGTATAATCCCCAACGCAGTGTTATAATAGGAAGATCTGCCTGTAGCACTGGTCCTGGCAGGAGCACATAGTTGAGGCTTATGCCATTAGCCGTTGGACTTGAGGCATTGAAGACCACCCGGACTTTCGTTGAGCTGCTCTCTGCCTTGATGACAGCATGATGCGGCAGGAAGTAATGATCGGAGGAATCTGCAGGTATAATTTGATTCACTTTTGCCATATGTCCCAAAGACTCGTATTCCGTTAACACCCTATTATATTCCTTTTGCAGATCTGGATTCTTGACAAGCCGCGTCTCATTCCGATAGAATTGCGAGCAGGCCCTTTTTAGTGATGGTCCCAGGCAGGTATTTACTAGGAAATCCTGTTTAAAGGGTAAGGCCACTATATACTTTCCAGAATCGTTTCTTAGGGTCGTAGTTTTGTATAGCGTCTCACAATATTTATCCTCTTCGCTTTGGCTTCGGCTTTTCGGTAAGTCCTCTACTTCCCAGAAAGAGGTGAGTTGCTTATCCAGTGCAACTTCACTGAAATATGAGGCTATATTGTTAGTTGGACTTGTTATGGCCGTGCGGCCTGTTAATATCCAACCGAACACTGTTTCCTGAGCGAGAAGTGTACTAAGTACATTCTTCTTCAGACCGCTTAAAATAATTTCGGGATAAATGTCTCCCCCAAGCACAAGGTCCACTGGTTCATTAACAAAGAACCTTTTATCCGCCAAAACTAAGTCTGGAAAAGCTTGTTGAGTTAAGGCGCTAATTGGTGTAGTTGGGAGATTTCCAGTTAGTTGTGCTAATACCAGCACAGTGGCATTTAATCGAAAGTGTGGGTCAACTGGTGACCGCAACTCTATTTTGCATGCTTCTCTAACCTGCGCAGATACCGAGTTTGCGATGCCTGACACTTGGGCATGCATTCTTGTTGATGGCAGGTTGATTCTTCGTTTGAGTCTTTCTGTTATGAATGAACATTCAGACCAAGAATCAATAAGAGCGCGTGCTGAAAAAACTGTGCCGTTCAGGTATATATGTACGCGAGCTGTTCCCAGCAATACGCCTGTATTTGTGTTTGCATGGCATGACTGTATATTTGGGTTGTCGCCAGTTTTTGCTTTTGAAGAATCTCGCCATGCTAGAGCTTGCTTAGATGTTGACGGCATATCGTCGTAGGCGTTCGGCGAGACGGTGCCTTTGGCTGAATTGTCTGTAAATGAAGGAGCGTGTTATGTCGCGAGTGACACGTATTGCAATTAAATGCGCTAGTGCATCTTGACACCGTATGTCCAAAGCTTAGACAATTCAGGCAACCGCTGTTCTTCTTCAAGAATTCGATTCTGTCAGCTGGTGTTAGCCTTAGAAATCGTGAACAGCTGCGTAATTTGTGCTAATTGGATTTGCACATTTTACATGTGGAAGTGGTCATGCTTGACTGGTAGGCGCCAAGTCGTTTAGTAGGGACATCAGCCGGCTGTCGTTGTATTTGAGACCTTGGTGCTCTGACAACTTTGGAATCTTTTAGCCCTGTTAAGGTTTCTAATGTTTGAAACCTATTTGAAAGGAACCGGTCCATTTCTTCCCACTTCGGTATATCATTTTTGTGGTCTATGGTCTGTTCCCATAGAGCCAGCGTACTTTCGGGTAATTTCGTTGAGCAAAGGTAAATTACAATTGCATCCCAATTCGAAATGTCAATCTGGTGACTGGATAGGGACGATAGGCAATTATTAATATCTCGCTGCAACCGTTTAATCGAGCTACCACACTCATTTTCTATCGAATGTAAATTAAAAAGTTGTATACAACCTGGTTTTATTCAACTCGTCTTCTACTTCTTGATCACCGCATCTATCTTCTTTCGCCAATTTAATCGTCTTCATTACATTCACATTCGCCTTGCTAAAACGTCATTACTTCGTTATTCTGCTTATCTTATTTGGATTTTTTGTTTTAAATTCTTTGCTAACGTTGGTCCACGGTGCATATGTATGTGAAACGTTCAGTACACAATTGTTGGCAGAAAAAAAATAGTTGAGATCCTTTCTCAATTCAAAACTTAGTTTTGCCGAGCTTATCCCGGTTGAGCCCAAAAGTGTAGTAACCTATACGCAGAACCACAAAAACAAATAATTCCTTTTGAATAGACCAAGCTTATTTCATGTTTTTTGGGTCACTGAATCCAAATCTGAGCTCAGTTTGGCGCCATCACGTCAAGTTTTTTTCATAATCTCAAAAAAAAGGCAAAACAAAATAAATCTTTAGGAAGGCTTATTTGTAGTCAAAAAACCACGAAAAAAAATTGTATCTACATTTTTCGGTTAGAGCTCGCAAAAATAAGAAGTTTCTCCAAAAAAATAGTTTTTTCTTAATTTTGGGTTATAGATAATTAATGGTTTTGTAGGAAATTAAATTCTCCACACAGATCATTCTTAGTCGAATTTAAAGAATTAACGCCGTCTTTTTATAGCTGATTTAATTAAACTTGGTTCTATAATTTTGGCGTAGAATACGTCTTACCTTACGGTATGGGCACCCATGTCAGATTGTTATTGTTGTAATCACTATTTCTTTAATTATAAGGAAACGGCGCGATACATTTTTTTAAAAATTTTTTTGTAGTCAAATGAAGATGTTAGCTTTCGTTTGACATACATTTCATATTGGTTGATATCTTCCTAATATTTAAATTTCTCAAATGAAAATTTTATAAACACATCCAAACAAATATGTGTGTGGTGTTTGGTTTGTAGCGTGAATAGACGTTCATTTTATTGCATAATTTTAGGCGGGAAAATTTAAGTAGAGTAAAGGCAGAGAAAGCGCTGCCAACTACTGCTTATTGGTGGTGATTTTAACACAGAAATCACTTCAAATACTAGATTGGCGAAATTTATGAGCGATACGTTTAATTTGGATTATATTCGAAATGATGCTCCCACAACTATTGATAACACAACCATTGACTTAGTTTTTGCGAGAAATTTAAATGTTAATTTAAAAACATATTTATCCTATTTTTCCTATCATAAGCCTATATTCTCAAAAGTAACTTTCAAATAATCAAATAGATTTGGGTCTGTTATTTATCATTTATCTTTACTATTGATAACTACCATTGACTTCGTTTTTGCGAGAAATTTAATTGATAATTTAAAAACATTTTTATCCTATTTTCCTATCATAAGCTTATGTATATCATCAAAAGTAACTATCAAATAAAGAAATTCATTTGCTTATATTATTTATCATTATAAATTATCATTATACATACATTTGTTTTCTGTCTTATCGGATGGCGTATTCTACGATAAACTTAATGGCCGTGTCTCTGACACAGCCTCCTTCTTTTTATTTTTAATTATTGCTGAACACTTATTAAACTACTTTCTAACGAAAAGAACATACTAATTAAATTTTTCTAGGATTATTTATGATCTAAAAAAATAGTTTTGAAGCTTTAATAAATGAAAATACTGTTAAGCTGTTAATATTATTTCTTTTTAAAATAATAAATTTTAGGTAAATATCGAGGCACATCAAATATGTTTTTTTGAACTTTTTTCATATTTTATTTTAATTTCAATTTATTGATTCAAAACTTGGTAAAATTCATATTTACAATGAGAATTTCACAAATCTATGATTTTATGAAAAATCATCAGTATTTTAATAGAAATAGATAGTTACTAAAAACGAAAGATCTTAAACAATTTTCATAAAGTAAAAAAATTATATGCTAGTACATATATATTATTATCTTTATTTATATGTTTCACTAATTTTTAAGAGGATATCAATATAATCATGATAGACATATTTTTTTATTCCACCTCAAAGTATTTCTTTCAAGACTCCTGGAGCACACCATCATGCTCGATGGCTATCAAAAGCAATATTCTGCTTAAAAATTTATTTATTTAAAAGTCAATTTAAACTTACTTAAGTCGAGCCTCCAAACTAACACTAATAACGATGCAACTTATTGTCGATGCTTATATCACGGATTGTATAATGCACCAATCAGTATCTACGTTCCGTAGCAGGATTTTATGTTCTGGAATAGTTTATTGGATTTTAAACACATACACGTAAAATTTTTTTGAAGATGCATCAACTAAGTTTCTTAGACATCTCTGGTACTTGTCCGAAGATTGGCATTATCATTATTCGATGAAAGAATCCCATCGGTCATCAAGATAAAAAATGGTTCAAACAATAACAAATCGACAATGTACGACAGAAAATACAAGGAAGTTATGTTTAAAACAAGAAGATTTAAAATCATTCGGATCAAAAGATATACGGGATTTTGTTACTCAAAAGTCGATGATTTTATTCGAGAAGTTCGATTTATCTGCAAGTTTTCTTTATTTACCTGTAGATCAATGGTAATTCGATGACGAAGATGTAAGCTCTTAAAAATTAGTGAACCATATAATTAAGGAGAATAATATATATTAGCATTTCACTTTTTTACTTTTATTCTTATCTTGGCGTTAACTGAAAAATTAAGATAAAGGTCTAAAATTTTGACACAATTTAGTTTTGGTAACTCTCAACGAAATTTTGATATGGGACCAATAAAAAAATATTATATATATTTGGCACAGTCTACCTTACATTAACCCACTCCTACACATATAATACATACAAGTTTGATACTTGTGGGAACGCTTTTAAGACTGAAGATGGCACAACGCCAAAACCGGTTTGTCTCCAAATCAAACTTGACAAGGGATGACGGAAAATCGTTTCAACAAATGAAAACATTCCACCCTGTCGGACAAGGGAAAGAAGAAGAGAATACAAATACAAGTTTCCTTTTTTACTTTGTAACTTGTTTGATAAAAATAAAAAAAATAAAAAAATGCTTACTAACAATGATGTTCCAAATGTCATTATTTAGATATAAATGCCAAATTTTAGTGTAGTATGTTAATATTGTGACAGCGGAAAAGATGTAAGCGACAAAAAGTCGTACTTTGTTACAGATAGAAATAATTAAACTTATTGCATTAATCGTCTAACGCAATATAAAGAAGATATACCGAATCTCGTATGAAATCTGCTTTGAATGCTCAAATAACTAAAAAACGGTCTCCTGTGAAATTTACCTTTCGTCGCTTACATTTTTTTAATAGTTTTGGCTCGATATGATCTTTATTAGAGTTTAAACTTAGCGCGTAATACCAAATCAGTGTTTTTAAGAAACGAGTAGTCAGTTCACGGAACACATAATTTGAGCACTGGTTTGGAATCGGGGGTAACCGAAAGTCAAGTCAGAAGGATCACCGAGTGAGGACATAGATGAAAAAAGTAAGTAACTAGAGAGTGGCGATTGAACTGGGCGATAAATTTAAAATGTCGAAAAAATTATTTATTATTCGCGCGAATTTAACTCATCATTCATTACATTGTTTCGTTATGTAATAAGTTGTTGTTTTGATTTATTTTTTCTGTTACCAAGAATTTAACTCATCATTCATTACATTGTTTCGATAGGTAATAAGTTGTTGTTTTGATTTATTTTTTTTGTTACCTAGACAAAATTACGTATTTTGAATATCATTATTTACATTGATTTTAACAGTTTTAACTAAAAACGTACTAGATTACGGTAAATTTATTTACAATAAATCTCTCTGCTCTTGACTATACGAGTGACTGAAATCCTATTGTTATTACTTTCTCATGAAACTCTCTTACGGTTTAACTCAATAAGATAACCTCTTAAGATCAACAAAACTGCACTTTTGTTCATCGTTTTCATACAATTTATTCATTAGTCTCTGTCAATAGAAACCATGTGCACATATTGTAGTCCGAGAATATTTATACTGTTACCTCAAATAACGGAAAAATAAACTAGTTGTTGATGGTTTTATTTATTATATGGAAGAACAACATAAAGATGTGTTTTATTGGAAGTGAGAAAAAAAAGTAAATTACAGTGTGAAGCAAGAGTAATTACAGTGATATGCCGAAATAAGCACAAAAAAAATTCTTTTGAACACTGTCATTATCCCTTTGCATATGAACATGATATATATAAAGTAAATGCAATTCTTAAAATTCGTGCAGAAAAAACTAATGATAAACCTTCACAAATAATTAACTCCATAACTAGCAACGAAGCTAATAAAACACATCGTTAAACTTCAAGTTCTGTAGTTTTCCTTACAAAATGAATATTTCGGCATTTTTCAACGTTTATCGAACTTCGTTGGATGGGTTCTTACCTCATTGACAGAACACAACGAGTTCTTTTTAAAAATAGTTCCTCAAACATTATTCATGTTTCTTCAGGGGTCCCGCAAGGAAGTCACCTTGGTCCGATTCTGTTTTTACTTTTTATAAATGACCTACCTTCTGTAATAAATTATTCAAAAATTTTATTGTATGCTGATGATGTAAAGCTTTTTAGATCGTATAATTCTGTTGAGGAAAGGTCCTTACTACAAGCGGATTTAAATAGCATGACTAACTGGTGTGAAATAAATTACATGCCACTTAACCTTAAAAAATGTAAAGTAATGTGCTTTTCTCGCAGAGCAGTTCAACCAGCATCATATGAAATAGGTAACCATAACCTCGAACAAGTGTTTAACTTTGTTGATCTTGGAATTACAATGGATCCGAAATTTAATTTTAATCTTCACATCAATGTTACAGTTAACAAAGCCAAGGGTGTTTTTGCATTTGTAAAACGGTGGTCAAAAGAATTCAATGACCCTTACATCACGAAGGCTCTGTTCACAACGTTAGTGAGGCCCATACTGGAATATGGATCTGTTGTTTGGAACCCGCGCTATCAAGTTCATTCCGACAGAATAGAGTCCATTCAAAAACAATTTCTGCTTTTTGCTTTAAGGAATTTTCGTTGGGATTCTCAGTACAACCTGCCGCCATATAAAAGTCGTTTAAAACTCATTAATCTTCCTACACTTGCTAGTCGTAGAGAAATGCTAGGCATTGTATTTTTGGTCAAGTTACTGACAGGCTTGATCTCTAGCCCATCTCTTCTTAGCGAAATAAAACTTAACGTTCCCTCCAGAATTTCAAGACATTTCCGGCCTCTCTTTCTGAAGCCATGTAAAAGTAATTTTGAGTTAAATGAGCCACTCCGTAGTTTGTGTCAGGATTTTAACACTCACTCCGGTTCTTTTGATATTTCAGACTCACTTTTTTACATAAAGAAAACTATACTCAATCCTCTCAATAATTAATACATACATACATATACATATATTACTATTCGATCAGCTGATGAGCATTTGTTCTGTAGCTGAACAGTTTTAGATCTCGACACTTAACAAACCTCTGCCTTTCATGACTCGGCGCAATATATATGAAAAAACAAAATTTTTTTTTTTTATATATCCGTGCGTCATGCGGATGCGCCCCTCGCGTCGGTCGGGCGGGTATGGAGGGATACAACCGTTGGGATTATTATTATTATTATTATTCATTACTTTTTCTACTTATTTTTTTCGATCAAAAATGTTTTCGGTAAAAGAACGTTTTAAGTTTCGACATATCGTGTTGAAAATTATCTTTCCGCTATGTATGTTGCGAAAAATGCCATATGCATCGATCTTAACCTTCCATAAAGCGAACGCGTAAGTGATGCAATGGATTGTGCGCAGGGCTTGGAACCCGCCACATTAAAAAACAAATTCCAATGAAAAGCATAACAAAACCTCGGATGAGACCCCCCTTTTTTGTTGACGACCACGGCAAACGTATTAAGGACAATCATTTGAGGGCATGCACCTGGAATGTCCGGACCCTTAATTCTGAGGGTGCCTCTGCCAGGCTGGTTGATGTCCTCAGCAGAGAAAAAGCTGACATCACCGCCATCCAAGAAATACGATGGACGGGGCAAGGGAAAGAATCGGTAGGCCCTTGCGACATCTACTACAGCTGCCATGTAAAGGAGCGCAAATTTGGTGGCGGATTTGTGGTGGGAGAGCGACTTGGCAGTAAAGTACTGTCGTTCACTCCGGTGGAACAATTTGCATCAAGGCGAGATTCTTCAACATCTCTGGTGCCCCTACCACTATATAAAAATGGTGCTTGGCGATTTCAATGCCAAGGTGGGCGAGGAGGGCATGTTTGGTTCCACAGTCATTAAATTTAGTCTCCACGACTGATCGACTTTGCCGGGGCCCGAAACATGGTATTCTGTAGTAGCAGGTTCCAGCATAAGAAGATTCAGCAGGCTACGTGGCTGTCTCCAGATGGTAAGACACGAAACCAAATCGACCATGTTGTGATAGACGGAGGGCATGCTTCCAGTGTCCTAAATGTGCGCACGATCCGCGCAGCCAACATATTGCCGCTGAGGAATCCATCGGATTTCAGCGAGCCCGAAAGAACAGCTGGTATGACGAGGAATGTCGTAAAGACGCTGCCTACAGAGCCACACTGCGATCGGGCGCAAGGCGAGCTGTGCGGGAGCGTTATCGTGAGTTGAAGAAGGAAGCAAGACGCATGTTTCGTGAGAAAAAGAGAGAGGCCGAAATGCGTGAGTGCAAAGAGCTTGAGATGCTGGCCGACAGGAATAGCGCCCGAAAATTTTTTCAAAAAGTATTTCAAAAAATATTTTCAAGTAGAAAAAAAAAATTTTAGTGCTCAAAAACAGGTTTTCAAATTTTGTTTTGCATTTTTCGCAAAAATCGACCCCTTTTTAAAGCCTTATAAATAGAAAGCTTAACTTTTTTCCTAAAAAATGATGTATAAATCATTATGGAGCGAAAACAATTAGATACTAAATTAAAGTTTTGAAGAGCGCTGTTACCGCGCAGTTATGAAGCGGCAAGTGGTCAGCGGCACAGGAGTACTTAGTGTTGTCATCTGAATTATGCTGCGTGTTCGCTCTCACAACTTGGGCCCTCGCTAGCTTTCGATTTCTACAGGACCGCCACTGTCCTTTGTTTTTCACTTCCAAGGTGTTGAGGACATGAGCTTCAATCTTATAGATTTAAACTAAACCTGAAAATAAAATTTAATAATAATAATAATAAGAAGAAAAAATGAATAAATGTAAAAATGAATTACTATACTCACCTTGTATTTATATAGTACTTACCTCTATGTACTCACCTTGTGTTTATACTCACCTCAATTTCGATTGTGAATAAGCACACAATTTTATACCAATATGTACATATTTAAACAAGCAACGAGATCCCGGTTGGCTCTCATTAGTTGTTCGCCTCTTATAAAAAATAAAACCCACATTCCGAAAACCTATCGATTCCTTTCCTTTTTGTGCGGAGTATTAAAAAAAGCGGTAAGAACTTTCTTTTTTCGCAGTAACTCGAATATGGTGCCGAAACCCGGGAATTAAAAACAGTGATTAACAAAAATTTAAGTGAAGTGCGGAAGTGCAAATTGAAAAAAATACATACTTGCAAAATACAAGCTACAAAAAATAACAAAAAAAAAAAAAACCCAACGCGAGTTTTCTAAGATAAAGGATATTTATATGTAATATACTAATTATTGCGTTTCGTAATAAATTTATCAATTTTAACAAAAATTCAACAAAAATTAAGATATTGTACATAAGTACGCACATCCACACATGCATTAGTAAAAGCAAGAAAAAAAAAAACCCCAAAACCCAGAAGTGAAAAACATACATACAAACATACTTACCGCAAAAGGATAAATATCAAAAACCAAAGATGGCAAATATACCTACAAGCATACTTACAACAAAGAAAACGAAAACTAACGTTGAAAATCATACATCTGTATTTGCAAGCATACTTACTACTTTCCGTGCAAAAAGAAAATAACCAAATTCTAAAAAAAAAAAAAGAAAATGTGAAACTCATAAAAATACACAAAAATACAAGTATTGCTCTGTTACTTTGCTAATACTTACCTGAGTAGAAACCAAAACAAAAAAAAACAAAAAAAAATTCTGAAAAATAAAAGGTTTTGAAAAATAAAAGTGAAAAAACCTCATTACTTCCCTGCTACATACTTACCGTATAACAACAAAAAAACACAGGACCAAACTAAAAGGTTTTTTTTAAAAAAAAAAAGGGGGCGATTTTACATAGTTAACAAAAAAAAAAACCAAAAAAAAATACGTCAAGTGTCTAAACAAAAGGTGTGGATTAGTGGACGCAGAACAACACCAACAACCGGCGATCAACAGCCCAGCAACAAACGACTCCACCAGTTATTCAACGGCGCGGTACAGTCCCATCAAAAACTCAGGGTTGGTAAAAAAATAAAATAAAACAAAAGGAATGCCCAAGTAAGTGACTCGCATATACCCACATTGTTACAGTTTAGCCGATTCTTCAGCCAAAGGTAAAATAAATTTGGAGCATTTCACACTCTAAATACCTAATTATCAGAGAATCCGCTAAACTTATTTCGTATATATATATATACATATATATTAATATATATTACTAAGGGAAATTTACATACATACATACATATGTACATACTCGTATGTATATATTGATATAAACCCCACTAATTCTACACGTACATATGTATATATTCAACTCCCGCCACAACATATCCCAATAATTACAGTCGCATATATAATATACCGATCTATATTAGCACTGGGTACATAAGCGGCGACCGCTACCTTTCCTCACTGGGCATATATATGCTGGCACACATATGTATGTGCAAGCTGGAAAGAAATTTTAAATTCCCTCCACGCTCTAGAGGTGCCACCCTACTTACAGGCAATTATTTCGAGCTACCTCTCAGATAGAACACTGCGGTATGATACCGAATATCAAACTATTGATCACGCATTGTCGGCTGGAGTACCACAAGGATCCGTACTTGGACCCCTTCTGTGGAACATCATGTACGATGGCATCCTACGGACTAGGGTTGATGAAAACGCAACGCTAATAGGCTTTGCGGATGATGTGTCAGTCGTAGTGACAGCGAAAACTCTAAGGGAGGTCGTTAATATTGCGGAAGAATCAGTAGAAGTAGTGAAACGGTGGCTAAGTTCAAAATCAATGACGTTAGCTGACCACAAGACAGAGGCAGTTCTGATAAGCAGCCGAAAGAGAGTAGAAAAGGTGGCACTTAGAGTAGGTGCGAGCGTGATAGAGTCAAAGCCCTACGTAAAATACCTTGGGGTCCTTATAGACCACCGTCTGAGTTTCCGGGACCATCTGCGCTAACCAGATTAATGGCAAATAAAGGTGGGCCAAGACAAATGATAAGGCAAATTCTAACAGGAGTTTCCCGATCTATTTTCCTATATGCTACCCCGGTCTGGAGGGACGCCTTCAAGTGTTCTTCATATACTCGGGGGATAAAGGCTACCTACCGTCTTTGTGCGCTAAGAGTATGTTCAGCATTCAGAACAGTGTCGGAAGACGCAGCGCTAGTCATAGCAGGCCTATGCCCACTCGATCTCATTGCACAAGAAATGTGTGATAAGCAATATGCAATTCGTGAACCATTGCGCACTACAGGAAGTGTGGAAAAAAAGTCACTGAGGCAACGGAGCATATGCCAGTGGCAGGCAAGGTGGGAAAAAGCATCCAATGGTAGATGGACACACCGCCTCATACATAATATTAAAGACTGGGTTGAGCGGCAACACGGAGAAATTACACTTCTATCTCACTCAAGTCTTGAGCGGCCACGGATGCTTCAAAAGCTACCTCCACCGTTTTCGACACGAAGAGGACCCGTACTGCGACCACTGCGGACCACCCGCTATTGAAGATGCGGAGCACGCATTTTTTATATGCCCGCGATTCAGTGTATTTAGAAGCAGACTTAATAGAAGCCTCGGTTCACAGGCTTGTCCGAGGAATATGGTGACACTAATGCTGAATAGTGAAGAAGCTTGGAAAGACGTATGTAGCATGGCTGCTCAGGTGATGCAGCAGCTGCGGATATGCGAGCGTACGAGGCGTGCACGTGAAAGGCAGTAGCAAGAAGAAGTGGAAAACATCAACGCGGAAACAACGAATTTTTAAAGCCCGTCATGTGAAATGAGAAGTGACGGCAAGGACCGCAAAGGCGGCGTATCTTCAACGCATCCCTCCCCGCGAAGTAATACCTAACGGTGGTCCCGCGGGGAGTGGAGACTGAACAGGCTTATCCTGGTTTCGATGGGCCACTTGAGGGTAGCGAGCTACCACAACGTCCAAAGAAAAAAAAAAAAAAAAAACACATATGTATGTATGTATATGCATATGCGGCCACTCAAGCTAAGCGGTAATTTTTCTCTTTCCCTTTTTCCTCCCATTTGTTATTCACTGTGTTAAAAGTGGTTGTCATATGTACACATATATACATACCCATTACTGGACTCAGACACGCTGAGACAGTACAGTGCGGTGCAAAAATATAGCAGCGACCCAAAATACAGTGCGGGGCATAAATATAGCACCGGCTCCGAATAAAGTGTGGAAATTTGATATTCGCACGAAATTAATAAATAAAATATTAGTCAATATAATACCACCCCAATTACAGTGCTGAGAGAAAATCCGGCACCTAATCCACACTGATAGCGGTCACATAGTTTTTTTTGCTCACACAAATAAACAAACTATCGTTGTGCTCAGACGCGCTGAGACAGCACAGTGTTGAGTAAAATTATAGCATCAAACTCAAATAAAAGGCTATTTAATAGTATTTATATACAACCCTAAAATACTACCTCAAAATGGCAGAAGACAAGCAGGAAAAGCTCCAAACTCTCCAAACTATTCCCGGAGTAAAAACAAGGTCCAAATCCCAATCAGAAGAAGAGGAACAAGGATACATTTGCAAGAAACTCCTTTACGAAACCTCAAAACTGGACCGATATTGCGAAAAGTGGTGGAATCTCAACGAAGCTGATCACACAGAAGCCGGCCTGAAAACATATGTGGAGCAACTCAATAGACTCATGGCTCGTGTGGAGGCAGCGGACGAAGCAGTGCAGATGAGCAGCATGGACGAGAAAACTAAACATGCACACAGCTCAACGTGTGAGGCTTCAATTGACTCAGGCATGAACACAAAACTGAGGATAAATGAGTTACTCAGCGAATTTCACCAGAACTCGAAAATTCCACAAAATAATGTATCTGTCATACCCATTTCCCAACCCCAAACCGACACTCAGAACTACCTCAAAGTACCTGCGTGTGACACGGAAGTTTTCTATGGAGGATACGAAGATTGGCCTTCATTCCGTGATATGGTCACAGCAGTGTACATAAATCACTCTAAATTATCTCAGGCTCGAAAGCTATACCACTTGAGACAAAAAACTCGTGGAAAAGCAGCCCTCCTCATTAAAAACTACGCACTCAATGATCTCAATTTTAATCTCGCTTGGGACGCACTCAAATTCCGCTACGAAAATCGTAGGATTGTTGTTGACAATCAGATTAAAACCCTATTTAACATTCAGCCCGTACTCTCAGAAAACGGCGAAAAAATTCAACAGATTCAAACGACAATTAACAATTGTCTATCCACGCTCAAAGCAAATGGTGTTTCCACGGATAGCTGGGACCCAATTCTCATTTACCTCTGCTCCTCAAAGCTCCCAGACGAAACCCTCGCGTTATGGGAACAATCTCTTAACTCAAGAAAAGAGTTACCCCTCTGGTCCGAAATGGACCAGTTCCTCACCACTCGATACGAAGTTGTGGAAAGGCTTAGCACATACAGGCCGACTAAACCCAAACTTCCTCAATCCACCTTCCCGCCACGAGCAACCTCAGTAGCTCATCAAGTGTTCAACTCAAGAACCAAATCCCACACATTCCACACTGAACCAAGAAGGTCAGTCTCATGCAAATTATGCAATTCTAATCATTCCATGATGAGTTGCGTGAAGTTCAAAGAACTTGCCGTCCCTGATCGGAATAAGTTCGTCAAAGAATACAACTGTTGTAAAAACTGTTTGGCATACTCTCACGCAGAAAAAGATTGTAAAAGCAATTTCACATGCGTATATTGCCAGAAACGACATCACTCCCTTTTGCATATCCCAGCAAAATCCCAACTTCCAAATAGTAGAAACCCCTCAAAAAACTACGTCACATCTCACGTGACTGTTGACTATGAAAGACCATGTACCTCAAGTCAAGCTGCTGCAGAAAATGCAGCTCCAAGCAATGAGAAGGTACTCTCGCATTTCTCAAGTAGTAGAGAAAAAACCTTACTCCCCACCGCAAATATTTCAATACTTCACCAAGGAGAAACAGTTCAAGTTCGGGCTCTCATTGACCAAGGATCTCAAAAGACTTTTGTAACCTCACGCGTACAAAAGCTTCTTGGTCTACCCACCACAAAAACCAATTTTGAAATATTGGGAATGGGTGGACGAACAATTCAAAATGCGAACAAAATATGCTCACTCACCACATGTTCGTCAGATCTCACGATAAAAATTGCAACTCACGCAATTATACTCCCCGAATTAACACATTTCTTACCCTCATTCAAAGTGACATACTTCGATCTCAAGGAATACGCCTCACTGCTCCTAGCAGATCCTAACTGCTTCGTACCCACCAGAATATACATGGTGATTGGTAGCGACCTAATCCCCAGAATACTCATTCCAGGTCTCAAAAGCAACGTTGGCGGAAGCTTAATAGCCCAAAACTCCATCTTTGGGTGGATATTAAGCGGGCCAATAACGGAACAAATTTCGACATTCTCCACCCAGGTCGTCGAAAACTCAGGAGATTCCCTCGGGGAATTACTCAAAAGATTCTGGGAACAAGAGGAAGTGCCAACAGCTCCCACCCATACAGACGATGATGAGTTTTGTGAGGAACTATATAAAACCACGACCATGAGGAGAGAAGATGGTCGATATGTTGTGAAACTCCCATTTAAGTCCTCATTTCCCCACTCAAACGCATAAGGCCATTCTAGGCTAGCGGCTCAGCAGCAACTTCTCAGCATTGAGCGAAGTATTGGGTGAAAAGCTGAGCTTAAAAACACCTATCAAAAGTCCTGGAGGAATATATAACCCTCGGTCACATGGAGTCCTCCAGTTCTCGCGAAATCATAAAAGATGGCAAATATTTCTCATTTTATTTGCCACATCACGCTGTGATAAAACCCGATAGTAAAACTACAAAAGTCCGAGTAGTTTTTAATGGCTCCAAATTATCGCACTCCGGTCTCTCCCTCAACGACGTACTTCACACAGGTCCTACTCTCCAAAATTACCTGATGCTCACAATCCTCAGGTGGCGTCTATATAAGTATGTGTTTAACGGCAACATCGAAAAAATGTATCGCCAGATATATGTCCACAACGAAGACGAGGATTTCCAACGTATCCTCTTCCGCAGATCCCTCGAAAGTCCGATAGAAGACTTTAAACTAAAAACAGAAACATTTGGCGTAAACTGTGCTCCCTACCTGGCCATAAGAACACTTCACCAATTGGCCGAAGACTCCAAACAAAACTTCCCACGTAGCTCAGATATTTTAGTCAACGAAACATGTGTTGACGATATTCTCTCAGGCGGACATGACTTAGACTCCGCTAGCGAATCGATATCACAAACTATCGATGTCCTAAAATCAGCAGGATTTCCTCTAAAAAAAATTACTGCAAATCACAAGTCTCTGCTGAAAGAAATACCCCAGTCTGATCTACTAGACTCAGATTTTCTCGAATTCCAAGATACAAGCTCCACTAAAACTCTTGGAATAAAATGGAATGCTCTCACATATACGTTCTCATACTCAGTAGACCCGCTCCCAGATGCACAAACTGCTACAAAACGACAGATTTTGTCATCTGTCGCGAAACTTTTCGACCCGGCAGGATGGCTATCGCCCATAATGATAGCAGCGAAAACTCTTCTCCAACAGCTCTGGATGGAAGGAACAGAGTGGGATGAAAATGTCAAACCCACCTCACTTCTCAAATGGAACGCATTCCGAAGAAATCTCTCAGCAATCCAGGAAATCAAGATTCCTCGTTGGGTTCAGTTCAGCCCTAATAACTCAATCCAAGTGCATGGTTTCTCAGACGCGTCTGAAAAGGCTTTCTGCGCTTGCGTATATCTCAGGGTTCAACATGACGAAGCTGCGACCTCTCATTTACTCGTAGCAAAAAGTAAGGTCGCACCCTTACAAACGGTCTCTCTCCCAAGACTGGAACTCTGCGGTGCAGTCCTCCTCTCCAAATTAGTGAAACAGATTCGATTCCAACTGGATTTGCCATCCCATGAACTAATTTTGTGGACAGACTCGTCAATCGTGCTAGCCTGGTTGGAAAAACCGCCATGGATGTGGAAAACATACGTAGCAAACAGGACATCCCAGATCCTTCAAAACGTCAGCAATGCCACATGGCGACATGTCTCCAGCACCAACAACCCAGCACATCTAGGCACACGAGGAGCGAAACCGCAAGACCTCGTAGACTGTTCACTTTGGTGGAACGGCCCAGAATGGCTCGCTAAGCCTCCCGCACTCTGGCCGAAAGAATCGCCAAACTCCCCATCTCCTCTAGAGCAAAAGCAATTTAAAGTGTTCCACGTCGTAGAAAACACTGATCTCTTAGACCGCTTCTCCTCCTACTCAAAAGCTCTCAGAGTACTAGCCTTCATGCTCAGATTTATACATAAAGCTAAAAAATTGCCTATTCCCCCATCAACAATATTAACCCAGGAAGAAATGAACCGAGCCAAGGCGCATTTCATACGAAACACTCAATAAAAACATTACGGTCAAACGATCGCCACATTAAACTCAGCTACGCTCAATCCCTTTCTGGACAAATCAGGTCTCCTACGCGTCAATGGACGTCTCACTTACGCTGCTCTGAGCTATAATGAGCGTCATCCAATTATCATTCCATACAACTCAAAGCTCTGTTCTCTAATCCTTGAGTTTCTCCACTCAACACTACTCCACGCTGAAAAGCAACTGATGATCCGCATGGTCCAACAGGAATATTTTATCCCACGCCTGAAACAAAAGGTAAAATCCTGCATATTTCGGTGTAAAACGTGCACCATTTACAAGCAGAAGATGAAATCCCAAATGATGGCCGGTTTACCCCCAGAACGCTCCACTTATTCACTCCCGTTTCACACGACAGGAGTTGACTTCGCTGGCCCATTTTTGGTAAAAACCTCCTCTCTGCGCCGATCATCCCATACAAAGGCGTACGTATGCGTTTTTGTATGCTTCTCCACAAAGGCCATACATCTGGAACTATGCACAGAAGCCTTTAAAGCTGCTTTCGCTCGATTTGTCGGCCGCAGAGGTATACCTTTTAAAATCATGTCCGACAATGGAAAAACGTTTATAGGTGCACAACGAAGCCTGCAGAGGGAATTGTCTGCTTTCCTCGAAGAAGCATCTGCAGATATTGCCAATAAATACGCCGTCCATGGCCTCTCATGGCAGTTCATTCCCCCTTACGCCCCTCACATGGGTGGACTCTGGGAAGCAGCTGTAAAAAGCTTCAAATTTCATTTCACTAAAGTTGCGGGCACACATAAATTTACATATGAGGAGTTCGCCACTCTCCTGGTCCGCATTGAGGCAGTTTTAAACTCAAGGCCACTTTCTCCGATGTCTCAAGATCCAGACGACTTGCAAGCTCTAACTCCAGGCCATTTCCTACGCGGGGCCCCACTACTCTCCATCCCCGAGCCGAACTCTGAAAATCTCTCTCTTATAAACAAATGGCAGAAATTAAGAGAATTGCATCATCAGTTCAGCAAACGCTGGAAAAATGAATATCTGCAAGAGCTTCACAAGCGATACAAATGGAAAGAGCAGCAACGGAACTTAAATGAAGGAGATCTAGTTGTCATCAAAGATGACCTTCTACCCCCCTATGATTGGCGACTCGGCCGAATCACAAAACTTCATCCCGCTCCAGATGAAAATGTCCGCGTAGTAGACATTCGCACCCAAGGTGGAACCGTCACACGCAACATCACAAAACTCTGCTTATTACCACCTGCCTAACTTCACCCCTCAGCTCACATTTATTCTCTCAACTTTATCCCCGTATTTTCTCCCACTAATCATGTTTTTCGAATGCAACTCTCTTTACAGACGCCAGGACTTCAGAAAGTGTCGGCTTTGCTGCCGCACACACTCGTTGCGTTTTTGCCGAGACTTTCTGGCCATGACTCCGGACGAGCGGTTCGAATCTGCCAGGGTGCATCGGTATTGCATCAATTGCTTGGCAACATCCCACGTAACAGGTGAGTGCGATTCCCGCGACAGTTGTCATCGGTGTGGATTAGCCCACCACACCCTGCTGCACCGATCCTCTTCAGCGCGACCAGATCACGCAGCAGCCAACAAGCGCAAATTTAAGCGTACACAGCCTCCTAAGCGCAGGCCAGCACCCCAGCCTCACCTGGAAATGGACTTCAATGAATCCAAACCAAAGGACCGGAATCCACGACGGGTAGTAAAGAGGCTGAACGAGCAACCAGACGGTCCTACCTTCCAACGCCGCATCCATGGGTTGTTTCACAAGGCATGGAAAACGCTTGAACAACTTCAAGATTTGGTAGACGTTACGACGCCTCAGGCCCGCCGGCATGTTGAGGACATGAGCTTCAATCTTATAGATTTAAACTAAACCTGAAAATAAAATTTAATAATAATAATAAGAAGAAGAAAAAATGAATTAATGTAAAAATGAATTACTATACTCACCCTGTATTTATATAGTACTTACCTCTATGTACTCACCTTGTGTTTATACTCACATCAATTTCGATTCTGAATAAGCACACAATTTTATACCAATATGTACTTATTTAAACAAGCAACGAGATCCCGGTTGGCTCTCATTAGTTGTTCGCCTCTTATAAAAAATAAAACCCACATTCCGAAAACCTATCGATTCCTTTCCTTTTTGTCACTACACACAAACACTGTTTCCGATACGACAATTCATCTGAAACGATATTCGTCTGCTCAAGATTATAATACTTATCCAAAAAAAGTAAACAAAAAAACTCGTCACATAGTAGGATTTTTATGTATAGGTACTCATATTATGTATTTCTTATTTCTTATACTTAACTGTGTCGAAATAATTTTGTACCGAAATCTGTATATAAAATAAAGTTCTGTTCATTCGATAATATCGACTTTGTTTTTCTGAAAAATGAAGTTTTCAATGACGCACTTAATTTTAAGTATTTCAATGGGAAGCCGATTTCTTTACATAGCCCATGGTAACAGCGCTCTACAAAGCTTTAATTTAGTATCTAATTGTTTTCGCTCCATAATGATTTATACATCATTTTTTAGGAAAAAAGTCAAGCTTTCTATTTATCTCTTTTAAAAAAACATCGAAGGGGTCGATTTTTGCGAAAAATGCGAAACAAAACTTGAAAACCTATTTTTGAGCACGAACATTTTTTTTTCTACTTGAAAATATTTTTATCGTAAAGAGCGGAAAAAACCATATAAGAATCGTAACAAACATGATTTAGTTTGAACTTAAGCTAAAACGTATGAATTGTCTAACTTTTACATGCACAAAAGTTTGAGCCACTGTAAACCCAAAAACATTGACATCAGTACTGCTTTCCCCAAACTGAATAGAGAAGCGAAGCGAATGGGTCTGGAGGTGAACGAGGGCAAGACGAAATATCTCCTGTCATCAAATAGACAATTGGCACATTCACAACTGGGATCTAACATCACTGTTGACAGTTATGACTTTGAAAAAGGAGAGGACTTCGTTTAATTAGGAACCAGCATTAACAACAATAACAGCGTCAGCCTTGAAATCCAACGCAGAACCTCTCTTGCCAACAAGTGCTACTTCGGACTGAGTAGGCAATTGCACAGTAAAGTCCTCTCTCGACGGACAAAAACCATACTCTATAAGTGTCTCAACATGCCCGTCCTATTGTATGGCGCAGATGCATGGATGATGACAAGATCAGATGAAAGGGCTCTTGGAGTGTTCAAAAGAAAGATTCTTCGAAAGATTTACGGACCTTTGCGTCTTTGCGACTACCGCTCGATAGAACGATGTACAAGGACAACGGCATAGTGCAGCGGATTAAGAACCAGCGGCTCCGTTGGCTAGGTCACGTCGTTTGAATGGATAAAATAGCTCCAGCCCTGAAGGTTTTTGACGCGGTACCCGCTGGTGGTAGCAGAGGAAAAAAATACCTCCTCTGCTTTGAAAAGACCAAGTGGAAAAAGACTTGGCTATATTTGGGATTTCCTATTGGCGCCAGTTAGCAAGAGTTAGGGACAGCTGGCGTGCTTTGTTGACCTCGGCCAAAATCGCTTAGGCGGTTGATGCGCCAATTAGGTAAGTAAGTAAGTAAGAAAGTGTTGCCGTGTCAATAATGCTTTTGTAAGTTTCCGCTGTGTGGCTGCTGTGGTCGAGTGGATGCTCGATGG